>BSUD01000006.1:127483043-127857721 GCA_033239045.1 Fagopyrum esculentum | reverse complement strand
GCCCCCCCCCCCCCCCCCCCGTGATCTATCTCATCTTTAAAACATCTTACCTTTGCAATCCCAACTCTGTCATTTACATATGATTATCCTGAATCGGAAGCCACAATTGGATGCTTTGACCTCTAGAATATGCTTTCCCTAATTATATTACATATTATTATCATTGTTATTGCATGCTTGTTGAGTTAGATTGCTTTGCTGAATTTATTCTCATCGAATCCCTGAGATCGACTCCGGAATATTACCCCTTACTACGATAGATCTGTACACTGCGGGTTCGCTTATCGTTAGGCATATATTTCAGGATATAAATTTAAGACTTTTTGCACACACACACACACCTTTTAAAGCGAATAGGTATGATCATGGGGTGTAGGAGGTGGAATCTCCTAACCTTGGATCGTGTTTGATTGTGTGTGCCTTGCTGATGTAGGAACTGATCGTTTCCTTGAGGGGAAATTGTGACCACGTGATTCAAGTTTACGTTTTTATCAGGTAATTCCTTCGGGCTTACTTAACGAGCGGTTATGAGTTTGAATGATTGTGATAGTGGTGTGTGGGCATATGAATGTTGCATTTATAACCTAAACCGGACTAGGATGACCATATATGGACATTTAATGGCCCAAGTATATTATAACGGGTCGTGACAACCTTTTAAAGCTCGTCGAGAGTGGAGAAGGTTCTCTGAAACCGGTACTCCATGGGGGAGGTAGATCCCCGTCCAAAACTTGTGTGAAAGGGGACAAATGCGATGTTCCGAGGCTCCTCGTGTCACAAAATAAGTTGAATTAGTAATAGTATAACGTAATTAAAGATAATAAACGGATATGATGTGTGCATTGCATATTGTGATATGATGATATGTGTATGTGTTATTACCTTTATTCTTATTCATGATCTGTTAGCTAACGGTTTATACCGTGTTGTAGATATTCTAAAGGATAGGAAGACTACAGAGTGAGCCAGATGGGTGATCAGCCGAGGGATTTTGTACATTAGGTGACATGGGTTTTAGGGATGTTTTTGTACACCTTTGTATATGTGTTTCCGTCTTGTACTCGACTGTGATGTTTTATACGTTTTGATATATGTTTATAAAGTTTTATGGATTTTGTTTTACATCTATTTATGTCTTGTTGTAAGATCTAGTGAACTTGTTGTCAAGCTAGGGTCAGGATTCATTGTGAGATCTAGCCTAGTAGCGCCCCGAGTCCCGCGGATTTGGAGTGTTACAAACTTGAGGTACTTTCTTTATGGTGGGGTGTTGTGCAACTTGTTGTCCAGTAAGGCATATATATCTAAACAGAGGCTCTCCTTAGTAATCAATCATACATACATCATCATCAATGGGGTTAGTTATAAAACATACATCATCATCAATGACGGAACATTTGGGAGGTTATGAAGGGTAAACTTCCTTGTTTCTTCATCAAATCAAAAGATGATTAATCATTCACGAGCGTCAATGAGAGCTCTAGTAGCAGTAAGGAAGGGGCATCCGACGATCACATGGACGTAAGTACCTGCATCAACATCAATAACCACAAATTCTACAAGCATCTTCTACTTGTCAATCCTTACA
This sequence comes from Fagopyrum esculentum, assembly GCA_033239045.1. NCBI lineage: Eukaryota > Viridiplantae > Streptophyta > Magnoliopsida > Caryophyllales > Polygonaceae > Fagopyrum > Fagopyrum esculentum. The sequence goes on along the minus strand of BSUD01000006.1, from coordinate 127,856,136 downwards.
ACAATGTTTTTAACCATGCCGTCCGGTCTAATGACAGACTTGTCGGCCAAAGTCAAAGTGAATTTCACTAGTTAAATTTCTCTTAATTCTAACTCCTTACACAATTTGAGTGAAATAACACTCAAACTCGCACCTAAATCACACAAACAAGTGTGCCTCCTTCCACCGAAGTTCAATGTGATGCATAAGCTTTCGGGATCTCCTTTCTTGGGTGCAATTTGTGTTCTAAGCATGGCGTTGTACTCCTTGGTGATGTTGATAGAGCCTTCATAGTTGGAAGCTTCTTGTCTAATAATATCTATGTCATGAACTTTGAATACTTAGGCATTTGTTTCAATGTCTCGACAAATGGGATATCCAAGTATATCTTGTTTATCTTTTCTAGAAATTTTCCAAAATCTCCATCCATCTTCTCCCTGTTTTGAGTATGAGGAAAGGGAAAGGGAGGTCCATATAGCTTAGGAGGGAGTTTTTCTTGAGCCTTCTCCATTTGCTGGAGTTTTCCTTGAGCCTTCTTCATTTGCTGGTTGAACTGGACAACTTGATTTCCCATCATTTTATTGTCTTTTCCAATCATATCCACAATGGTTTTCAACCTGTTGAATTTCTCCTCAAAATCCAAGATTCAGTTCATGATTTCTCCAATTGATCCTACAAACGCTTGTTGTCATTGTGAGAGCTTCTCTAGAATTTTATCCTGAGTTGATGGTACGGGAGCTTGCACAGGAGCTTGTGCTTGATCATGTATGGGATCTTTGGGTTGAACATTCCTTCTAGGGAAGTGCGGGAAATTCGTTTGTGGAAAATGATGTCTTGCGTAGGTATACTCCTTTGTATAGTCTTTTTGATTTCCTAGATAGTTGACTTGTTTCATGACTTCATAATATATCATGTGTTCGTTGAAGGCCAAACATTCATTTATCTCATGACATGTGCCCTTGCAAAATTGATAGTTAATATTAGTATCTAAATTAGTGATTGAGGAAGTGTGATTAACATCAACGAGTTTCACCAAGGCTTACACGTTCTCAGCTAACTTGTCAATCAGTCGACATCCTTGATATTATAGACACCTCGTATCTTGTTGCGCTTCTTGGCATACTTCCATGTGTGCTAAACTGTAGTCACAAGGTAGTCCCAAGCTTCATCTTGTGATCCATGGGAATTTGCGGGTTCGACCAGGTGTAATTCAATCCACTATAAAAATACTAAGAAGTGCTTCCTTCTCGAATCCATGGTGAGGGCATATACGCAACAACCCATTAAATCTTTCTTATGTGGAATTGATATCTTTTCCATCTTCCATCTCAAAGTGGGAAATCTTCTCCTTGATTTCAACAGTCTTGTGAAGGAATATTTGCTCAGGAAAGTTCTAGTTAATACCTCTCAAGTGGCAAAGGTGTCAAGGGGTAATTCTGCAATTAATTCACAACCTTTCCTGTCAAAGAAAAAATAAATGTCCAAATTCTCAAGGCAACAGGAGTAACGTTCTCATAGTTTAAAGTATTCATGATATTCTCAAAATTCCGCAAATGTTGATGCGGGTTCTCGTCTAGCATTCCTAAGAATTGATCATTATGGATGAGCTTGATGGTGTCTGTCTTGAGGTTGAAGCCTCGACCTCCAAGTGCGGGAAGCACAAAATCATTGTTTGGAACCCTTTGTCTAGGATTCATCCTAGCGTTCAACGTTTGAGGGTGACGAGCCCTTTCAGCAGCAAGTGCAGCAATGAGCCTAGTTATCCCAGTGGGTCAGCATTAGGGAGTTGGTTATTGGGATCATGCACTTTTTGATTTGTAGTAGCTTTCTTGGTGAATTTTTGTTTACGGAGAATGCGTTCGATCTCGTTGTCTAAAGAAGCAAGTTTGCTTGAGTCGTGAAATCTTTGCATTTACCAATCTAGCATGTGAATCCAAGACAAAAAGAATAAAAATCAACAATATAAAAAACTTAAACTAACCAAAAATTAGGATCAAACACTTGTAAGTTTAAATGCAGATTGGTTGATACCTAAACTTGAGAGGTATTAACTAGAACTTACAAAAACTAAGAATTAGGTATCAACCAATATGTATTGTTTGATTTGCAACAACTTTCTTGGTGGATCTTTACATTCACCAATCTGCATTTAAATTCTAGACCTAATTTGTAATTGTCAAAAAGAACATAAACTTACATGTTTGATCCTAAATTTTTATAAATTTGTTATCGATAAAATAATCAATAATAGAGACAAAGTATATCTCCATAGAGTCAACAATATAAATAGGGTTGAGTAACATAGGTTTAATAATTTATAGTTGAGAAGAAACTTATGCTTGTCTTGTTTCTAGGTACAAGAATTGCAATCATCAATTTAATCATATTATTTTTAATCAAATATGTTCTTTGAAAATTGTTATACGTAGAACTTTACGGCTAATCATTTGAATGACTTGGCAGTGGAAGATGTCATTTTCAAGCTGGTAAGATAAACTCTAGTCAAGGAAAAGCTTGGTAAGTTGAATTTTCAAAACACACTGACGATGATAAATTCAACACACTTGTTAACATTAAAGAAACCAAATCAATGAATACATTACATTCTATATCCTCTTTAAATTAAGCTTAATATGTTCCCTTCACAGTAACTGTCGCATAACATTCTCTATCTATTTCATATATATTGATAATTTCAACACACTTGTGAACTTTAAAAAACCAAATCAATTGATAGATATCCTCTTTCAATCAACTTTCCACGAAACTTTGTCCTTGAACAATTCCTTCAACCCTACGGCAACTACCTTCTATATATACATCTCTCTCTTTTCTACAAACCACAAAGCTAGCTTTTAAACACAATCGGCATACATGGACAAGGCTCAGCTGGTGTTTCTTCTTTGTTTATCGATTCTTGTCGGAGTTTTACACTTGTTGTTGTGCGATGAGTGTAACATTCTTGATCTCTCTTCTAGGCCGCTTTTCTTCTTCTCAGTGATCAACACCATCATCTTTGCAATAATACTGCTATCAATTGATAATGATGGCGAGTTGCTTGAAGATACCCCTCCATTGGCGCTTTTTGTTAGAGTTGATCCCGGTGAGGATGAGCACGAGGATAGCGATGTTGTTAGCATTGGAGAAGATCTTGATGGGTACGATGAAGATGAAGATGATGATGACAGTAGAGAAGATTATGTCCGACTCCATTTTGTATGGGTAGACGACGAGGATTACGACAATCATGATGAATTGCGAAGGAGGGCAGATGATTTTATTGCTGATAATGTCCGAAGATGGAAACACGAGTTGTTTGAGGATACAGTTCGAAATAATACGGTGGCTTAACCTGATGAGTATTATCCACGGCTGGATATGGACAATAATATGCAATCGCAATGCGTGTCCATCAGTGTTGGATTTTCCTTTTTAAATTTCATATTTTTCTCATTTTTTTATTTTTTCTAATTGACGTCCACTGCACATCAGCGTCTCTTTGTAAATCCATATTTTTTTCTTGAGAAAAAAAAATTTTCTTATACTGACGCAAGATTTTTTATTTTATAATTTTAGTTTAAGTGTGCACTATTTGTGCGTTAGCATTCCGACGCTGTGTATTTAATAATCTTTTTGTAAATTCATGTAAATAATATTATATATTGTTATAATTTATACTATTTTATGTCATGCTTCCTTTAACTTTTAGAATTATATATTTTTAATATAAAATAAAATCAATTAGAGTTTTATTTGTCTTCTCCAAAAATAAAACTCATATTTTAGACTCATTGGTCTATGCTCAACTTTGTAGAAAATTATTGCACGAGCTTTTACTCAAACATGTCGAGACAATATTCTAACATCCACAAAATGTTTCACTAATTTAAATATCTATATAGAGTTCGGTTCAAGTGAGAGTGTTCCTTGTAGAGAGGTGAGAAGAGTTGTGAGCCATATAATTAGATTGGATTTAAAGCTTGTGAATTTTTCTAAAAAAAAAATCTAAAATTAACGCTATTCTGTTTATCTCAATTGGACTCTTCTTTCCCAATTTATTTTGTTCTTCTATCCTCAACTTCTCTGGAGAAAACCTAGCCATGAAATCTACCAATAAATTTTATTAATTCTTCCGCTTATTCATTCCATTTCATTTCAAATTTATTTATGGCCAATTTTAGTAATTAGGCCTTTTTGAAAAACTATAGTAGTAACTAGACTTTTTAATGTTTCAATTAAGTAAATATACCCCAATCTTTTGTATTTATTCTCAAACTCTACACACTCTTCTCTCAAGTGGTACATTTACTAAAAACAAAACTAGAAAAAAGTCTAGTAAACCAAATTGTTTCCTTATTTATTCATTCTATGTGTTCAAAATTTTCATCATCTTCATGGTTCAATTTTTTCTTCTTCATCTTCCCCGTTGAAATTTTTCCATCCTCTTCATGTCTCACTCAACCACAATACAAAAGCTATTATTTATGTTCTATCTTCTTCTCTTTCATTCTTCTCCGTTTTCTGACTTCTACTTCAAGTGGTGTTTCCTTTTCAGGATTCTTTTTTACATCTTCTTGTTGGAGCACAATAGGGAGAAGATAAATTTACATATAACACTTTTTTATTAACAATTGGGACATGAAAATGAACATTGTTTGTCTGAAAATGAAGATTGTGTGTGTAAAAAATGAGCTCAATGTCGCCAAAAAATGAACATAATTCTTGATTTAAAACTATTTTAGGGATTATGTATGTTTTTTTTGACAAGTTTTTACATCTAAAAATTGAACATAGTTTGCAAAAAATGAACTTCACGTTGATAAAAAAACAAACAAATGATCAAACAATTTACGGAGAGGAATGAGAACTTCTAAGAGTCATTGGATTAAAAAATACCAACGGCTAAGATCCACGCAGTTTGTTTGATTTATCTCGTCTAAATATTTTCCTTATATCAGAAGATATCGTTCATTGTGCGCGTGTGTAGAATATTATGTTCAATTACCAAATATAGTTTATCATTAATTCCATTATTTCATTCCAAAACCTTTGTTACCGGCGTCAGTGAACACGAGAGAAGAAGAGAAAAGGATGGACGTGTGTACTAACGTAATTCATAAAAAATGTTTATTGTTTTAAACATGTTATGTATAAATGGATTGATTTTGTTCGTGTACTGTACTTATTTGTATTCGTGTTATTTGTTTGTTTGTGTTTGGTAATCTATTAGTGTTATTTGTTTGTTCGCGTTAGGTAACATGTAATTTATAGTGTTTATTGTTTGATTTTGGTTTATGTTGACTGTGTCAACGGATGTTGCATTTTGTTACTTGCTAGTGTCAATGGATGTTGGTTTATGTTGCTTGCTAGAGTCAATGGATTTGATTGCTAGTCTCCAAATACCGTTCTTAACGAGAATGAACATTATGTTCAAATGATTAAAAAAAAAAAAGAACCGTTAAATGCAATTAGCTAATTAAATTTATATACCCATACTTACCATTGAATATCAAACATGAGAATGAACATTAGTTGAACATCAAACACGTAAATGAACATTAAGTACACCACAAGAATTGGGCATCAATCACGTCAATTGACATTATGTTCATTCCCGTGTTATTATGTTCATTCCCGTGTTATTGTTTTTTGAACGATGAATCCTATGATAGGTTCAAAAAGGCAGCCCGTGTTCATAAAAACATGAATTCCTAAAACTACGTTTGCTTCGTAATGCATTCATGTGATATTATTAAAAAAATAAATGCACGACGGTTTGGGGATCCCTTTGGCTGATGCACGAAACCACTTCTAACGCCGTAATTTGTAAATCAAGAACACAACTACCAAAATGGATCTGCCATTTGCAGATCATAACATTCTTAGCGTAGAGCTGAAACAGGAAAAAAAAAAATTTAAAAACATATTTACAGAACGCTCCAGGCGAGCAGTCTGTAATAGACGAGTGTACACATTATAACTTCATCATCCATTTTATGTCACACTTAGCTTGTTTAATCAGGTCATATGTTCAATGAAACCAAAATGAAAAGGGTTTAATTGAAGCTCAGTCAAATTTACAGAACAAGGAGAAACGTGTTAAGGCATGAAACCGGGAACCGGCCACGATTAAGTTCTTTGTAATAGTTAGGATGACAGGTAACAATTTTTATACACACAGGGCGGATTCCAAGTGATACAGCCAGCATCTCACACAATAATTCAGGTCACGAACTTGTGTTGTGTCTGCTGACAATCAAGAGACCAACTATTGAACAATCTTGTCGCACATTCCAAAATTCTGACACACAGGACTATAAACAGAGGCATCTGTCTATATCTTGATATCATCAAGAGATATATCATCATCCAACATTGATAGCATCTTCAATTTCTACAAAATTAGATGAGTGATTGGTCACTGATTTGCATATTTGAATTTTAGAGAAGTGCAGTGATAGCCATGTAACTTATATAAGCTAGGATCTGAAATAAAAAAGAAAAAGAAAAGCCGAACAAAGATGATTTAATGGTGTTACCGTAATGAAATGGGGAGGGTCGTCGATACTGGTAGATCCTAAGATTACTTCCCTCTTCAGTTTTGTTGTCAACTTGTGGCATGCTCGAAGCTGGGAATGGTCATCAAGTAAGTGTTAGGCAAGAAAAGAGACAGAAACTTTAAGACTTGCTAAAAATGAATAATTTCAGGTCTCACTTCAGATCTAGTGGCTCCACCAACTATAAATACGAAAATACGCTGGCCCGTCCTTTTAATGTCACTACTTGATGCATGCCTCAGAAAAGAATCACTGTAGTAGTATCAAACCCCTCAAAATATTATTAGTCTTGAACTTGATAGATCAAACTGAAGGCTAGGCTAATCAATTGGTGAAAATGATAAATACCTTGAATAGCCATCGTCAGAGTTCCTAGGTCGAGCCCATGTTGGTCGTCTTGTCCTCACTGACTGCCCAGGAGAAGCTTCGAAATGTTGCAAGGATGCAGGACTGCTCCCATAGGAAGCAGGACTATTCATACATGGATACTCATTCTTTGGTAGCTCTCCTTTGCTGAGTTTTTCAATGAGATCCTGGAAGGCCAAAAGTGCTTTAAAATGTCATTCATTATTCCTAGGACAGATATCAAGAACAAAAGTCTGGTTGTCAAACAAATAAGCAGAACAAAACAGAAACGGGAGTTTCAGACGAGGCTCATATTTTTGGTATTCTGCATCTTCTGTAAGAGCCAGAGTATTATTATAATCTTACAACAGGGGTCCATGAATGCTTGAGATTTGAGAATGATTAGCAGCTAGGACAGCCTGAAGGCACAGTACATGCAGTGTAACAGGAATTTCAGACCAGGCTCATTTTTTCAATGAGCCAAAGACTTTCAGACCATTCAGCCAGCATGGGTATATATTATTTTGAAGTCTCACCTAATCAGGTTTCCCACAGATACCAATTTGAACCTTAAAAGCAAAACAGTAATCGGTGGCATGTAAACACACCTCGACAATTGGGTAAAAGCGCGACAATTGCCATTTTGTCTCTTCTCCATTGCGCTCCTTTCTAGCTGCATGCTTCTTCTAATCTTGAAAAGAACATTGATGTTGGAGAAGGAAGCACTAAGACAACGAAGATACTGATGCAGAAAAGACCAATTCCATATGAATCACAGTTACCTTGTGAATATCAAACTTCAGTGAAAAACCAGAGGAGCTCTTTTTTGTTTCTGGTATTCCTCTAAGCAATTTCATGTTCCTTATAGCAATCATATCATCTGATGACAACTTGGCCAACTATATAAAGGTGGGAAGAGTAGGTCAGTGCAGTTCAGAAGAAATAAAGAAGTGCAAACACACAAGACAACCAAATAAAATAATGGAAAAACCATAAGATACAAAGCTTTCAGAATTAGATATATGCATGCAGTTTGCTACACAAGGCGTTCAAAGGTGACCGTATACTAGCAATTAAAATAACAGAAGATATGATTACATAATCGGTTCCAAAAGGCAAAGCACATAAACAGAAAAGAAAAAGAGAAGAAAAGAGTGTACCACATAACTCATATAGAAAACAATACACGATATATCCACCTATTTTGATAAACTAGAATCTCCTGTCTTCAAGAATTGCATATTGATGCTGCTAAAGTTAAAAAAATATTAAATACAGCTTAGTGATCGAAGGAAGTTAGGAACTTCCTTCTTTTTTGTTGGAGTCATCAAAGTTGACATACCCATCTGAAGTTTTACACGATCAAGCATAAAATGCATAACGTATCATACAAGAACTCAACATGTATAGATTAATCATGCATTTCTTTGACTTTCAACTTCAAAATGTTAAGTTTATTACAGCACTGTAGGTATCTGGGAAAATAGGTCTCGATCAGCCATCTGTTCCACAAGGATCACTATGCATGGGGCAAATGTTGTCACATTGAAATTGAATATATCAGGTAACACTGCCATGATACTAAAAGCTAAGTAGTGCGTACTGCATGTACAGAAACAAAGATGTATGTCGAACCATTACCTGTATAAGTTTTGAGCCTTTTTCACCCTCAAATTTCTCAGGATAAGCAGCAGCGTATATCATCAACAAACGCAATTTATTCTCTCGAGATATATCCTACAAAATCATCAATAATCTACATCAAATACTTATATTGAATGCAACTGAAAGAGTTGAATTATATACATGGTCTCACCTCTTTTGTCTTCAAGAAATTTATTACTTCTTTGGTTCCAACATCACCAAAGACCAGATCCTGCTCCAGTTGACCCAGATCCTTTAGCCCATTCTCGCGTAGAATTTTGTTTACTTTTCCAGCAATCTGCACTATTATATATCGTTAGCATAAAGTCACACACATAATCTTTAGAACAAACAATGAAATTGACCCGTGAAGTGAAACAGCTTTGTGTCAAATCCAGAGACGAATATCCACTACTTCGCTAAAAGCCTAAAATGGAGTGTAATAAAACCCATTGTCAAATAAAATACTAAAATAAGAAGCATATGCAATCCTGTGTCGGGAAACTTGTCAGTTCTTCCGGCGAAATTTCATCCTGTGCCTCTCAACTTTCACCGACTCCACTTGACCCTCAACAATCTTTATAATTGCATGTAACAACCTCAACTTATGTCCGAGTTTAATTAGTTCTATTTTGAATCTTAACAGTTTTTGTATTTTAAGTGATCAGAAGTTCTCGTATTCATTTTTAATAATTTGGGCCAAATGAACAGAAATACCAAAATAACTTAAAAAATGCATCGACGATGTTGGTAGATTATACATAAAGATAAATCTCAAAATAAATGTTCAGTGGTACCACTTGCACACCTTTAACAGAAACTTCAGGCACCAAGCAGAATCAGTAGAAGTTAAGGGGTCTAAAATGGAATTTCCATTTTCATTTGTTCAAAAAAGTTATTTTGGGGTAGAAGTAATAGAGAACATATTAGCCTTAGATAGTTGATAAAGAATCATATATCCATGCATAGATAACTGACCTCAACATGCAAGGAAATCTTGTCAATTTGTTCACTATATTGTGGCAATGCTTGGACCATTTTTTGCAAGTCACGAGTGGAGAGTGCGGCTCCATCCCTAAATATAAAGGTAAATATTACAAAGAAATATAACCGTACCAACCCAAAACTTTACCTGACATGCAAATGCAGGATTCAGCAGGCAGTGCCAACAAAGGATTAACAGAAACACAAACAGCTAGATCATAAAGGTGGCTGCATTTTTTTTCTTTCACAAGTATCCATCTATCTTGTTCAGACGATTTATTTCTGTCCTCGTGCAAACCAACCCCTACCAAACAGTTATTAGATTTTATTAAACAAGCCCTAGATCTTACATCTTCATGGACTGCTTGAACACAATGTCCTGACCCTCAAATAACTCAAGACCACAACAGGTCAAATTACTCAGCATAAAAGGCTCGTGGGAGCTTGTCAAAATATGTGCAGAAGCAAGTTTTTAAGGTTGTCATGGAAGTGTGTGATTAATCCCATTAAACCAGCCTGCAATTGATAACAGTGAAACATGCCAGTATTTCAAACGCATGACAGTGATGTCTCAGTTTGCTATTTAAGCAAACCAGCAACTACACAAATAAAAGGAAACAAGTCATGCCCATGAAAACCTATATAAAATATTGAATTTTTAAATAAGCATCCATCAACCTTGAGCCATGTTGAATCTGCGCAGCTTTATTCTTGGATACAAAGTTGGTCATTTTCTCATGCAACCGTTCACTGGCCTGATCAGCAGTCAAAGATCAAACATTATAAATGAAAAATACGTAGGTATCAGCAAAAATCCGATTAGAAGGTAAACTTGAAGAAGCAACACACATCTGCTATATGTGCATGCCGTAGCTCGAGCCATATAGGATCATGTTCATCCAAAAGGACCTCCTTTTTTTCTGGGGGACCCCCTGTTTTGCTGGGAACCTGAAAGAAAATAAAACGAAACAGTAGATTTAGCATGCCACAAGCATGAAAAGACGAAGCGGAAGAACTAAGAAACAATCTACTTATTTACTAAGCTAGAAGAAAAATAAGCATAAAATTAGAAAGACATACCTCGTGCACATATTTACTTCCCTCGATATTTAGCAAATCATGGCACATAGCATCATAGGTCCACTCATGTATGATAGGAGCAATCTAGAAGCATGAACTAAAATAATCAGATAATGGGAAACACAAAAGCTGATTTGTCACAAACATTCAGTATGTGCATCTCAAACCTGATCAACTGAACGATCCAGAATGAGCAATTCACATGTTTCATTCTGTGGAAAGTTGGAGATGGCTGTCTTATATTTTGTTAAACAGTTCCACACTCCGGCAGCTAGCTTTGTAGGAATAAGATCATGATACGTTGTCATAGTATTTGCGTCGAGAGACTTGGCAGAACGATAACGTACAAAAGGAAGCTCCTACAATTTAAGAGAAACTTTAGAAATCCTTGGAACCAGAATAACCAGATCTTCAGTCATGATATAGACGTCTTATGTAGTACCCGTAATGAAGCAAAAACTGTTCCAATTCTGGTGGCCATGGCATTCAAGCATGCATCAGCTTGCCGATAATTTTCCCCATCTCCAAAGAGTTGCTCAAACGCCCTCTCATTATCAGTGAGAAAACCCTGCCAAATAAATTGTAATGGAGATTCCAATCAAGCCTTGTAGATAGAGAGAGAACAAAATTCTCAAGCTCAAATGAGATGAAAACTAATGATTAAGCATTCCATCAACCCTTAGAAATAGAGAAAATAAATTTTTTCCTCCTGCATTGACACATGCAGAGCTTGTCCATTCTTTTAAAATTTATGATAGAACATTCCTTCCTATCAAAATGGGATGGATGAAATAATAATTTCCTCAAAAAATGTGTTAGAACAATCTATATTAGAAAACACTATCTTCACTCGTCATCCTCATATCACGTTGCCAGACCAACAAGATGCGTGTATTCCATCTTCATACAACCAATCAATCCCCTCACCATCGAAAATATTAGAGGTAGGGAAGAAGGGAAGAAAAAAAAATCATCCCCACAAAAAGAGAAACCCCACATATGCCAACAGATCAGATAGAAACAAAGAAACCAAAAATGAAGCCTTGTCTGCATCCTTCACAAGAAAGACCCAGAAGTTAGCAAAGAAATTGCAAACCTGGCTATCAAAAGCAAAATACTCCAGATTCATCTGCATATGATAAAGCAGAAGCAAGTCATTATCCAAATACAAAGAGAAATGAGATTTATGAAAATTAATTTACAATTTGTACAAAGAAATATATTCCTCATACAGAAACATGCAAGTGTTTGGATCATAACCTCTCTCAATGCACCAATGCGAGGCAAAACTGTACCATCCCTCTTGACATTGGCAACAAGTTCTTTGGAAATTGGTGAGCTGAAGAAAACAAATGCTCTGCAGGATCCACCAAAGGAGATTAAATATGAAAAGATTTTAGAACTGAAGCTGCAATATCAACTACACCCAGGATCAAAATGGACATACTTCTTATACAAAGGCTTTTTCCCCGACATGTCTGACATAAACATCATGATGCTGCAAAATAACAACTAAAACATGAGTATGAGTACATCAAAGAGCAACACAAATAATGTGCACCACTCAAGAAAAAGAATGAAGGCCCGAAGCTTCAAACAAACCCCATGTCAAAACCATCTTCAAAATTTTCCAAACTACATAATTAGAAGCATTTGAATTCACCAAATGCCATCATGCCAACAAACATAATGGTGAAAACAGAAGGGGAGGTTCATCTGAAAGTAAAAGCAGCACAGCTGGACTCCATTTTTACTTTCCTCACAGATCCACTGTCATATTCATGAAAGGAAAATAAAGCAGCAATAGCAACTGGCGCTGATATATAACACACATAAGGGTTTTGGTAGGGCTTCAGCAAATATTGAAAAGTGATTGTTCAAGGGTATGTTGTCTCCAACTTAGGTCATAATGTTCTGCAACAAGCATACGACTGACTATGTCACAGGACAGCAGTTCCTATATTGTAAATCTAGCTAAAAAGCATAACTTGATCAAAATCCAATCAATAAGTGTCATTCTATTAAAGCCACAGCCAAAAAAGTTTCTTTTCATCCCAAAGCGTCACATCAAGTCACTTATGAGTGTATCAACATTATAGGTAAATGCTCGTGTTGATGTGGGAAACGGGCTCGGTAAGAATATTATTAGGGACCATGAATCAGTTGGTTAAGGGCTGTGAGGGAGAGAGGCCAAAGTCACACTGCTGTGACAGTGGCAAAGGGTTTCAGGTATAAATACTGAAGGGTAGCATCCCATTTAGGTATTGAGAAATTTTGTAAAGGCAGAAGCCTCCTTGGCCAGATTGAGACTCTTCTCTTTCAGGTAACTCTATGAATTGTTGGCCAAGTATTTCCCTAGTTCTTTGGTATTCACTTAAGTAGGAGTAAAATGTAGATTATGTAGAGGATTATACCCCTAGCTCTGGTTTATCTCTGTTCTTCTTCTTCTTCTTTGTGCATTTACTTCATAGAGTTCTGAGTGTTTTCTTTTTCTTCCGTTAGTATCGAGACTCAAGACCATCAGTGTCTGCCAAAATGTCTCTCTAACTTTACAGAAACTATTTCTTTTTTTTTTCAAACCTTGTAGCGATATCTATTGGCAACATGACCCGCATACTGCAGGTAATACTTCATCAGTACAAACAATTCTTCTCCTCTAACTCTTCTTATTTTCTATTAACATGAATTTCTACCTTCTATTCATCTAATCCTCGTCCCCATAATACTATACCTTCCCTTTTCTTTTTTTTTACTAAGACCCTAATTTTATAGAGCAAATCCAAGAATTATGTACCGAAGCAAACTTCAACCTCCAAAAACTGCAGTCACTCAAACTCATGTCATAATCAAGGCTTCAACTCCAAAGTCCAAAAGCTATGATATTAAGAAGGCTCTTCACTTCAAGTGCTCAGCGAAAAAATTATATTATATCTCATCAGATGTGTGACAATTTCATTTCTACGACCGAGATTATTAGGAGGCAATACATATTAGTTTCTAACAGACCTAAATGGCAAGCTTCATCATATTCAGGTCTGAATAATAATAATAATCTAGTAAGGGATCAAGTTTAAGGAAAAATATTTTTTAACAGAAAACTCTACAGGATGTGCTACTAGTGATACCAACTTTGTCTGATTATATGATCAACGCATAATAAATATGATGCGTAAACAACATAGAACAATTAATTATCACCCCATTTTGACATATCATATGATCATAATGGATAGCTGGAAATTGATGACTGTTAACAAGCAGACATTGCGTCAAACTCACAATGTGCTTAGCCCATAAAGTTTGTTATACTATTTCAAATTAATCTTATTATTATTGTGTCTATTACTTAAAGGCCGATGGCTCTAGTTTAATTTTAGATCACCACTTTTTTAGATCTGAACATAACACAAGCAATGGTCACTTCTGTTTTTTATCATTGTTCATTTTGAAAATGGAGTGGTATATTCACACACCTTCCCTCTGCGCCCCTTTTTTTCTTCTACAAATCGTTATTTCTTACTTTTCTAAGTTTCCTCTTCTGTTTCATGAATTAATCATCCCCTAACTCCCACATGTATCTATTTGGTTTCCTCTTCTGTTTCATGAATTAATCATCCCCTAACTCCCACATGTATCTAATTGGCAAATCCGAAAATAAGCTTGACAGGTCTTTGTCCATTTCCACACGTAAATATTAAAGAAATTTTACCAAAAAAGAGAATTGTTTACTATAATTCACTGCTAACTAATTTTGGGAGGACGTGTATATCCTTACAAAATGGAAGATGTTATGAAAATTTCAGCCTTCGAAGAGAAGTCAGAAACAGTGGCCAGAAAGCCAAGAGTCGTCATCAGAAAGCAATCACAATTTTTAATATTAGAATGGATGCTCTACCCAGAATAACTAATTTAAGAAGGTAGATCAAACAAGGCAAACAGAAGAAGGTATTACAAGCAGTTAGCAAAACAATGCTGTTAAATATTGTACTAGAAAAATTTTTAAGGGAGAAAGACTGAACATTACTTCTCTTTGGATGGTTGCATAAAATATATAGCATCCATAGTGGGCAAAGGCTGCCTTCTCTTGTGTATGTCCTCCACCACTGAATTCATTAAGATACTTCCAATAAGTACAATAACTTTTGTGTCAATTAATGATCACATCTAAATTATCAGGCCTAGAGAATTCTAGACCTTTTTCAACTCGTCGAAATAGAAGCATGCATTTAATAATAATCAGAAATATAAGGGGGGTGAGACAGAGAGAGAGACCTTACAACAATCATCATTATTTTTAGCATTCATATCACTCCTAATTCTATATGTTAATAATTAACTCCTAATACAAAATAAAAAATTTGAAAGCCAGAGATATGTAAAATGCTTTATAATAATTGAATCCTACCTATAGCACAGAAGCTATCAAAATTTTCCTGAACCAAGACTAAGATCCAAATATCCATTATCCCTCAAATGCTTAAGAGAACATCTAGAGAAAATAGTTTTCTCACTTCAAACAACATTAAGGTTTTTTCTGCTTTTCAAACCTAGTTCACACGTCAACTTTGCTCTAGCTACATGATTTGTGCAGTTAAAGGAAAAATTAGAAGGAACACCGAAGGTGATTGCTGAAAAGTAAGCGGCTTCTCGACAGCCTCTAGACTTGGCCACTGTTCCAGAACCTTAAGTAGGGACAATCCAGTTTATACTAATAGAGAGTTGGCAACTATTGATTCTGCATAGAATTATAACGATCTAAAGTTGGAGCAGCTTTTGCAGACTTTTCAAATAAGCAACAGAAGGATCCAATTTTTTGTCAGAACAGAGGATCAAATTAGCTCTTTTATCATTTAAAAAAATACAAGAAATGCATCCAGTTATCTGGACTTTATTCAAGAAACCACATTCGAATTTTATAGTAGGCACTTTTGAGATTATCAATAATCCACAACAAAGATTAAACTATTAAAGAAGGAGATAGTTTACTATCCCATGCTAAGATTAGTTGATACTTGATACATCAGGTATGCAAAGCAACAGTAATAGTGGTTGACTTAGAACGGGATATTTTTTATGTATTACAAAAATCAGGAGAACTGAATAGGCAGCTAGGATGTGAAGACCATGGAGTGCCACAGAAGTTAGCATCTTCAATGAACTGTAGATAGATACTAAGTATACTATATAATATAGATTTGAATAAGCATGATACAAAACATTGAGGTTTCTATTCAAGTTAAAATAAGACGTATGGATTAACAAATTAGCAAGGGAATCGAACACCTATTGACAATGAAAAAGTAAACTTCAAAGCAATCAGATCTGAAAACAACAGTCTTATCAATGGACATTATGTTTATGGACAATACCAGTTCAGCTTCGCTAAAAAAAAAACTTTTCAACTCTTACATGACACTCCTTCCTCAGTGATATCTGCCATTTTGCAAGCATAGGACATTATTTTGACAGTAAGTTTGTCCATGATGAGAACCTAAAGCCAAGAGTCAAAACACATCAGGAAAAAAAATTCCATATCTGATATCTCACATGGTAAAACAAAACTTTTCAATAAATATGCAGGTTTGTAGTACTTGTCCATCATTTCATTATGTGTGTCATGTTATAAATTTCTATAATGTTACTTAAAACTATGTAGTTTCCCAAATTTGGGATTATCCACATTCATTATGTGAGAGAGTATGCACTTATAAGCATTGACTAGTAATATTAAGCCTAAAAGGCAACATAAAAATGCATCAGAAATAGTCCACATAAACACCCATTTGGAAGTTTCCATAGCAACATAGTAGGAAGTCGTTCAAACATATGAAAATCCACTTCTAAAAAAGAAAAGCTATATTTACCTTCCAACTTGATCTTGATCCCCCTGACTTTGTTGATCGGAGCATTTCATGCAGCAACCCTGAAAACAATGATAAATATGGAGAACAAATATCATCAGAATTATGTTGTTCAGGAGGATTTGCAACTATCAGCTAGTAACATCTAATACTTTCTTAAATATAGAAACATATAGCAAATAGTATACAAGGTATAAAATTCATTGAACTTTCCAAGTGCCGAAAGCAAAGAAACCTATGTGTTTTAGGAAAGAGTTCTATCAATACATGAAGTTACAATAATAACTCCAAATGTAGAAATATTAATCAGGTGATGAAAGAATTAACCCGAAGAAAAGGGGAAAAATCATCTTCACAATGTCAGAGACTCAGAGTTCTTACATTGCTAATGACTAGCATTCATATACAATAAACAAAAAGCTATCACAAACTGTAGATACCCCCTATTAATTGAAATTCATA
This sequence comes from Fagopyrum esculentum, assembly GCA_033239045.1. Classification (NCBI taxonomy): domain Eukaryota; kingdom Viridiplantae; phylum Streptophyta; class Magnoliopsida; order Caryophyllales; family Polygonaceae; genus Fagopyrum; species Fagopyrum esculentum. The sequence continues at coordinate 127,839,224 of BSUD01000006.1, read as the reverse complement.
AGATATTCTAGTATCTTTTTTGTCTAACATCACAAATTTTACTTAACAAATATATGTAAGAAAATATATTTAAAGCCCTTCTTGAATCCCCAATGATGTAAACTTCCAGTCAAAGATGACTGTATAACAAAACCACCATATTTTCACCTGCACAAAAATTTCTTCAATAACTGGTACCTCAAGAACTAATTACTCATCCTTGACAAGTTGACAGATACAAGGACCTACCTTCTTCTCAAACTAGGAAGAGCAATAGATTCAGCCAACCAATTCAAGTGGCCCTTACTGTCTCAACCACTAGTTTCCCCTATAAGATACACACTATAGCCTCGTGAACATTTGTGTCGCTTCAATGCATCCATCTTTAACAATTTAAAGCCTTTCGTGTACATTATTTTCTCATAAGTTGTTGTAAGAAAAACAATACTACTCATTCCACGCTAGAAGGCTCGTTCTTTACTATAAATGGGAGCATCCCTGATTCTATAATTTCATCAAAAATGTTAAACTCTGCAAGTCCAGTTAACACTACAATTTATGACATTGAATCACTTATTTATCTCTTGAAGGAACAAATTTTACCATTGATATCTTAAAAAATTTCAACAGGAGTTGACTTATAATCTTCAAAATGGGCATGGGCGTGCCTCACATAATCACATCAATGAGAAGCATAGGATCTCAACTGAATTGTAAAATACCCTACCTTCTATTCTCACATAAGCCATTGAATCATCGATTCATTTACAAGATAGCCGAGTGTCCATGTAGCCTATATTCTAACTAAATTTCAGGTTTCAATCCTACAATAACCAGACTAGATTAGTTAAAGGGGATAAAACAATAGCTGATACGAAATTCCACTACTTCAATTTCAACTTGATCACAGAGGAACGCCTAGTACTCAAAACAAACAAGAAGCAAAAAATCATAGCAGCATAAACCCTTCCATTTAAAATAAACCCATGCCGTAAAAAGAATCCCTTTAAAGCAAAGGTGTCAAGCAGAGTAGAGAGAAAGCTTACGATCCCGGGTGATTTGCCGGAAAGTCTTGCAGTCGCCGGATACGGAAGAAGAATCGGAGTCCGACATAGAGATGGTTGAAGTAAAAACCCTCTGATTAGTGCAAATGAGCGTGTGATTGTCGAATTGATCAAATATACAGGTCGATTGGAAGTCGTTCGTTCAATGACTCGAATTCAATAGGAAGGACGGGGGGAAATTAAATAATGATGACGGGCGAAGAAATGGATTTGTGTTGGTTCTATCAGGGGGTTGAATTCGCTTTTTCTCGAGGGACTTTTGGTCTTCTAGAAGACGCGGTTGTTCAACACCGCAGAGATCGGAATAGGGTGGAGTTCTGAATCCGCATTGTCTATCGGTTACCCGTTACCCTTCCGGGTTCCATCCCCACTTTCAAAGTCAGGTAAACTATTATCCATCCACCGACGCTATCTATGATTGTGAATCTCGCTTAATTTTCCCCATCTTCTGATCTTCATCTTTTTCCATCTTTTTTTCTTTTAAAAACCATCATCTTTTACAAATCAGTAATAATTATATTCGTCTTGTGGTTTGAACTTTGGAGTAGTGTTTCTACATCTTCACAATAAAAAGAGAAACGTTTAATGAGAGATGAGTGAACACTCAAAGCTGGCATATTCCCGCAAGTGCATGTACGATCATTGTCAATGTAAGTATATTCATCAAGGTTGGATTCCACAAGGATTCTATATAGATTGATTGTGATCAAGTTCAAAACAAGTTCAAGTGTAAAAGAGAAGGAAAATGGGTGATCAAATGATTAAATCTTTGGGAGAAATGTGTAGCTGGAATCGATTAATACAAGAGTATCAAATGTACGAGAAAACACTAGGTTTAGCCGTTTGGGGCTAAATCTCCCAAACCATAACTAGTAGCATATTTGATAAGTAATATTCAATCAATGAAGGGATAAAGTGCATGTAATTAGGTGAGTTTTATCTAAGCATCTTAATCCTCTTTTGAATCTCATAGGATAGCTTCATGTCAATCAAGCATGCATCACATGGTGTTTGTTATTTGCATATTAATTGATTTAGTGTAGTCACAATCATGATTATACTAGACAGTATAAGCATCACATGGTGTTTGCTATTTGCATACATTATATAATATAAACACAATTTTGATAAGACGTTCTACTCACTAGTAGGTTCAATCATTCTTTTGGCCCCAATAAATCCCACTCTAGCATGATAGGTATCTAAACATTGCATAATAATCCTCATTTTAACTTGTAAGTCTAAACTTGGATGATTAGTCTAGACATCATATATTCATGCATCATGGAAGAATACAATGTTTAAATAGATAGATATAAGCTATTGAAAGTCTAAACCACCAACATTGAGATAAAACCAACATGAATAATGATATATCCATATTTATTCTCTCCTATATGCTACTAATCATAATTGGGTTCCCTTCACATCATGAATAAGCAATACTAATCTAGCATAATTTGGGAATTTTCGTCCCAAAACCTAAAAAGGGAACTACTCACTCATCGAAAACATAAAAATATAAACAAATGTCATGGTAGGACAGTAGACAAGAAAATAGAGAATTATGAAGAATAATGGATGAATTTGGCCTTACCAATCGAAAGTTATGACCAAAACAAGTTGAAGGAACGAAGATTTAGCAAGAACATTGATGAACACTAAACTTTCCTCTTGATTGATCCAAATTTCCGTCCAAAACAGCTCCAAAACAAGTTTCTACATCTAAAAGAGTATCTAATACAATTACATTCAACAAATGTGCTTATAATATAGGACTCAAAAGACATGCCCCCCCTAGGAAGCAAGTGGGTCAAGTTGCAATGTTAGTTAGGATGAACATCCTATAAGGAGTTGATGTAGAAACTCGGCAAAGACACTCTCAAGTGGAAAATACACCATACCTGTGTTTCTTCTCCTTGACCTCGAGTTCTTCCACCGACTTAGTGGACGTCTTCTTCTCTCGAGTGATTTGTCTTCTTCTCTCTGCTTGAGTGAATTGGTTAGCTCGAGAGACGTTGATAAATTGCAGTCTTGTCTTTTTTGTTCGAGTGAAGAAGTCTTCTTTGCTTGAGTGTTGTGTCACTCGAGGTCAACTTGGGAGGCGTTAAACTATTTTGCACACTAGAGTCTTCCTTGTTCGAGTAAAATGTCTTCTTCTCTCGAGTTTTCTTGGCTTCCTTGCTCAAGTTTTGGGTTCACTCGAGAGTAGTTAACAGTTTCATCTATGAGGCTTCTTAATTAATCCGATTTTTTTCATCCTCCTAGTCCGAGTTTGGGGTCAATCAATGCTCCTTCCTTGGAGTTTTCTTAGCTCCATTGGCTTCATACTTGTATCCTTGATTGTCTTTCCTCCTTGATTTTCTCGTGAGGTAGATGATGAGTTGATCTATGATGCTTGGATGACTTGAGTGACTAGATATCTTCATTTGAGCTCTACTTTTTGTCAAAGTACCTACAAAGACATGAAATAAGGGAAGTAGACATTCTTTTGGCAATTTAAGCTCTAGCTAAAATCTAAATGCCCAAACTATGCAAAATCAAGGTAAAAACACATCTAAAAACATAGTATGAAAAACATGCTATCAACTTCTAAATTTAATAAACAAAAAACCGGTTCATCAACAAATTTTGATCAATGGTTTAGTCCGGATACTTTTGGGTTCTTGTACATACATCGTCGTTGATGAACTTAAAACACAATCGCAAAAGGTTTGAATTTGGATGATCAATGAAATCATCACTACCTAAAATAGCATCCAACAAATACTAAGGGTTTTGTACATTCTTTCAGTTAGAAGAAAAATGTTACACGATGAAAATTAAAAAAAGCCATCGTTTTACATAATCGAACTACACCTTCTACAAATAGATTATAGAATTTAACGTCATGGAAGAGAAACCCTACTTAATATCATAATAGTCCCTTCATTCAAACCGCGCGGCTTGATTTTAACCACCTTCTACTTCAATGAACAAGTACGTAACCCTAAAAGCAGCCAAGGGGGAGATTGATAACTCCACCCTGTGTAGGATAGATCTAGTTCAACTAAATGAATTTTTAGATGGGATAAAGAACTTCAAAAATTGAAGATATTGTAGAATATGCATTGCTAGCATTAAATGTAGGTACGATATTTGTTTTGTCTTCCATCAAGGGGGGATTGATAACTCCACCTTGGTTATATATTTGTATATGTGATGATGGAAGACTTAACATTATGAGCGGTTTATTCACTAACAAATATCGGTTATATTTCTAGATTGCATGGTTTGGTTTTTTGTTTGTTAAATATGTGCATGCCTTGATAACCCTTTCAAAGGATGAATGGAGGTCTTGAAACACGATACAAGGGACAAGCGTAGAGATTGAAAAATATTTCAAAGGCTAAACACAAAGGCCTTGAAAACCATTTCAAGGGATCAAAACAGAAGCCTTGAAACGCGATACAAAGGATACATTGGCTGGAAGCATTTTCAAATCAAGATTCAATCTCAACAACCAAATCTACCAAGGAACAAGAGAAGATCTTCAAACACAATCTCAAGATAAGATCTCGGCCAACTTAAGGAATATCTCCAACGGACCTTTTGAAGAAGAGATATTGGCCTAACTAAAAGATCTTGCAAAGATCTTAACCGATACAAGATTGGAAGATTTCCTCCAACGGATCTCACTAAGATCTCGAAGATTTCAACGGCTATCAAAGAGAGATATTCTTAACCGGAGATACTCAACAAACTTGGAGGATCTCGGACTTCAATGACAAGACTTTCAACGGCTATTTCAAGAGAAAATCTCGAAGAAGAAGATTCTCAATGTGCGTCAAGGAGATGAAGAAGATAAGAAGATCCTACAACGGCTACTTTATCTCAACCTACAACGTTTTCTATGGAGAAGGAAAAACATCACAACGGTCATCTTCACAACGGCTAGAAGACTTCTCCATCGAAGACTATAAATGAAGATGGCGATTGAAGAAAACGATAACAAGCTTACACGAAAACATCTAAGTCTTCAAGCGGTCAAAAGAATCTTCATTCGTTCCAAAAGTTTTTCTTCCTCTTAGTTTACAAAAGCTTACATCCCTAGAGAGAGAAAAACACGAGAGCCTCATTGGAATATTTAGAGAGTGTTATACTCAAGTGTGTGTTACTCTGCGAAGTAACTAGCTTATTATTGCTAGGTTAAGAGTTGGAACTATATTGTAGCATTGGTTACAGTGAAAGAAGAAGGGGAATTCTTCTAGGTTGTATCTAGGACTCTTTGAAGCAGATAATAGATAGTTAGATCCTACGGGTAAAGAAACCCTAGGACGGAGACGTTGGTTGTTAGAGCTTAACTTCGTAAACATATCACTGTGTTGATCTTTTTCTTCCACACTTTATCTTGCTTAATTGTGACTAACATTGCTTTGTAGGTTTTCGAAGTCAAGGCCTTGAAATCATTTTCAAAGCCCTTGAAAACCAGTTGTGTCACAAAGAGCACAGATCGACATCAAGGCCTTGAAATCAATTTCAAAGCCTTGAGATAGGTTTTTGCGAAAAGTTCTCATACTCTATTCAACCCCCCTTTTAGAGTATTTATATCTTTTATATTCACCTATACGGATCTTCAACAACACTTGAGTTGGAGATCGATTATGGATTGTGGTGGAGGGGATAATATTAAGAAGGTAACAAGACATGTCTAAGGCATGAGACCAAAAAGAGACGGGTATGGAGGCATGAAAAAAGGAGGGATCACATCATGTTGTTAATGGTGCAAATGACACGTTCGGCCTTGCCATTTTGTGGAGAGGTGTGAGGACATGAGAAGCAAAAATTGATGCCGTGAAGAGCGAAAAAAGAATGGAATTGTTAATTATTAAATTCGCGACCCATGTCACATTGGAAGTTTTTTATAGGCAAATTAAATTGAGTTTTGATAATCTGGTGAAATTGCACAAAATGATCATATACTTGAGATTTGAACTTTATGAGAAAGACCCAAAGAAAATGTGAGAAATCATCAAGAAATAATAAATAATATTTGAAACCTTCCCGACTTGGAACCGGAGAGGTCCAGAGATCACTATGTATAATATCAAAAGGTGCAACTGTAGTAGTAACAGAATGTTCAAAAGGAAGCCTTTGATGTTTTCCTAATTGACAAGCATGACAAAGCATGGAAACCCGCTCTTTATTAACTTTAAGAAAAGACAACTTCCTTAGACTATCTAGAATTGGCGTGCCTATATGAGCAAGACGAGCATGTTAGAGGCTCGAGGACTGAGCTAAAAGAGCATGGGCTGACGCATAGCTGGTGGTAACTAGATAAAGATCTCCGGAGCTATTGCATCTCAGACGGGTTGCTCCCGTTTGTAAATCCTTCACAGAAAAACCAAAAGGGTCAAAGTCAACACTAGCATGGTTATCTATTGTGAAACGACAAACGGATACAAGGTTTTTAATTATTTGAGGAGCAATAAAGATGTTAGATAGGTTAAGCGGGTGGGAAGGGGTACTAAGTTTAGCTTCACCGAGACTTGTAGATGGTATCCGCATATCATTTCCAACAATTATCGAATTTAAGAAACCATTATATGAGATGAACGAGAGGTTACTTGAAGAATTGGTCATGTGAGATATAACACCGGTATCCATGTACCATAGAATGTCGGTAGGATTTAACGTCATCGAGGAGAAATCATTGTCAATGCTAATTGGCTGTTGAATATCCACATTATATATGGAAGTGGGCCTGAGGGATACGCGGTGGCCCAGGAAAAGAGCCCAAAAGACCTTGTTGTGGGCCGGATGGAGAGCTAGGAGCATAGAACTGTTGGGTTGGAGTCCATTGTGGAGTTGGGTGCTGCTGGGCTTGAGCCCAGTGGGGCTGATTGTTGTTGGTCCCAGAAGAAACAGAACCCATCCATATGGCGGGCGAAACACAAACCTAGATGGCCACTGTTGCGGCGGTGCAGCGCCGTTCTGCCGGTTTTGGCTTTTCCGGCCATGCCCATGTGGGCGAGGTGACGTGTCCGACTAGGTATTTCCGGTTGAGCTGTCGGACCTGGGCTGGGACGGTGATCCACTCGTGGATGTTTGCAAGGAAGCCGCATCCTTTCCGGCGTTGGTTTGGTTTGCTATTCGAGTTTTTCTAGAATTAGTTGCGAACGTGCTTTTGAAATGTCGGCAATGGATCTGATTGCTGAATATAACTAGTAGTAGCATTGTACTCAACTGGTAAACCAGACAAGAGTTGAAGAACTAACCGATTGTTTGTGATTGGAGACTCGACACCTTTGAGTTGATCGGATAACGCCTTCATGTGTTGATAATAGGCGGACATGGAAACAAAGGACGCCAATTTACAGTTGGAAAACTCATGTTCCAGATAGACTGCATGCGTATGCTTATTGTCTTGAAAAATATCATGAATCCGACCCCAAGCTTTGAGAGCGTTGTCGTCTGGATCAAGGATTTGAAGAAGGATGCAACTGTTCTCCAATGGATTTACAATAGAATTTCAAAATACATCCTTCTTCAAATCCTTGATCCTGACGACCCATATGATCCAAGACATTACAACTTGGTTTCAAAGAGCGTCATTCAATACGACCCATATGATCCAAGACGTTATGTGCCTTGACTGTGACGCGAAAAAGAGTAACCCAGGAAGCATATGGCGTGTCATGATCAAGTACAAGAGCGATATTGTTCTTGATGTTGGAAATTCCTAGAGCGGAATGAAACGTTTGCTTCTTCTCCGTAGACATAGTTGATGGTGATGCAAAGAGGAAGGGGAAGGCACACAACGACGGTAAAAGGACGGCGGCGGCTAGGGAAAGAAAGAGGTGGAAGCGGAAAAATTATGGATCGGAAGAGTCTGATACCATGTAAGAGATTGAGAAATTCCCTTTACGGTTTCTATCTTCGGATGGGTCGTATTAATAGATGTAACGTATTTACATAATTACAATAGGCATACCTCTATTTTCAATAATTACATATTCTATCAACTACATCTTTTTTGCACCGTACCACTCTTCATTCTAAGAAGAATATATATATTGTTCTTGTACTCGTAGCTTCCCATCACCAAATGTCTCTTGCACCAGTTCCTTGTGTCGACAAAGTTGTAACCCATCATCACACCCAACAAGATGACGTTCACACTTGCTGATGATTGGTACTCCACATTGTGTAGAGTCCGATATGTATTGTTGTGAAACCTTGTCCTCACGCTACCGGTACCTTCGACCTTCAACTTCTCAACATCAATTGAGTTGAACAATACTCTCCATCAATCTTGAAGGTGTCAAATAATGATTAATATGTATAAACACACGTCGAGGTGACACTATCCATCACCCATTATGTCTCGGCAACCTCCTAGCTTGCTTGTCGCGCCAAGTAAAAATCGCAATCATTAATCAACTTCATCGACCACATTTGTGGGAGTCACCATTCTTTTGTATCAAGGATTCTCTCAACTTCTTCAAGTTCTCCCTTGTTTGAGGCCCCCTCGATTGCATGTCTCTCTCAACATTATAAGCACTTCACCTCACTCAAATCTTACCACGGTCCCGAACTTGATCGATCTCCATCTCTAATGAATATGGCTCCTCATTTTATTCCTCCCTCACTCTCGCCCCTAACAACTAGTATGCGATGTTCTCTTTGTCAATAACATGCTTCTTCATTATCCTCTCACTCCCACAAAACAACTTTCACCTCATCCAATGTGACAGACTAGCTTCTATCAGTAAGAATATTTTATATATATATATATATATATATATATATATATATATTCTATGTGGAAAATGTGTCTAGGTTTAATATATAAAGTTAAGTCCAATTTATAGTTTGTAGTTTTAACATAAAGTCGAAACCGTAATGGATCAGTATCGGTTAAAGATGATAAAATTACGGGATTATTATAATCCCTCCTTCCTTATCTAATATATAAAGTATACCTCTTCTCATCGGTATTATTTATATATATATATATATATATATATATATATATATATATAAATGAAACATGCGGCAGTTAGTTGAAAGTGCAAAACAGTTTTCTCAATTAGACTAAACATCTTGCAGAGAAGTTAAAAAATGAAAAGTGTGGCATTGCGCATGAAAAAAAGTCACGATACTGGACATTGAAAAAAGGATTAAAGAGAGAAGTTGGTTAATTAAAGATTAATCTCCTCCATTAGAGATTAACTAAAAGTGAAGGATTAAGGAAGGAGAAGATACACGCTTATGATCGATTCGGACTCGTTTGATTTGTGATGAAGACTCCCACGGATAAAGGTTAGTCTTCGATTCATAGACGGATATATCGGTTGATTCATATATAAGTCTAGATCCATTATAGTGTTTTGATTTCGAAATGGAATCGCAAATTATCTAACAATTGGTATCAGAGCGAGGTTTAGATTTACACGATTCACCGATTTATTCGTATTCAAATCCAGATTGTATAAATGTATGTTTCGGCGCTTTGTCATATTAATGCATGAATATGTGATGTGGTTCTGTTGGGCATAATTTGTTTTCAAATGCTTTTACAAAGAAGTTTTAAACAGTTGAAAAGTAAATGCATGAATGGCCTGAAAGTTAACAAAAGCAATCGTTAGTTCCGGTACGTGTTAGTTCCAGTATGTTACTATTGGAGTGCTTTGTTATTAATTATGATTAAAGTAATTAGTTTTCAATATTTACCATATTCATTGCTTTATGACAGTAAGTAGTTTTACTATAGATACACTCTACTTCGATTGTAAATTTGTACTGCTGCTTATACTAGTTTACAGTATCTATGAATGGTATAGTATAAAGTGTGGTCATACGGTAGAAGAGTTATACGTTTTAAAGTCTAAATTATGCATAACTTGTTAGTCACCAAAGTGGCCTTGTTATATCTTGATTAAGACATTTAAATCAATCAAGTTCAATTATTCATGATTATAGGATGCTTAATAAAAGTTTGATTGAATAATTGTTATTGTTGACTATATTTCTAGGAGATCACCCAAAGGCGAATCATTGAAAATAGTCACTAATATTAAAGAGATTAATCGTGGTACTTAGGGTGAATAATGTGTATATCCAAAGATATCATGCTTATTTGATTTATGTATGTCATGATAATCTACTAAATGTATATTTTAGCATCAATGATAGTGTGTTTTAAGTATTGCCCAAAGGTTGCTTGAATACATGTTTTAAATTTTACATATATGTTTTGAATCTGTATTATAGTCAAAGCACTAATAGGTAAGCATGTATAAATTATTACAGCTTCATCAAATTTCTCTGCATCTGCAAACTCTGTTGTCAAGTTCAATGGGCAAAATTATGATAATTGGTCTGAACAAGTCCGATTTACTTTGGGCATTATGTCGTTGGATCTTGCTATACTCATGGATAATCAACCAGCAACCATTACAGAGGATAGCTCCGAAGCTGAAAAATCTCTTTATGAGGATTGAGAGCGTTCTAACAGGTTGAGTTTGAATCTCATGAGGATGAGTATGGTTGAAAATATTAAGCCATCAATGTCTAAGACAGAGAATGCAAAGGAATTCTTTCTGAAAGTGAAGGAGTATTCACAGTCGGATTTGGCGGACAAGTCAATTGTAGGAAGCCTCATGAGTGAGCTGACTACGAAGAAGTTTGACTGGTCTCAGCCTATCCATGATCATGTGACGTATATGTCTAATTTGGCAACAAAGTTAAAGACCTTGGGAATGGACGTTAAAGAAACATTCTTGGTCTAATTTATCATTAACTCTCTACCTCTTGAGTTTGGTCAGTTCCAGGTGAACTATAACACCATTAAAGACAAATGGAATTTTCAGGAATTAAAGGCCATGCTTGTTCAAGAGGAAGGGAGATTAAGGAAGATAAAGGATCAAGTTGTCCATTTTACAAGTCATGATGGTGCCAGCAGTAGTAAGGGTAAGTCAAGTAAAAAGGACAAGAGGAACAAGAACCCTTTGAAAGTCAATGAGGGCCATGTTAAGAAGGAAGTGAAGTGTTTCTTTTGCAAGAAAACGGGACACTTCAAGAAGGATTGTCCTAGAAGGAAGGCTTGGTTTGAGAAGAAAGGTATACATTATAGTTTTGTTTCCTTTGAATCAAATCTTATAGAAGTGCCTAATAATACTTGGTGGATAGATTCTGGTGCTACTACTCACGTGTCTCATATTAAACAGGAATTCAGTATGATCCGGCCCATAAGAGAAGCTGAACAATATTTGTTCATGGGAAACACGATGAAGGCAAAGATAGTGGGCATTGGGACTTACAGATTGATCTTGGACACTGGTTGTTATATAGATCTTGAAGGATGTCTTTATGTACCTGAATGTGCTAGCTAGAAATCTTGTTTCCATTAGTAGATTAATTGGACAACTTAGGTTTTATTATTAAGTTTGGATATGGTGAATTTTCATTGTATAAACATAATATATTTTATGGTAGTGGTACATTGATTGATTCACTTTACAGGTTTAATCTTGATATTAAATTTTCTGAATCTTTGCTTCATGTTGAAGCTAATGTGGGCATCAAGCGTAGTACATCTAATGAAAATTTAGCTTTCTTATGGCATCAAAGATTAGGTCACATATCTAAGGAAATGTTAATGAGGTTGGTAAAAAATGATATCCTACCTCACTTGGATTTTAGTGACTTAGATGTGTGTATAGAATACATTAAAGGAAAGCAAACTAAACACACTACAAAGAAAGCCGCCACAAGAAGCACTCAACTTCTTGAGTTAATTCACACCGACATTTGTGATCCTTTTGACGTTCCTTCATGGAGCGGTGAAAAGTATTTCATCACTTTTATTGATGATTTCTCACGTTATGGATATATTTATCTATTGCATGAAAAGTCTTATTCTATAAATGCCTTAGAGGTATTTGTTACTGAGGTGGAAAGACAATTAGATAGAAAAATAAAAGTTGTGAGATCTGATAGAGGTGGAGAATTTTATGGGAAATATAATGAAAATGGACAGTGTCCAGATCCATTTGCAAAGTTCCTTGAAAATAAAGGCATTTGTGCACAGTATACAATGCCCGGTACACCTCAGCAAAATGGTGTAGCCGAGAGGCGGAACCGTACATTAATTAATATGGTTAGGAGCATGCTAAGTAATTGCTCTTTGCCCTTATCATTGTGGATACACGCATTAAAGACTGCAACATATTTATTGAACCGGGTTCCTAGTAAGGCAGTTCCTAAGACCCCTTATGAGCTGTGGACGGGAAGGAAACCTAGTTTGAGACATCTCCGTGTTTGGGGTTGTCCTGCAGAAGTGAGGGTGTATAATCCACATGAAAAGAAGCTTGATCCAAGAACAGTTAGTGGATTCTTCATTGGCTACCCTGATAAGTCAAAGGGGTATAAATTTTATTGCCCTAACCATAGTACGAGAATCATAGAAATTGGCAATGCTAGGTTCATTGAGAATGGTCAAACTAGTGGGAGTGGTGATCCACGAAAAGTGGACATTCAAGAAATTCAGGTTGAAGATCTTTCACCTGTGGTTTCTTATGAAGTTGTTGTACCCATTGTCATATCACAATTACATGACAACTTGGAACAACAAAATGATGTCCAAAATTCATTAGTTGAAAATGAAATAAATGAACCGGTCATAGTACAAGAAGAGACAAATGAACCACATGAATCATTAAGGCGGTCTACAAGAGAAAGAAGATCTGCCATTCCAGATGATTATGTGGTTTATTTTCTTGAAAATGAATGTGACTTAAGCATTGATGAAGGTCCAGTTTCATTTAAGAAAGCCATGGGAAGTGACAATTTTGAAAATTGGTTAATTGCCATGAAAGAAGAAATGAAATCGATGAGTGATAACCAAGTATGGGATTTAGTTGAGTTGCCTAAAGGTTCCAAGACAGTTGGGTCCAAGTGGGTCTTTAAGACCAAACGGGACTCCAAGGGCAACATTGAAAGGTATAAGGCTAGATTGGTTGCTAAAGGATACACTAAAAAAGATGGCATTGACTACACGGAGACTTTCGCTCCGGTGTCAAAGAAAGACTCTTTGAGAATTGTTTTGGCTTTGGTGGCTCATTATGACCTTGAGCTTCACCAAATGGATGTAAAAACCGCTTTTCTAAATGGAGATTTAGAGGAGGAAGTATATATGGACCAACCTGAAGGGTTCTTGACCACAAACAAAGAACATATGGTGTGTAAGTTGAGAAAATCAATATATGGACTGAAACAAGCTTCCCGACAATGGTATCTTAAGTTTAATGATATCATCACGTCTTATGGTTTTGTAGAGATCACCGTTGATCGGTGTATCTACATAAAGGTCAGTGGGAGTAAATTTGCTATTTTAGTCCTATATGTTGATGATATCTTGCTTGTTGCAAATAACATAGGCATGCTACATGATATAAAGAAATATCTCTCTAAGCACTTTGAAATGAAAGATATGGGTGAGGCATCCTATGTGATTGGAATAGAAATATTTCGGGATAGATCACAAGGATTGTTAGGTTTGTCTCAAAAAGCTTATATCAATAAAGTCTTAGAGAAATATAGAATGGATAAATGCTCTGCAGGGTTAGTTCCAATTCAGAAGGGAGATAAGTTTAGTAAACTACAAGGCCCTAAAAATGAATTGGAACGAAAGAAAATGGAAAATATTCCTTATGCATTAGTGGTTGGGAGTTTGAATTATCTTCAAACATGTACTCGACCTGACATTAGCTTCGATGTAGGCATGTTGGGTAGATATCAAAGTAATCCCGGAATGAACCACTGAAAAGCTGTTAAAAAGGTTCTCAGGTATTTGCAAGGCACCAAAGAGCACATGCTTACATATAGGAGATCCGATCATCTAGAGGTCATTGGATATTCAGATTCAGATTTTGCCGGATGTGTGGATAGTAGAAAATCTACGTTCGGATATGTGTTCCTATGAGTGGGAGGAGCTGTTTCCTGGAGGTGTGGGAAGCAGTCTATCATTGCTACTTCTACCATGGAGGCTGAGTTTGTGTCATGCTTTGAGGCCACTAACCATGCATTGTGGATGCGGAATTTTATCTCGGAGCTTAAAATTGTTGACAATATAGCTAGGCCGCTGAGAATTTATTGCGATAACTCTGCAGCCGTGTTCTTTTCGAAGAACGACAAGTACTCTAAGGGTGCTAAGCACATGGAGTTAAAGTACTTGTCAGTTAAAGATAAAGTGAAGAAACATAGGGTGTTTTTTGAGCATATTAGAACGGACATGATGGTTGCAGATCCGTTAACTAAAGGTTACCACCTAAGGCGTTCAATGGCCATGTAGAACGTATGGGTGTTATAGATAAGACCTTGCTATTATAATTATATTTAGCTCATCATATTATAACACTTTGAATTCACTTATTGATATGTTTATGCTTTACAATACTTGTCATCATCATCGTACTTGTATACAATTATTGTTTTCTAATGACACGTAATTTGAGACTTATAGTGCATCTCAAATTTAAAGCAATATTGATTTTGGATTGATTTGTGATACTTGGAAGGAATCATGTCGCTCAATGACATGTGACCACCATGATCCAATCAATTTTGATTCAATTATGGATTATTGATATTTTATGGACTTATATAAGTTTTCGCATTACAGATATTGAACTATTAAGCTAACATACATGCCTAGTGGGAGAATTTAAGAATATATATATATATATATATTCTATGTGGCAAATGTGTCTAGGTTTAATATATAAAGTTAAGTCCAATTTATAGTTTGTAGTTTTAACATAAAGTCGAAACCGTAATGGATCGGTATCGGTTAATGACGATAAAATTACGGGATTAATATAATCCCTCCTTCCTTATCTAATATATAAAGTATACCTCTTCTCATCAGTATTATATATATATATATATATATATATATATATATATATATAAATGAAACATGCGGCAGTTAGTTGAAAGTGCAAAACAGTTTTCTCAATTAGACTAAACATCTTGCAGAGAAGTTAAAAAATGAAAAGTGTGGCACTGCGCATGAAAAAAAGTCACGATACTTGACATTGAAAAAAGGATTAAAGAGAGAAGTTGGTTAATTAAAGATTAATCTCCTCCATTAGAGATTAATTAAAAGTGAAGGATTAAGGAAGGAGAAGATACACGCTTACGATCGATTCGGACTCGTTTGATTTGCGATGAAGATTCTCACGGATAAAGGTTAGTCTTTGATTCATAGACGGATATATCGGTTGATTCATATATAAGTCTAGATCCATTATAGTGTTTTGATTTCGAAATGGAATCGCAAATTATCTAACACTATCCTACAAGTAACATATGTAATAAAGACTTGTAGGACTTCAATAATAACGCTAACAACAACGCCTAACTTTTTCCATATCATCTACATTCATTATTTGCCATTATAGTCAATTAAAAGAGTTAATATGATCATGAAAAATAAAAAAATATCAATCCATCCACTTTCTAACCCGCTTTCTGAATAATATTTCTCAAATAACAACAATATATAATTCAAACTCATTAACCAAACAACAAAACAATTTAAAAGACTAAAAATTCAAGAATGAATCCTAAGAAGTTTTTGCTACATTGAAGCAATTCAATCCACTGTGGATTGATTTCTCCTTCTCTTTCCTCCAATTACTCTCTGCTTATCCCAAACACACTTCTGCACAACTTTCACTTTACCATTGTCGATATTGTACCAATGCAATGACCCATACTTGCAACATACAAACAACACAAATTTTCTACCATCCTCTAATTCACATATCGCTGTGGGTTCAATATCACATTCCATCGATACGAACCTCCTTCTAATCGTCTCCCGGCGTATCCTAAACAACAGCATCCAATGCTCTTCGTTCTTGTTTCCTTTCATCGCCCATATATCAAACGTCGATCTGCAACGCCAATAACACAGATATCCTCCTAATTCATTTAAATTTGCTATCAAACTATGAGAAGTATCCGGCAATACTATTTCGCGGAATCTACAAGTATGCAAATCATAAGTACCCATGAACTTATCCGCTTCTCTAGAAACAATCCAATACAGCACGCCATTAAAACAGCAAGCTTGAGGACGATGCAGAAGCGAATCCCAAAACCGATTATATGAAGTATAAGGAAAGTCGTTGAATTTCTCCCAAACATCATTTCTTCGACTGTAAACCCAATATACGGCATCAGAAGCTACCAATATCTTATAATCGCCATAGCCATCGTATCCGAATCCATACCGTGAACCTATTTTTTCCGGTGACGGTTTTTTCACAGTGTGTGAAGCTCCGGTGAATAAGTTGAACAAATAAAAGTTGTTGCTTTGGTTTCGAACGCAGACAATGCCGTTAGGCGCCATCCCGGTTAACGTGAACCAAAACTCTCTTGTTGACTCGATTTCAATGCGGCGTACGATGCAGGGAGGATGATGAAATTTGTCGACGGTGATCTTTCTTCTGTGCGTTGCTATTACGCAGTATAAATTGTCGTGTTTTGCCAGCAAGACTAGAGGTTTGCCATGGTAATTATCCAGAAATTTGGGATCTTCAATGATGTTCTTCCATTGCTTTGCCGCGAGTCTGCATGATAATATGGATTCGAATGGGACTTTGAGGAGGATCTCCATCATTACTTCTGGAGGAATGTAGATCATGCTTAATTGATTAAACAGACAGAGAATATTAGAGCAGAATTTGCAGATTGTTTCAGTCTAGAAAATTAAAAACCCTAACGCGTCAATTATAAAAGAAGGTTAGGGCCGCCTGGGCCGGGATAGGATATATTTTTAAATTTTTTCTTCAATTTATGATTTATTATTTGAAATTTTTATCAAAATTTAAATGGATTCTTTTTGGGAAAGGATTAAATATGATAATAAGTTTATTTAAATTTTAATATTTCATATCATAAAGTTGTCTTCCATGGAAAATACACCTATTTGGATCTACTTTCTGTGATTGAGTGTATACACTTGCCAAAATCGATTCATGGTATACATACCAGTCTTCATGGTAAGAGGATGAAGTGAAGAAGGAAGGGAGGTAAGGCTGGCGGCCAGCAGCCCAAGGAAGATGGTCTCGGTTGGCCTTGTCAAGGTTTAGTCTCCACTAATTATTAATTGTTATGAAATATTTTCTAAACTAATTCGTTAGATCAATTTTTATTTTTTTAATCACAAATTAGTTTAGTCGGAGTTTATTCTAAAATAAAAAATATATTAATTTTATTTTAAAAAACTATAAAAATTAATTGAGTGAATCGTGTATGTATTTTTTAAAAATTACTATAAATTAATTAATTAAAATCTTATGTATTGTTCCTTAAATTATGAGTTCTTTTTAAAAATAAATAGGCAATTTAAAAAACTAGTAAATCGTGATTGATTTTCTTACAAGATAAATGTTTTTTGGCCTGAGGACTTGTCAGCCAGAGCATGTGAAGGATGCGGCATCTTGTTTTGACGCGGGACTTCGTGGTCGATTGAGGATATGGTGGTTTGTGGGGGTCCTTTTTTCGGGGATCTTCAATGGCGGTTGGCTTCCTTGCCTATTCGTCGTGGAGGGCTCGGTTTGTACTCTGCTATGGAAGCGTCTTCTTACGCTTTTGTTGCCTCCAGAGCTCAGTCTTGGGTGCTCCAAGACCATATCTTGCGTGACAGTGGGCTATCCGGTATGGATTCAGTTTTTTACAAATCTTTAGATGACCTGCATGTGGCTATTCCGGAGTTCGACCTTTCCAACTTTACTAACCGTCCCCCCTAAGCCCCAACATATATTGGCAGATGCTCTTTTTGGTAAAATTGTTCAGGAGATGGTTGAGAGGTTTGATATGACTAATAGGCAACAAGCAGTTTTCGGATGTCTACAAGCGCCACATAGCCAAGATTTTCTTCTTGTCATTCCCATCGATGGACTTGGTCAATGCATGTCCCCTGTGGAGTACCGCTCCATTCTCAAGTACCGACTTATGATTCCGCTTTTCTCAGCTGGTGAGGTTTGCCCCATTTCTAATTGTCGGAGGGTGTTGGATGCTTTTGGGGAGCATGATGTACATTGTAAGGAACTTCCTGGCTTCAAGTATAGGCATGATCTGGTTTGTGATGTTCTTTGTGATACCTTTAGACGGGCCGGAATTTCTGTAAAGAAAGAAGCACCTGTGAACTTCTTGACTGATCCGCGGGATGGAAGGTCGACATAGCGGCCGGCGGATGTTTTGGTGTTTGGTTGGAGTGGAGGGAAGCATGCATGTATCGATTTGACGGGGGTCTCACCGCTTGTGGGATTAGGGAACGGACCTTTTGTTGTGGGTCAGGCAGCTTGTAGAGCGGCATCAGCTAAGGTGGCCAAGCATGGAAGGGCATGTGTTGAAAACCAACACGTTTTTCTTCCATTTGCTTTTGACACGTTTGGATTTTTTGCACCCGATGCTGTTGATATTCTCAAGAGGGTGCAAAAAGTTATGCATAGTAATATTATGTCCTCTAGATTTGTAGATGTTGTTTTTAAAAGGTTAGGTTTTGCCATCCAAAAAGGGGTAGCGGCGCAACTTGTTGCCCGCTTACCTTCTACTTCTATGTAAATAGTAATTACGTATAAATAAAATAAAAAGAAACACATTCCAGAAAAAAAAAAATGTATGATTTTTTAATCTTTAAACCCTACAATAAATAAAAATTCTTAAACTATCACTCTTGCTTGATAACCGATGTATGACAACAAAAATTAAGGAAGAAAACTCCCTATTTATACAAGTTCTCAAATTATAAGTTTTATTTATAACATATTTGCGATAGCGAATGTAATACCTGAAAATTTAACTTCCGTTATTTCCGAGTCATACTAGATTTGACCATCTCAATCTTGTTACACCATACCTAATTTCTTCAATTGTCAAATTCTATCATTTTATGTGAAGAGTTAATAACATAAAATACTATTTTATCAACTTCTATGATTTCATGTGAAGTCTTGATCATATAAAATACTTCTAAAAACACTCTTGCAAGACTAGGATTTAAGGGCTCTTTTGACAAAGCCATGACAAGTTTTGACAAGGACATGATGCCATTTTTACAAGCTCATGACAACAACCTTGACAAGCCCATGAGGCTCATTTGACAAGGCCAACCGAGACCATCTTCCTTAGGCTGCTGGTCGTCAGCCTTGCCTCCGCCAGCTGGGCCTGATGAGTGACTTGCCTTGTCTTACCAGCCCACCTCCCTTCCTTCTTCACTTCATCCACTTACCATGAAGGCAGGTATGTATACCATTAATTGATTTTGGCTATTATATTGCCTCGCAAGCCTCACACAAAGATCACCTTATTTTTCCAACTTACATAATTGTTGACCAGAACCCTACCCTTGTGTATATCTACCCTGGAAGTAGTAGCCAGCCACCACAGTCGACGACGCCAGAGCCGGCCTTCTTCCTTTGTCCCTGGCGTGGCTGCAATCGCCTCGACTCACCTTTCCTGAACCTAGACGTTTGGAGAAGTCTTTTGACGTTGCCGTCAACCTGTTATCGGGATACCTTGCAGTGAGTCCCATTATTTCCCCTCCTCCCTTCGCCAGATAATTTGTATGCGAACTAAGCTATCAACGTGTAACAGACGGAACCCTCTCGTATCCTCAGGCACGTAGAAGTGATCCATTGAAGGGCTCCTCCTCGCTGGCTATCCTCGCCAACAGTGGGTCGAGTACTGTCCGACCCAGTAGAAGTCTGGTGTGCATCCCCCGCATTGGCTCCATCCTAGCATCTGTTAACCTTCGGTAAGCCAAGCCTTGATCCTTTGTTGTCAAGAACAGCAAGAAGGGTAGTGTAAATGTGTGTTGGTCATCTATAGGGCTCGAAGGGTGGATCAATTGATCACTTGATTGTTGGACGAAGTAACGCTGTTGAGGAGTCTCGAACTCACGACGTGTGGTTGCTTTACAAATCTGAGACACCCGGGGTGAGAATCGAATCTATGACCATTTACGCCTCCTGAGTATAAATTCCAAAAAATGTGTTATGCAATCATCTTTGAGCATATGTTTCTATACCTATAAAATATTATTCACCATTCAGTTTTTTAGTATGTTATGCATAGTTTGTTGTATCAAACGTTGGGTTAATCCAACGGTTGGATCTAGAGTTATGATGTCTCAAAGTAGACTAGTGATGTACTTTGGCTTAAATGAAGGTTTTGGCTAAGTATGGGATTTCTGTGTTGTGGAGTCAACTTGAGATTTTTGTGTAGGATTAATTATTGATCATTTTTGAGATTTATTTTTTCTAGTGAATAGAGTGCATAACATAGAAGGTTTAAATATTTTATTTGGAATTGTTGGATTTTAATACAAGTGTCTTATGTTGAGTCTAGAGAGTTTTTCATGAAAGTTAGAAGTTTTAAACATCTTCCAACTTAGTTAAATCTTTCTCTTTAGTGTTAGATTGTGGTTTTGAGTTTCATATGAGATTTTGGGAATATTCTAGGAATATTTCTAGGGTTTTGAGACCTATGGGTAAAATAATCTTTTTACTCGTATAAGAGTAATTTGGTAATTCCTTTAGAATAAACTTTAGTATCCTAGAAGTTGAGAACTTCTAAGAGATCTGGATGTAGTATTGATGAGTCTTCCTTTTATATCAGACGGTTGAGTTCTTTCGTTTGCTAATTTGGTTATTGAGAAAACGAGAGTTGTGACTCGATTCAGGTAAGTCCTTTGGGCTTACTTAGCTGCTTTCATATATGAGTTGATCATATGAGTGGTGTTTGCTATATGAATGATAGTATGTTATGAGATTTATTATTGGCCCAAGTAAAATGGGCGGTGACATCATCTGCTCAGCTCTCGCGAGAGATTGGGAGGTTCTCCGCGACAAGGCTAGATGTGGTAGACGGGGAGGATATTGACCCACTCCATGTGGTATATGGGTCGGTGTGTCAAACCAATCCAGCTAGATAAAGGGACAGAGGCGAGAGTCATAGACTTCTCGTGCCACAAGCTTAAAGGGATTATGAGTGTATGACGTTAATAAAGATAATAAAACGGATTTTTTGATAGCATGTTCTTTGTTTATATTGCTGCTCTATGTGTGTTTGTGCTTTTGTGTTCTTATATATGAATTGTTAGCTAACAGTTTATCCGTGTTGTTAGACGTTTTGCAGGATAGGATAGCTGTCGAGTGATCTGGATGGTGTGGTCAGTCGGGTTCCCGTACTTGTAGGTAGGGTGGTTTTTAAGATTACATGGACAACGTTCCACAAAATAGTATGTCAACGACAAACATATCAGTAGATCAACGACAGAAATAACTGTTGGTCAATGACCCACAAACATTAGGTCAACGATAATTGTAGATTAACGACCCACATAGTTGTAGGCCAACGTCTCAAATAATATTAAAACAACGACTCGAGAAACAAATATCAATCCGATGTGAATAATAATTATACTTGAACTTATCAAAAATCATTATACTTGGACTTATCCAAAAGGTCTAGGAATATATGATTTGCTCTCGATTTATATACCACATGTTATCCCCATAGCTTGAATTCATACTTGTTCCGGTTGACACATTTCTTATGTTGATCCCAAATCTCCACAAGTACAAATACAAGAGCAGTAGACTTCAAAGAAGTGGGGATATATTTTTGTTCATTGTTCATGGCGTGTTTTTTGTCAACGCATATTGCTTCTTTGAATGAGGCTTTGCACTCATCCATTGATTTGTGATTTTGGTGAGACATGACGAATGGAGAGAGGAAACTCGGTTGATGTTCAATGGGTTTGGATAGGGAAGAATAAGTTGTGAGAATGAATATGAATTCCCCTTAGGGTTTCCGTCATCAGACGGCTCATATTAATAATAAGCAGTACATAAGGGCACCCTATATTTACATATATTTACATAAACTATCATACCCCCGCAGTCGAAACTGGAGGAGGTTGAACAGTGAGAGGATCTAAAGTCTAAAAATAGTTGTCGGGGAAGTCCCTTTGTAAAAATGTCTGCGTATTGAAAAGCCGAAGGTACGTGAAGAACTCTAACGTGACCACGGGCAACTTTGTCGCGGACGAAGTGGATGTCAATCTCAATGTGCTTGGTCCGTTGATGTTGAACTGGGTTGCTGGCAAGATAAGTAGCAGAAATGTTATCTGTGTAGACAATGGAAGCCTTGGCTAGTGGACAGTGTAGCTCAAGCAAGAGATTCCGCAACCAGGAACATTCTGACACCACATTGGCAACTCCTCTATATTCTGCTTCAGCACTGGATCGAGAAACGACAGATTGCCGTTTGGCAGACCACGAGATTAGAGTGTCATTAAAGAAAACACAGTAACCGGAGGTGGAGCGTCGTGTATCAGGACAGCCTACCCAATCAGCATCTGTATAGGCAATAAGATCAGACTTCGGAGAAGAGGAGATGGTGATACCTAAAGAAGACGTCCCAGAAATGTATCGGATTATGCGCTTGAGAGCTGCAAAGTGGGCTTCCCTAGGGTCGTGCATAAAAAGACACACTTGCTGTACTGCAAAACTGATGTTTGGGCGTGTGAAGGTGAGGTACTGCAATGCTCCAGCTAGGCTCCGGTAAAGAGTTGGATCACTAATAGCAGGACTGGATGACGCACTGAGTTTGACAGACGTTTCAGCCGGGGTAGCAGATGGTTTGTAGTTTGACATCTTTGCTCGTTCAACAATCTCACGAGCATATTTATCCTGGGATAGGAATAAGCCAGATGATGTACGACGAACAGAAATGACCAAGAAATAGGATAGGGGGCCTAAGTCTTTTAGGGCAAATTCCTTACTCAGAAGCTTGATCAGATGAATGCGCAGGGCGTCAGAAGAAGCCGTAAGAACAATGTCATCGACATATAGAAGCAGATAGGCAGTGTCAGATCCTTGATTATAAATAAAGAGGGATGAGTCACTCTTACTACTAATAAACCCAATGCGATGTAGGAAACCGGCAAAGCGTTGGAACCATGCCCGGGGAGCTTGCTTCAGACCATATAGAGATTTCTGCAAAAGACAAATATGATTGGGTTTGGAATGATCGCGAAATACTGGTGGTTGAAACATATACACCGTTTCGTTTAGATGGCCGTGTAGGAAAGCATTCTGAACATCCAGCTGGTGAATGGGCCAAGAACGGGATACTGCAATGCTGAGAACCATACGGATGGTCGCTAGTTTAACAACAGGACTGAAAGTTTCATCACAGTCAACTCCAACCTGCTGAGAACAACCGTTAGCAACTAAGCGAGCTTTGTACCGCTCCAGGGAACCGTCAGACCTGAATTTATGCTTAAAAATCCACATCCATCGCACAATATTAGCATCTACAAGACGAGGTATCAGGACCCACGTCTTATTCCGCATAAGGGCTCGATATTCGTCAAGCATGGTTGCGGTCCAAAACGGATCTTGAAGAGCTACATTGTGGGATTTTGGAATGGGGGATATTGTGGCGGTCAAAACAGATAAGTCAAAAATTGGTTTGGGTTTAACAATTCCGGATTGACTGCGGGTTTGAGGCCGGTTCGGAGGTGGATGGGACGGCTCATTTATATTGTCACCGGCTGGATTGGGTAAGGTGGGTGTGGAATGTGGGACAGGAGGTTGGGTAACAATCATAGGTGAGCGTGGCCGAATGGGAGCTGGGCCGAAGGTGAGCAAGCGGCTGAAGTGGTCTGCTCAAATGGGAGGAAGGGGAAGCGGGCCCAATCACAGGGGAGGAAAGGGAAGCGGGCCCAATCACAGGCGAGGAAGAGCTGGTGCTGGGTTGGGCCGGAGCTGGACTGTGGCAGCGGATTGGGCCAGTTGCTGGAAAAGGGTGATGGGCCTGTGACGAATCAGCAGCAATTAATTTGTTTAATTGTTGCAAATGATACGGTGAAGGATCAACATCAACCGGCTGAGACGTGATAATTTCCGGGGAAAAACGGGACGGAGTAGAAAAGGGAAAAACGGACTCATCAAATGTCACATGACGGGATATTATGATTTTGTGAGTTGCCAAGTCTAAACATTTAAAACCCCGATGATGTTTAGGATACCCAAGAAACACGCATGGGCTAGAGCGATGTTGAAGCTTGTGAGAGATGATGGCACTTTGATTGGGATAACAAAGGCAACCGAAAACCCGGAGGTGAGCTAAGGATGGTGTAGTGAGGTACAACATCTGAGTAGGAGATTTATTTTGAATGGAAGATGACGGGAGAATATTGAGAAGATAACAAGAAATTTCCACGGCATGGGGCCAAAAAGAAATTGGAATGGAAGCATGAAATAATAGCGAACGCATCATGTTGTTGATTGTTCGAATAATTCGTTCAGCTTTACCATTTTGTGAAGATGTGTGGGGACAAGAGAATCGAAAAACGATGCCATTGTCAGCAAAGAACTTGTGAAAGAGGGTGTTGTTGAACTCTCCTCCCATGTCACATTGAAAACTTTTTATGGGTAGTTGAAATTGTGTGGTGACAAATTTGTGAAATTGGACAAAAAGATCAAATACTTGAGACTTGAACTTGATCGGAAAAATCCATAGAAAATGAGAGTAATCGTCAAGAAAAAGTAAATAGTATTTAAATCCTTCTCTACTGGGGATAGGAGATGTCCAAAGATCACTATGAATAATGTCAAAAGGAGCAATTGAACGAGTTGTAGAACGATCAAAAGGTAATCTATGATGTTTTCCTAATTGGCAAGCATGACAAAGAGGAGTCATCGTTGACTTATTACATTTAATGAAAGAGGAAAGTCTAAGAAAATCTAAAACTGGAGCACCGGGATGACCAAGACGGGCATGCCAAAGATTAGACGACTCGACGGAAAAAGCTTGATGGACTCGAGTGGAAGGACGTGTGACATGATAGAGTTCCCCGGAACTATTACATCTCAGACGTGTTGTCCCCGTGTGTAGATCCTTCACAGAAAAACCAAAAGGGTCAAATTCTACTGAGGCATTGTTATCAGTTGTAAAACGTCTAACAGACACTAAATTTTTGACTATTTGTGGTGCAATAAGGACATTGGATAGGTGTAGAGGTGATTTTGTGGTGGGGATAGTAGTATCTCCAATACCTGTAGATGGAACACGCATACCATTCCCAACAATAATCGAATTTAATGAACCATTATGGGAAAAAGACGAGAGAGAACCTGAATTATTCGTCATGTGAGATGTTGCGCCCGTGTCCATGTACCAATAGTTGTCCGTCAGATTTAACGTCATAGATGCAAACGCGTTATCCACCGTAGTTGGCTGATTATAATCAGCAAAATGGGCCTGCTGAGGAAGCTGAGACGGACCTGGCCCAAGTAAGCTGTTGGGCTGCTGAAATCCAAAATACTGGGGAAAGGGACAAGGCGGACGGGCTGCTGCTGCTGGGCCCATCTGGAATTATGAAGCTGCTGGGCCCATTGGAAACTGCTGAGCTGCTGGGCCGCCAGAATTGGGCTAGGGAAAGGGATACCATCCCTGGGGTCGCCAGCTATAGCGAATGGAATGCACGCCGCCGCCAACCTACTGTCCGCCACCGGTCTGCTGGCCATTGCTGCCGCCGCCAGCCTGGCGTTGTCGGCCTTTCCGTCCACGGCCACGCCGGTTAGAAGAGGGTTCCGGTGAAGCAGTGGATGTGCCGGAATTGGGCTACGAAGAAGAGTCGGATGAAGACGACCGGGCATCCGTGTGTAAAGTAGTTTGCGAGGAGCCGGAAGCACTTTGTGATGCCATACGAGTTTCTTCAAGCTGTAATTGAGAACGAGCTTTTGTAAAACTCGGAAGCGGGTCGGATTGTTGAATAAAACTTGCCGCAGCGTTGTACTCAGAAGGTAACCCCGAAATGGGTTGAAGAACAAGACGGGTGTCAGGAACGGGTGAGCCGACTCCTTTGAGTTGATCTGCTAGGGACTTGAGTTGAAGACAATAAGCATTAATCGAAGAAAATCCAAATAACTTACAATTCGAGAACTCATGTTCAAGGTAGACGGCTCGAGTATTTTTGTTATCTTGAAAAATATATTTTACTCGATTCCATGCCTGAAGCACGGTGTCGTCAGAATCAAGAATTTACAACAAAATATCCCTTGAGACCGTACTGTAGATCCATTGAAGAACTGCAGCGTCAACTTGGAGCCACAACGAATCATCAATGTCCGTCGGTTTGGGAATCTTGGCATCAATATGATCGAGAACGTTGTGCGCCTTCGCAGTGACGCGAAAAAGAGCAACCCAAGAAGCATATGGGGTGTCATGATCAAGGACTAGGGCAATGTTATTCTTGATATTGGAGATTCCGAGGGCGGAATGGAAGGAAGGTTTCCGTTCTGCAGCCATCAAGGAATGTCGAGAAGGGGAAAACAAGGTAGATCGGCGGTGGGGAAGCCGGCCTAGGGTTTTAGGAAAGAGCGGAAGAGAATTAGAGGAACGAGACATCTGATACCATGTGAGAATGAATATGAATTCCCCTTAGGGTTTCCGTTATCAGACGACTCATAATAATAAGCAGCGTTTACATAATTACATAAGGGCACCCTATATTTACATATATTTACATAAACTATCATAAGTTTTATGGTCTCTGTTATATATAGATGTTGGATAGCAGATTTAAATTCATGTTCTATGTTACTAGCATAACTTATCCAACTAAAGGATACAAACTCTGATTTTTCCATAGTTTTTCCATAAAATACATTGATGTAGTTGCTATATGAGAGAAACACAAACATTTAAATAAGATTAGTCTACGAGGGGTTAGGGTGTTACCGTTTTTGTTAGGAGAATGGGACATAGCTAAAGCCCAAGTCAATTGAGGAGGAACCTTGGGCTTAGAGAGACTCGACAAGATGCTACCCGAGAACGTTTTGCAATTCTCCATGTAGCCTTGTCGGACAGAGAAAGGCAGACAAAGAAGCCGAATCTTCGGCATCAATCCAAATCTATTTTGCTTCTTCTTTCGTATTTTTGGAACCCTTGTAGCAGGAGTCCTTCCACAATCTTCACCCTCGAGATTTGTTGGCCCTTGTCTTCTTCTGGGTTCCTCCGTCGTAGTTCCATTTTCCTCCTCAAGTTTTGCTTCATTATTTTGGGAAGCTGCACTCCATTTGCATAAGAAGATTTTCATTTAGTAATTTGGGTTGTTCAAGGTCATATTGAATCGAAAGAATTTGGGAGCTAGAATTTTTGGGAAAGTGGAAAGGAGAGACGACACAACCTAGCGCGTGGAGGCGCGTTCTACCTTCTAGTTTTATGTCTTAATATTTGAAGTCCTTTCTTTTTTATTTTTAGTTTCTACTTTTTATTTCTTAATGTATATGAAAAAATTATGGATGAACATATAATATGAAACGAAAAAAGTTCTATTTTTTCGAATTCTTCTTTTATTTTTACAAGCAAAATACATATCACAAATATAGCATGGAGTAATATATACATTTGTACAACAATGTTAAATATGTTGTTATGTACAAAACTGTAAATGACATGAAAAAAAGAAGTTAATTATGGAAAAATCCAATCCAGCTCAGGATTGATTTGTGCAATCAAGACACCAAATCTGTTTTTCAAAGTATATATCAGAAGTCAACTCCACTTTTAAAAATAAATAAACAAAATAGCAAGTCAACACGTTCTGATGACATGCTCCTCGCCGGAGCACTGGTCAACGTGCTTGACCCACCGCCTCCGGACGCTTTCTGTTCCATTAGCACCGCCGCTAACAACACCAACGTGGGCGATATCAAGCCCATCCCCCACCGGAAGAAACGCCGTCCTCACTAACCTGTAACGCCGGGCGTCGATAACACCCCGCCACCTAAACCCCGACGTGAAAGCATTCTTGCAGATCAAAACCGCCCCTCTCTGACTAATCTTAGCAGCCATCAAAACCCTAGAATAATCCCGGTGACGACAATCAACCACCAGAAAATCGACCCCATCCATCGACGCATCTCCGATGGACTCCTCCGCATCACCGACGACCATTTCCGGTGAAGCTCCCTCCGTAGCTTCTCTAACAAATCGGAGATATTCTAATCTGGAGGCCTCGTCCGGTACAATGCAGACGTGGCGGCCGCCGGTATGGCGGGTGGCGATTGCAAGGCCAATGCTAGTGGCGATCGATTCGCCTTGCTTCCATGTCTCCACGATGATCTTCGAATTCCAACCTCCCGCCATGGATGAAATCAACTCTGCTACTCCGGATTCATGATTGATTCCGCACTGCATAATTCAACAACATTTCATACTAACATGAAATCGAGAAATTTCAGTAGATTGTGAAATTGCAATATCACTTACAGCTCGAACGGTGTCGATGTAGGCTTTAGCAGCCGTTTCAGGAGACCAAACTAACTTCATTTCAGTACTTTATGATTTCTTCTTGTCGAGGAAGCAGATATTGAACTTCAACCCTTTTATATGAACTTCAACTTTCTGAATATTCCTTTACTAGTCTAATATGTTTTACGAGTAGATAGAATAAATATAAATAGTGAATATTGAAATTGAATAGCAAGTATACATATACTTTGACCGTTGCCACGTAGCAATGAGTGTTCCATTGGTAGGCAGATTAACACGGAAAGGTCGACAAACATATGGGTCAACTACAATAGAATAAAAAGCATATATCCTCGATTGGTCTAAATGTATGTTACTTGGCATCAATTGATTATCGTATTTTATATCAGTTTAAGAACAAAAAAATATTATTTATGAAAGAAATATTCCATCCGTGTATACAAATTGAAGTCGTCTAGATATTGGTGATGTGTATAAGATTAAGCATAAGATTACAATTTGCCGTACATCGTTCCCAGACATGTTAATGCAAATCACCAATTTTGAAGAAATCTACAAGCACGCCTCACACGTAACATCGCTTTCTTATGGTGTACGAATATACATATACTTAAAGATCGAACTGCCATTGGTGTACGTGGGGATGTGGATTTTAGGACCGATCGTAAAAAGCGGTTCGGGTCGGGGTCGGGTTTATATGAGCTAGTTCACGATCTTCGTTTTCCAAATTTTAAATTATGGTTAGGGGTTAAGATTATGTGAGAACGTGTATTACATTAATGAATAAGAACACTTAAAGATCGTTTGATTAATGTACGGATGGTTAAAATTCATTCTCTATATAAGGATACATTGATTTTTAAGTTATTACGGATAAGAACACTTCTCATTATAACCATTGAATTATTTAGATCGTGCGGTTCATAAACATTCTCATTTCTTACTGTAAATTTTGTTTTCATTTGATCTTATCCCTAACATCTAGTATAATAAGGAGTGACAATATTTAAGAAGGCGTTGTAGTTACAAAATGAATACAACGCTTAGTTTCATAATAGATAGGAGGATGTTCCAAATAAAGTGCACAAAGTGATGAGATCTTTGACAAATGTAAGTACAATATTAACAGGAGAAGTTGTCATTAGCCATACTCATCCTAAAGTGAGATGAATGTTGTTTTATTACGGCTGCATAACCAAAACAAAGTTCGATTCTTACAACACTTAAGTTGGGCAGCTCCTAGTATTGACGACATTTAAGCTGGTTTTTATAAGAAAGTTTGGGGATCATAGCCTAGGAACAAAGTGCTTTCGTTCAAGATAGGTTTATTTCTAATAACTACTTAATTATCTTGGGAGTGTTTCCACAATATGAAGCACAGAAGAGCTGGTGAATCGGCTCTTAAGTTCGATATGACTAAGACTTTGTTATAGTAAACGTCAATAAAAACAATTAATTTTAATTTTAGAAAAAATATTAACAAAACCTTCTTTATGTCAAATTAAAAAATATCCAAAACGATAATGACGAAGATTTTTAAGATATTATCGATGATTTAACAATTTGTTGTGTATTTACAAAATCTTCTTTATGCCAATTTAAAAAATCATGATCAATATAAATTGTTCTAATAATAAAAATATATAATGATGTCAATGTTATTGTACAATTCAAATTTAATTATTTTCTCAGTTTTTATTAATTTTGTAAGTTATATCTACTCAAATGATATCAATGCTATTAATTTATTAATTTCTCATTTTCGTAGTAGATCTATCCAATCCAAATTTAATTGTAAAATTTCATGTACCTCAAATTCCCTTGCTTTACGTTGATAACTAATATTGTATAACGTTTTTAATAAATTAATATTAACTGCATGAAGAAGTTGTTAATAATTAAAAGATAACAAATTCATCTATACCTATAATAGATATTTAAACCTCAAAATTGAAATGTTAGTAAATGAATTTGAATATTAACTGCAAATAATTTGTTCTTAAAATGTTCAATTCAAACCTCAATATTGAAATGTTAGTAAATGAATTTGAATATTAACCGCAAAGAAGTTGCTATTAATATATTCAATTCAAATATGTAAATTAATTAAAAAAATTCAAACCGAAAATAGTTGTTCTAAATATTAATCGGGAAAAAAAATAAACCTTGAAAATAAAATCCTTCAGTAATGACATGTAATCAATATTGGAACTTAAAAGTTATACTCCACATAATTCGGTCACAATAAAAAAAATGCAATTATAGTTATGATTTTCATCATGACTGTCTAATTTTGTATGGGTTGGATTTGAAATATCATACATACAAAAAAAATAATAATTTGATTGATTTAATATACAAATCATTATCAGATTAAAAGTTTTATAAGCTTTTAACATAATAGTTATTTTAGGTAGTGTAAGTATTCTATGATGAAAAGCTCACAATTAACCACACACATATTTTATAAATCTTCTTAAAAATTATTTAATTATTAATATTTGAGTTATTAATATTTATCAACCAACAAATTATTTGATAACTCAAAATTTCCCATATATGTAGAACCATGCTATATCTTTACACTTTTTTTTATATCTATAAATGTAATATAAAGTTTGTTCATTTTTCCATCACAACATAATATAATTATTTATCAATTCAATTATATATATAAATTTGAAATAAAATAATATAAATTATATAATAATAATAATAATAATAATAATAATAATAATAATAATAATAATAATAATAACACATTAGAACATCTAAACTATTATTATTCAAAAACCGCACAAGGTGCGGGTAATATACTAGTTTCAATTGCTCAAATAGATTCCACGTGAGTTCTAAAATACACAAACACGGTAGTGTCAACAATTACCGAATTAACTTTTTAAGAATTACCCAATCATTTACCGTATATTCAACACTAATAAATATGTTAGTTCTTAATTACACAAGCAATGACGTATACCCAAACAATTCCAATCACCCAAACATATTTCAGTTACCCAAGCGTTAAAAATTACCCAATTGTTTATTTTGAATTACCCAAATATTTTCAAATACCCAACACTAATACACATGTTATTTATGAACTACCCAAGTAATACTCAACATATTTCAATTATCCAAACAAATTCCGGGGCTAGTTCTGAAATACCCAAATCAGTAACGTTAACAATGATGAATTAAAATTTTCTGAATTACCCAAACAATTACCAAATACCCAACACAAATTCTACAATTTTACGAGATACCCATAATAGTTTAGAATTACACAAGCAATTAAGAGTTATCCAAGCAATTATGCTTATCTAAACAAAATATCAATTATCCAATTTAAGCAATGTAACGTGAATCGAAATACCAAAACTAAAGATCTTTGGTTAACTTGAAGAAGACGAATGAATTTGCAGAGAAGTAATATCGAAATTGTACGGATGGAGAATATCGATTGATACACAATAAATTTGCAAAGAAGAAATATCAACAATTTATTGTAGTAGACGATGCACCATCCTTGTAGATTTCATTTAGGAGGTTATATATACTTACCCAATTTATTTATTTTTATCAAAAATATAAAAGGTCATTGATACTAATAGATACTTGGGTATCCCTTCATTAATGTTCCGGCGGATCAAAGAAATCTCTTTTCATTGAGCTAAAAGACAAGATGAGGGGTAAACTTCAAGGTTGGAAAGGTAAAATCTTATCCCAAGCAGGTAAGGAAAACCACTTCAAATTTGTTATTCAAAGTTTGTTTGTTCATGTTACGAGCATCTATAAACTTCCTAGTATTATCAGTGATATCCATTTTATGATGGCTAGCTTTTGGTAGGATCTACGGAAGATAAAAGGCATATTCATTGGTGTAACTGAGACTTCAAATCATTAATATCGGGGTCTAGGGGTGGGTCTTGTAATTATTCTTAAATTTGGTTTCAGGAACCTAATTAAATGAGTCTTTAGAAGATCTCAATCTTGGTCAGAGGGTGGACAAGTGTCTCCTCCTCATTGGCCGTTTTTTTAGTAGCTTTTGTTTTTTTTAAAAAAATTGTAGTGTGTGCCATGTGTCGTGCGTTGATTGACGCAAGTCATGCAGCAACACGCGGCGCAATCTTATTTGCCCGGACAAATGGGTTTTTATTTATTAAAAACCCATTTTTTCGGCTTATATATATATATATATATATATATATATATATATATATATATATATATATATATATATATATATATATATATATGGTGTGGTTCCTATGAGAACACCCTCTAACGTGAGAATATGAGAACAATCGTACACCGTTGGATGTGAGGATTAAGGGTTGAGATTTAGAGTAGATATCAAAAATAATAATAACTACGAATAATAATAATTAGGAATCCAACAATAACTACGAATAATCCACTCAACCAACAATAACTACGAATAATACATTAAACTATATGGCACATTCGTAACAAAACTAATAATAATTATGAATCTATTCTCATGTTCTCACGTTAGGGGGTGTTCTCATAGAATCTATACTATATATATATATATATATATATATATATATATAAATACCAAAATTCATAATTTCTTTTTATCTATCTATAGACACCCGTTTTAAATATATTTAAAATAATTTTAAAAAAAAATTGTTTATGGTAAAATTTTTAGGTATAAAAATATCAAAATGAAAAATAAATTAATAAATTTTGTTTTAAGGTATAAAAATTATAAATAATAAAAAATTATTCCTGATTTTTGAATATATGTGTTGAGTCATTTTTAATTGCAATAATATAAATCTTCATTGCTTATTGTATTGTTCATAGTGAAAAATAATAAAATTAACCTAAATTTCGTTTTAAGGTATAAAAATGTGATAAATTATAAAACTAACCCGTATTCTTGTCTATATATAGTGAAGGTGTTGGGTCATTTTCAAACACTAAAACACATATCTTATTTCTACATTCAACATGGATAATCATCCAAAATATCAAAACTTTGTGTAATGTTTTTTTATACTTATTTTATTTAAGTCAATTAATTCTCATAATTAAATATTAATTTAAGTTTAATTGAATAATTTTTAGTTAACAAAAAAATAATTAAATGATTATTAAATGTTACAATAACAGAAAGTTTGGTTAAAAATATAGTTTAAACAATTGTAATATCAAAAAGTTAATAGGGATATATTTGTAATATGGTATGAGGAAATAAATAGGTGGGTGAGAAAAACGAGGTAAGAGCTCAAATGAAGACGCGTTGATAAACTGAAAAAGATGGGTGATAAGATTTTGTTGAAAAATAATTACAAAATTAGCCCAAAACCTCGTTTTGAAGACTCATTAATAAATATGACCTTATATCATCCTACAGATTTAGGTGCTATAGGTTTTAGAGATCTTAATATTTTTAATAATGCCTTATTGGCTAAGCAAGGATGGAGGCTTGCACAATACCCATATCTTTTTATTAAGTTTATTATAAGCATACAAGCTTTCTGGGGTCTTCCCTTGTGATTATGAATCTTACTTTACTAATGTTGTGCCATCTAATAGCTCTGCAAGGTTACGTCCTAGTTCGAAGCGTCTGACTCTTGGTTTTATTAAAATTAATTATAATGCGGTAAATGGTAGCTTGTGTCATGGATATGGGTTTGTTCCCAAAACTAGGGAGGGTGCTTTGCTTGATGTTGGTGCTTTGATATAATAACCGAAATTTTTAAATTTCCGTTAAACCCGAATTTAACCGAATTCCGATACGTCAATCTTAAATAAATGATTAAATAAACAATTAAAACGAGTTTTAAGTTCTATCATTTTATGTGACCTTAAGTCACATAAAATGATGAAACTTTGCAACCGGAAATAGTTTACGCACCTTAAAATAAAATAATAAATTTTTTTTTATATAATATTAATAATAATTTATATAATACGGGATATAATTCCGTATTATATAAATTCCCGCACCTGACCAGAAATCCGGGCGAGTAACGAGTTCCTATTCCGTTCTAATGACAGAGCAGGCCGATTGGCCCACTAGCAAGCCCACATATCTTATCAGCCCATCAGCCATATCATTAAACTAATCTTAACCCTAAACTAATTATTTAATTAACCTAATCTAACCCTAATTCTAACTTACGCTGTTGCCGCTTTCCCCTCTTCTCCCCTACCTTCTGAAGAGCGTAACCAACAGCTCTTCCGCCTCATCCGAAGACGCCGCCACCACGCGCCTCGTCTACCTTCCTCGTCGCCGGCGACTGCAGCCGCCACGGAGCCACCACACCGTCTTCAGTCGACCGCCAGACACTGTTGGAACACCTGGTAAGCTGCCGCTTTCTTCCTCTCGCAACCTCCTTTCCCGACTTCAGCACCACTAAACCTCTTGTGCAGCGTTCGGTCTACAGCCTCCGGCAGCCGACGCCGTTATTCCGTCCCTCCCTGCAGCCGGAGCGCCGCCGCCTCGAGCCCAGGCGGAACCGTCACGAAGGTACAACCCCTCCGTCACTTTCTCTAAACCGTTTTACTCCTTCCTCCGCTGAATCCCGTGGCTTTCGATACCAGCAGCGCCCTCCTCCCTTGCAACAGTGGACCGCCCAGTAAGAGCCCGGTACTGGATCGACGAGCAGGTCAAGCGAGGACTGCGGTTGGCTGCCTAAGACGTACAGTGACTCGTCTTATCCGGCGAAAGTGAGCCCCTCTACCTCACTGTCTTATCCCTCTCTCTTTGTTGTATCTGAGTTATGCAGTAGTTGGGTTACTGTCAACGTTAGGGTGTAGCAGAAAGGGGTTTGGGTTAGGACGGTATGTACGTTTTGAGGCTGGGTTTGCTGATGTAGAAGGAACTTGATTGTTGTGAGTATATTAGTATGAACGAGAGAGATAGGCACATGTGTATAAGTGTATATATTTTTGCACTACAATACTTTGTAAAAATAATAAAGGTGAGTAAAATATAAAGGAGATATAAATATATATATAAATAAGTCGGGATTTCAGGATTTATATATATAAAGAACCATAAGAATGTATACTCATGACGTAAGTGTACCTATACCCGTACAAGATGGAAAATAAAATATGTAGATATATATATATATATATATATATATATATATATATATATATATATATATATATATATGAGTACCGAATAATTACACAATTAATTAAGTGAGTTGAGGAGAAAGATTATAGTATATAATACGGATAATATATGTAATAGAGTAGATAGTAACCGGGAAGGAGGAAGAGTGTTATTCTTTTTCGAGTGGGTTCAAGTTGGAACTTATGACCTATAAGTAGCTAACCGAGATACACAAAGTATGGAAACAAGTTTAAAAGGAATTAGAAGGTTTAAGAACAAAATTGAGAAACCTTCGGCTGAGGGTAAAATGGTCTTTTACCGTAAGAAACTTTTTCCGTAATTCCTTAGCATGAGGTTGGACATCTGGATATGACTTTGATCCACATGCCTTATTTGACAGGCGTTTGAGTTACCACGAGTACGGACTATTTGAGACGTATTAGAGTGTATTTTGAATCAGGTAAGTCCTTGCGACTTACTTAGCCAGTTTCTGGATATTAGTTGAGTGATAGTGGTTGTGTGTGCTTTTTGCGTGTTTAATAATAATAACTTGCTAGGACGACTGTTATTATTACGTTTAAGGCCCAAGTGTATGTATAACGGGCCGTGACATCACTGCCCAGGTCTGACAGGAGACTAGGAGGTTCTCTATACCCAGACCAGGCAGGTACAAGGTGAGATGCATCGGATCCATTCCTGATGGTTACACGGGGGCGGAGGCGAGGTTTGGGAATCCCTCGTGTCACAAAATAAGTATCATTAGAGTGAAAGAGTAACTTAACTCAAGATAATAAAACGGACTTGTTTGAAAGCATGTTGGGTGTTTATATTTTATGTGTGTGTGTGTACTACTATGATTCTGCTAATATTTAGATAACTAGCTAACGGTTCCTCTTGTTGTGTTTTTAGATTTACCGCATGTTAGACCAGCAGCTGAGTGATCCGGAAGTAGTGGTCAGCCGGGTTTCCGTACTCCTTAGAGTGGGGGTTATGGGTTGTGTTTGTCTTTCCCTTCTTTTGGTTAAGACAACTGTTCGTTTCTTTTGTTTAAGTACTTTAGGCTGCTAGACAGTGTTGCATTCATTACCTTAAAAATACTATTTTTATGAATTTCGGTTTCTTTGTTTGTGTCTTGTTGCAAGATCCTAGTAATATTGTTGTCAAACTGAGGTCGGAACCCACTGTGAGGTTCTAACCAGTAATGTCCCGAGTTCTGAGAATTCGGGGTGTTACAACATGGTATCAGAGCTCTAGGTTGGCAACAATGACACTTGAAATCTTCTAAAAGACCGAATAAGTACTTGAGCAGAACCCGAAAAGGGATCTGAGTTTTAAAAAGGACTTTTGGTTTTCAAATGCATGCATAGTCTGGTTGGGAATAGAAAAGTACGGCTGACCACCACTACTACCGCGGATCTCAGTATGCTTAGTTTGGACTTTAGGTTTTAATGTAGTTGGACTTTTGGACTTTTAGCTAGTAGTAATTATAGTTATTATTCTTGCGCAGATGGCACGTACTAGAGCTACGCTAGCTACTGGTCGAGGCAGAGGTCGTCCACCTCTCCCTCCAGCTGGACCAGGTAGGGGAGATAGGACCCCTACAGTTAGAGGACGCGGCCGTGGAGGTAGACCTTCACTAGCCCGAGGCCGAGGTCGAGTTCTACGAGAGGATCCCCCAGCAGTGATCATGCCAAAGGCTAGAGTGGAGGAGGTAACTGAGAGTGTAGGTCCTGAGGTCAGGAATGAGACCGTTGCTAGGTCTGGAGCACAGAGAGCACGTTCGACGGAGTCAGGACGTGTTTCCATTGGAGCGACTGAGTACAGAGAGTACTGAGCATACGTTGAGCGTATGGAGGAGGCTGCTAGGACAGAGAGACTTACCCAGGTACCACCA
The DNA here is from genome assembly GCA_033239045.1 of Fagopyrum esculentum. Classification (NCBI taxonomy): domain Eukaryota; kingdom Viridiplantae; phylum Streptophyta; class Magnoliopsida; order Caryophyllales; family Polygonaceae; genus Fagopyrum; species Fagopyrum esculentum. The sequence goes on along the minus strand of BSUD01000006.1, from coordinate 127,801,831 downwards.
GTACCGGCTAGATCTGTCCAGGTGACACAGGGAGCGCCTCAGGTGCCAGCTGTACCTGAGAGGAGAGTTGTGGCTGATAGAGCGCCTACTGGGACTAGAGCATCGAGGCCAGATGAGTGGTTGAAGGCTTTCAACTCTCAGAAGGTCCCCTCATATAGTGGAGAGATAGGAGTGGAGGTGGAGCACTGTATTGGACAGGTAGAGACTGCGTTAGAGGCAATACGTTGCCCAAAGGATCGGCAGGTGGACTTGGTGCAGACCTGCTTCACTGGCGATGCTCATTCCTGGTGGCAGACCATGCGTAGTCGAGTCACCAGTTGGGAGCAGATGAGGAGCATTGTTAGAGACAGATACTGCCCTGTCTCGTTGAGGAGAGAGAGATTCCAAGACTTCATAGAGGCGTTTTTTGAGGACATTCCGATTGCTGCTGCCATCAAGAAGTTCCAAAAGGAACTGACACTGCTTGGACCAGCTGCACCTCTTGAGGAGCAGCACGTATATCTTTTTTCGAGGAGATTGAGAGAGAACACTCGTTCCTATCTGGCAGGATTCCGCTGTGAGACTCTGTCAGACTATCAGGATAGAGCGTCTGCTTATGAGAGAGACAAACCAGTGTCGAGGAGAGCTGCTCAGTCAGACAGGCCGGATAAGCGGCAGAGGACAGGTTATGCTAGTGGTAGTGATAACACGATTTATGAGCTAGTTTTAGGTAGACATTTAGATAGGATTCTCGCTCAATCATGCATTATCTAGCACTAGTCCAATACGTTTTGCGCTCAAAACATGTATTTTGTCGAGATAGACGTCTACACGGACTTGTGTGCGTTTTGTAGGTATTTCGGGAAGTTTCGAGCCCAAACGACGCGTTTGAAGGTCGCTCGATTAGAGGACGCGTTTCCAACTCATTAGAGCGCAAGGCAAGAGCTGAGAATGACTCAAGGAACCTTGCCAACAAAGGCCATGCACCAAACCACAACCTAATGATCCAAAACAAAGTTTCTGCACAGAATCACGGTCATCTGAAGGACCACGGCCGTGGAAATGACCGTGGTTTTTGCCAGATTCTCGTGACAGCTGTGCCACGACTCTCATGGCCAGCTCATGAAGAAATTGGTTATAAAAGTGGTCCTTGATAGTTGTTAGAGGCAGCTGGGAATTGGGGGTAGTTTGGGAGCAGCTCACACATTCTCTATTGCTCCCAACAAAATATATTCCAAGAAGAAGAAGGATTTTTCTAGGAAGGAAAGTGCAAGAAGAAGAAGAAAAAAGGAGCCATTGCCATTGAAGAGGAGAGGAGAAGACACACTTGGTTCTTGTATTTTCGGATTTGTTTCTAGAAGTTTTTGAACTCTTGAACCTTCATTTGGAAGGATTGTAAGTCGTTCTAATTTCATCTTCAGATTTGGATAGTGTTTGAAGTTTATTTGTTCATCTTCTTTCTCTCATTTTCTTGCAATGGAGGTTATGAATCTATGCTTGTTTGCTTCGATTTCCAATATGAATGTTGTAGGCTAGATTGATGTGATTCTAGGGTAAGGAAAGGATGGTTATGGCTAGATCTATGATAGGATGGACTTAGATTTACCCTTGGATGATTCTTGTTTATGGACATAGCTACTGTTAGAAATCACGGGTAGTTCTTGAAGAACCACGGCCGTGGTTTCTGTAGAACGAACCGTGGTTCTTCCTGGTTCGAAGGATCTTACCTTAGGTTCATAAAGTTGTTGAAACCCTAAGTTTTTGCTGAGTTTAACCTACCCTAGGGTGTCCTAGTGTAGCGACTAAGTGTTAGGAGAGACTTACCCGGTAATCCTTGCCCTTAGAATCTAGAATAGCAAAACCTTAGGTAACGGTGAGCCTAATAAGCCGCCATTGGATTAATTGTGCTAGGATAGTTGATTAGGACTTCCCTTTCCGAGACTTACCCGGTGAGGATAGGTTAGATCCCTAATTAAACAATCCGGTTTGTGTTAAATTCCTATCCTTAGGTTCTTAGAGACTTAACCGGTAATGAGACCTTAGGTGTGGACTAGTTGGATCATGAGACTTACCCGGTAATTGATCCCATTTTAGGAACACTTAATCCCAACATACCATAATCAATCCAAAGAATGAATAGATAACTTGAGTTTTATGCCATAACCGGAATTTCCAACCCCTAGAATCCGTCTTCCTTTTCTCTTGATCAATATCTTGTTCGATTTGTTTATTTGTGCCGATATTCTGAGTTAGTTTGATTGATTGTTTGCATGCATTTGATCTTTGAAGTGATCACCTAAAACCAACCAATTAAATTGAGATTTTCTTCCTTTGTTTTCTCTTTTCTTTAGGCTTAAACCTTGCTAAATTCAATCACAACTTAGTTCGATTTCACCTTAGTCTTTGTGTTCGACCTTGGAGTACTTATCTTTCTACATACGTCCCGTACACTGCGGGTGCGCTAAGAATTAGGATAATTATATCAAGTATAAATTTAAGGCTTATTGCGTGCACACTTTTTAGCGTGACAAGTTTTTGGCGCCGTTGCCGGGGACTAGGTCTAGATTGAGTCTATTTTGTGATTGATTCTAGTGTAGATCTTTCTTGTTTCTTTTGATCTCTTTTTGGTTTGTGTCTTTGCTTTTCAGGGCATATATTTCTCTTTAGGTGTATGCGAAGATCTCGTGGCAAGGATCTAGCTCCATTCGATCCCGAACCGGAGAAAACCCTTCGATCTAGATCTAAGAACATCCGAAAAGAGAGAGAGATGGCCGGTAGAAATCTTCAAGCTGAATTGGATGAAGCCTTAGAGCAAATAAGGCTTAGAGATGAACTCTTGGAGGAAGAAAGGAGACTTGCCAATGAGAGGCAAGAGGAAACAAGAAGGGAGATTGAAGAGATTAGGCAAGCCCTTGTTCAAGGAGAGCTTAATCGCCGACAACCTCCACCACCTCCACCACAACCGCAGCCGGCGGCTAATGTTAGGGTTGTTCCCATTGCCATTGAGGAGCCACAATCCCTAGGGAGACGCATGGATCCGGCACAAAGAGCACACCGACCGGGTGTAAATCTAGGAGATCCCGCAACCCACAACTATGAGCTCCGCCCTCAAGTTCTACAAATGATCCGGCACAATCAATTTGGAGGGATGGAAGGAGAGTCTCCTCATCAACACTTGATGAATTATGAGATCTTGATGGAGACTCTTAGACCACCAAGATTGGAGAGCAACAACCATAAGCTAAGGGCTTTTTCCTTCTCTCTTAAGGACAAAGCCTTGGCTTGGTATCAATCTATTCCACAAGGGCGAGTTGGTACTTGGGAGGAGATGACAACCGAGTTCTTGACCAAGTTCTTCCCACCTTCCAGGACCACCGAGTTAAGAGGGAAGATCAATGCCTTCGTGATGAGGGATAGAGAGAGTTTGTTCAAGTCTTGGGAGAGATTCAAAGATCTCCTTCTAGATTGTCCGCACCATGGCATACCGAAGATTGAGCTATTGGAAATCTACTTCAAGGGGCTTGATGAAGATAGCCAATTCAAGCTTCAATCACTTTCCGGTGGGACATTTATGGAAAAACATGTGGATGATGCTTGGGAGTTTGTGGAGAAGCAAGCTCTAGTGATTGAGAAGTACTCTCATAGGAAGAGTGAAGGGAGAAAGGCGGGAGCATATGAGGTGAGCGAAGTCACCATGAGCAATTTCAAGCTTGACGCCATCAACAATGAGTTGAAGTCCTTGAGAGAGTTGTGCACTACAACCTTGAAGAGCCAAACAACTCCTCAAGCACCTCCACAAGCTAACTTGTCTTCCAAGGAGGTGGATGTTAACTACATGGGAAGGAGCAACTTCAACAATTACGAAGGCCCAAGGAACTTCAACAACAACCGGCAATTCAACAATTACCGGCCAAACCATAACCATCCCGGATTTTCTTACTCAAATCTGGATGGAGCCTTGAACCCTCCCGCCTCCACAAGCACCATTCCACCACAAAGAGCTTCACAAGAACCTCCACCCGGTTTTCCTCAACCTCCAAAGGATAGGACCGAAGTCATGTTTGAACAATTGCTAGGAAGATTGAGTGGACTTGAGAGCACCGTTACTTCAATTTCTAAGGCTCAAAAAGTCTTGGAAGCACAAGTCTTTCAAAAGGCGGGTGAGGCACATAGAGATCCGGGAAAGCTTCCTGGAAGAACCGAAGACAACCCAAGAGGCCAAGTTTTGGCTATCACAACAAGGAGTGGGTTGAGTATGAAGGACCCTTTGCCCAAGGACCAAGCTAAAGGGAAGCAAGTAGTGGTAGAAGAGGGAAGAAAGCAAGAAGATGGGCGAAAGAGCAAGGATGTAGAGCCAACCTATGTGGCACCGCCTCCATACAAGCCACCACTACCATTCCCACAATCAAGAGCAAGAGCTCGTTTGGACAATCACTTTGGTAAGTTCCTTGAACTAATGTCCAAGTTACATATTAACATTCCGTTCATGGATGCCATCTTAGGAATGCCGGCATACGGAAAGTTCTTGAAGGAAATACTCTCCAACAAAAAAAAGTTGGAGGAGTATGGGGAGATTAGGATGACCAAGAGATCCTCGGAGTTAATCCAAACAATGAAGGAAGCAATGCCTCCCAAGCTAAGGGATCCGGGCTCTTTTTGCGTCCCGATAGGAGTGGGAGATGTGAAATACGAGGCCCTTTGTGATCTTGGGGCGAGTGTAAGCATCATACTGCTTGCACTTATCAACAAGGTCGGGTTAGGAGAGCCAAAGCCGGTCAAGATGACCCTCTATATGGCGGACCGTTCTATCACTCATCCAGTTGGGATTCTTGAAGACATTCCGGTGCAATTGGGAGGATTCTATGTGCCTATCGACTTTGTAGTGTTGGACATTCCGGCGGATTACCCGGTTCCCATCATCTTAGGAAGACCTTTCCTAGCCACATCCGGATGTTTAGTGGATTGCAAGAACGGGACTCTCTCCTTCAACATTGGAGAGGAGAACATCAAGTTCAAGCTGTCCACAATGATGAAAGGGCCAACCCTTGATAAGGATATCTTCAACATAGTCGAGCAAGAAGAATCTAGAGAAATGGTGAGCTCGATTTTGATCAAGGATCCCTTGGAAAAGGTTCTCACCTTGAGTATGATGGAGGAAGACATTGAGGAGAGTTGCAATGAAGAGATCAAAGCCTTGGAGGCGTTGGAAGAGGAGCCAAGAGTTGGATTTGAGAGCCATGAAGAAATTGTGAACAACTGCAAGTTCCACGGGCGAGATTTAGAAACCACGGCCGTCAAACTCTCTGGACAACTCCGAGAAACAAGCCTGGAAGGAACCACGGCCGTGGAAGTTGAGCTAACCGTGATTCCAACCGTGGTTTCCCCTGAATCAGCTCTTAATGATGATCAAGCTTCTAGGAGCCAAGGGGAGTCTTCATTTGCTTTGGATTCATCTCATCCAATCTTATTTGGATCATCTTCAACCGAAAAAGGTCCTCCCTCACTTGAACTCAAACCCCTCCCCTCTCATTTAAAGTATGCATTCCTTGGTGATAATTCTACATATCCGGTGATTGTTAATGCATGTTTGAGTGATGATGAACTTGCTAAATTGCTACATGAATTAAGATTGCATAGGAAGGCCATTGGTTATACTATTGATGATTTGGTTGGCATTAAGCCATCTTTGTGCATGCATAAGATAATGATGGAAGATAACCACAAACCCTCTATAGAACATCAAAGGAGATTGAATCCTATAATGAAAGAGGTGGTCAAAAAGGAAATCATTAAGTTGCTAGATGCGGGAATTATCTACCCTATCTCGGATAGTAAGTGGGTTAGCCCCGTTCATGTAGTACCTAAGAAGGGTGGGATGACGGTAGTAACTAATGAGAACAATGAACTAATACCAACTAGGACGGTCACGGGATGGAGAATGTGTATAGATTATAGGAAATTGAACATGGCCTCTAGGAAAGATCATTTTCCCCTCCCCTTCATTGACCAAATGCTAGAAAGGTTAGCTCAACACTCTCACTTTTGCTATCTAGATGGGTATAGTGGATTTTTCCAAATCCCTATCCACCCCGATGACCAAGAGAAAACAACTTTTACATGTCCATGGGGTACATTTGCATATAGGAGAATGCCATTTGGGTTGTGTAATGCACCCGCCACCTTTCAAAGGTGTATGATGGCTATCTTTTCGGAATACATAGAAAATATCATGGAAGTGTTCATGGATGATTTCTCTGTTTATGGTTATTCTTTTGATAATTTCTTGGCTAATTTGTCATTAGTATTGCAAAGATGTGAGGAGACAAATCTTGTCTTAAATTGGGAAAAATGCCACTTCATGGTAAGTGAAGGGATTGTGTTAGGACACTTGGTGTCTAACCGTGGCATTGAGGTTGATAGGGCTAAGATTGAAACGATAGAGAAGTTGCCACCACCTACCTCGGTGAAAGGGGTAAGGAGTTTCTTAGGGCATGCCGGTTTCTACCGGAGGTTCATCCAAGATTTCTCTAAAATTTCTAAGCCTCTCACTAACCTACTAATGAAAGATGTTGATTTTGTTTTCTCCAAAGATTGTCTTGAAGCGTTTTGTAGGTTGAAGAACGCCTTGATCTCCGCACCCATCATGCAACCTCCGGATTGGAGTTTACCGTTTGAGATCATGTGCGATGCAAGTGATGTGGCCGTTGGGGCCGTTTTGGGGCAAAGGAAAGAAGGGCGCACTCATGCTATTTACTATGCTAGCAAGACGCTAGATGATGCCCAACTCAATTACGCTACCACCGAGAAAGAGTTGTTAGCGGTAGTGTATGCATTTGAGAAGTTCCGCTCGTACCTTGTTGGAGCGAAGGTCATAGTTTACACGGATCATGCGGCGATCCGTTATCTACTTACAAAGAAGGATGCCAAGCCAAGGTTGATTCGGTGGATCCTTCTTCTTCAAGAGTTTGATTTGGAGATAAGAGATAAGAAGGGATCCGAGAACTCGGTGGCGGATCACCTTAGTAGACTCCCACCATTGGAGCTTGGGAAAGACAACATCCCGATAGATGATTCATTCCGGGACGAACAATTGCAATTGGTGGAAGAATGCTTATTCCAAGTGGCTAGAGGAAGTGAACCGTGGTATGCCGACATTGTGAATTACTTAGTGTGTGAGGAGGTGCCTCCCGGACTAACGTATGCACAAAGGAAGAAGTTCTTCAACGATGTAAGGCATTACTATTGGAGCGAGCCACTTCTATTCAAGAGAGGCCCGGATGGGGTGCTTAGGAGATGCATACCCGAAGATGAAATGGAGAGTGTGATCCGGCATTGTCACTCCTTACCATGTGGAGGCCATGCTAGCTCACACAAAACGTGTGCCAAGGTATTGCAATCCGGTTTTTATTGGCCTAACTTGTTTAGAGATGTGCAAGGTTTTGTAGCGGCATGTGATGCTTGCCAAAGAACGGGGAACATCTCAAGGAGAAATGAAATGCCCTTGAATAACATCCAAGAAGTTGAGATTTTTGATGTGTGGGGTGTAGACTTCATGGGACCATTCCCTTCTTCATGTGGCAATCTATTCATCCTATTGGCGGTGGACTATGTGTCAAGATGGGTAGAGGCAATCGCCTCTCCTACGAATGATGCCAAGGTGGTGGTGCGGTTCTTCAACCGAGTGATCTTCCCTAGGTTTGGAACACCAAGGGTGATCATTAGTGATGGAGGGAAGCACTTCACAAATAGGAACTTTGGAGCACTTTTGGCTAAGTATGGGGTGACTCACAAAGTGGCAACACCCTACCACCCTCAAACTAGTGGCCAAGTGGAGATCTCCAACCGAGAGATCAAGGCCATCCTCGAGAAGACGGTGTCTAGGACAAGGAAGGATTGGGCCATGAAGCTCAATGACGCACTATGGGCATATAGAACCGCCTTCAAGACACCTATTGGCACCACTCCCTACAAGTTGGTCTATGGCAAGTCTTGCCATCTTCCGGTGGAAATGGAGCATAGAGCTTATTGGGCCATTAAGTGGCTAAATTTCGACCTCAAGGAGGCGGGAGAGAAGAGGTTGCTTGATATCAATGCCCTTGAGGAGCTCCGGTTGGAAGCTTATGAGAATGCCCGGATTTACAAGGAGAGAACCAAAAGGTGGCATGACAAGAGAATCATTCCAAAGGAGTTGAGTGAAGGAGATCTTGTCCTTCTCTTCAACTCAAGGCTAAGGCTTTTCCCCGGAAAGCTCAAATCGAGATGGACCGGGCCATATGTGGTAAAGAAGATCTTTCCCCATGGAGCTATTGAGATAGGAGGGGAGCATTGTGGAGATTTCAAAGTGAACGGACATCGCTTGAAGAAGTATATTCCGGGAGCCCCGGTAGACATGATTGCCCCGCTTCACCTTGCATAAACGCTCCCGAGTTTGGTCAAGCTAATGAACTTAAAGAAGCGCTTGGTGGGAGGCAACCCATCGGTAACATTTTTCCTTCATTTTAGCTTAGATTTTTCTGTTTTTATGTGCTTTGTGTGTTTTGTCTATTTTATGTGTGCTAGAATATTAGTGGCATTGGAAGCCTTTCTTGGAAATGATGATGATGAAACCCTCACTAATCATGGGTGGAACGGACGCGGAACTTGGACGGCTAGCGGTGCCTAGCGCGGGTTTCAAGGCTTGAAGGATGCTTAGAGCTCCCTACCATGGTTGAAAGGATCATCCAACATCAATCCTCTTGAGAATTCCCAAATACCAAAGAAAACCATTTTACATTGTGAGAACCTTCTTTCACTCTCTTTGCTTGAATACCACATTGGGGACAATGTGTTTCTAAGTATGGGGTGGGGTTTGCATGATCCTTTGCATGATGAGCATCTAGGATAGTTTAATATTTGCACATGTCTTGCATTGTACATACTTAAATCGAAAATTCCATAAAAATCAGAAAATTTAAAAATTTTTGTGCTTTCTAGGCTTGGATATGATCCTAATGATGAAAACTTGTCTTGTGATTGGCTATGAATGGCCTTATGTGTTGAATTGATAAATGCATATGTGGACTTGAACTACTTCTCTTGAATTCCATGAATGACTTGAGAGCATGGTGATTGCCTAGAATGGATTGAGTATTGAAAGTCGAAATTACATGATAGTTCTTACATACCATCTAGGAATGAATAAGGAATTTCATCTTTCTCTACTTCTCATCTTGATCATGAGTGCTTGAGCACCTCAATTGATATAAAATTTGACCTCCTTTTAAACCCATCCGGGAATAGGAGCATGCTAGTGTGTTTGAATGTGTAAAAAGCAAGTGCGGGGTGAAGATGTAATGAAAAGAATGTCGTGAATGGAATGCTGAAATTATTGTGGAAGTGTAGCCAAAATAGGTTCGGGGGCGTTGGTTTAAATGACAAGTAACTCGGTACACTTCACATAATCGGGTGTTGGTGCCTTGCCAAAGTCAAATGAGCCAATAGCCCTAACGAGCTTTGGTATGTGTGCCCGGTGTGGATGCACCTCGAAAAAGAGAAAGAGCCCGAGGATGGCTAATCACCGAGGTTTCGGCTATTGTACACCAATGCCATTGTCTCAAAAATGAGTTAAAGAAAAAGAAAAGAAAGCAAGATAGGAAAGAATATGCACCTGGGGGAAGTTGATCGAGGACAAGGAGTGAAGTTAGTTCCATTCCCGGATTAGCATCACATACCTAGAAAATTCCCCTCCCCAATTGAAACGTTTCTTAGCCTTTTATGTCACAAGCCCTTATGACCTACTTGCATGTTTGTAAGACTTAGTAATCTAGATTGGATAGACTCTTGATCTTCTTGACATCTCCGTCCTCCCAACTCATGCATGTTTTTGAGTTAAGTACAATTGTCTTTCCATGACTTTATTGTTTGATACATAATTGCCTATTCAATTGCCATTGATCATGACTATGAAGGTGATCCAATAGTAGAAGCACAAAACCCAAAAGATTTTGCCATTTTTCTGCATACATAAATCATGTCATCTCTTAGTCTATAGTTGGGAATTTGCTCGGGGACGAGCAAACCTTAAGTATGGGGTATTTTGATAACACGATTTATGAGCTAGTTTTAGGTAGACATTTAGATAGGATTCTCGCTCAATCATGCATTATCTAGCACTAGTCCAATACGTTTTGCGCTCAAAACATGTATTTTGTCGAGATAGACGTCTACACGGACTTGTGTGCGTTTTGTAGGTATTTCGGGAAGTTTCGAGCCCAAACGACGCGTTTGAAGGTCGCTCGATTAGAGGACGCATTTCCAACTCATTAGAGCGCAAGGCAAGAGCTGAGAATGACTCAAGGAACCTTGCCAACAAAGGCCATGCACCAAACCACAGCCTAATGATCCAAAACAAAGTTTCTGCACAGAATCACGGTCATCTGAAGGACCACGGCCGTGGAAATGACCGTGGTTTTTGCCAGATTCTCGTGACAGCTGTGCCACGACTCTCATGGCCAGCTCATGAAGAAATTGGTTATAAAAGTGGTCCTTGATAGTTGTTAGAGGCAGCTGGGAATTGGGGGTAGTTTGGGAGCAACTCACACATTCTCTATTGCTCCCAACAAAATATATTCCAAGAAGAAGAAGGATTTTTCTAGGAAGGAAAGTGCAAGAAGAAGAAGAAAAAAGGAGCCATTGCCATTGAAGAGGAGAGGAGAAGACACACTTGGTTCTTGTATTTTCGGATTTGTTTCTAGAAGTTTTTGAACTCTTGAACCTTCATTTGGAAGGATTGTAAGTCGTTCTAATTTCATCTTCAGATTTGGATAGTGTTTGAAGTTTATTTGTTCATCTTCTTTCTCTCATTTTCTTGCAATGGAGGTTATGAATCTATGCTTGTTTGCTTCGATTTCCAATATGAATGTTGTAGGCTAGATTGATGTGATTCTAGGGTAAGGAAAGGATGGTTATGGCTAGATCTATGATAGGATGGACTTAGATTTACCCTTGGATGATTCTTGTTTATGGACATAGCTACTGTTAGAAATCACGGGTAGTTCTTGAAGAACCACGGCCGTGGTTTCTGTAGAACGAACCGTGGTTCTTCCTGGTTCGAAGGATCTTACCTTAGGTTCATAAAGTTGTTGAAACCCTAAGTTTTTGCTGAGTTTAACCTACCCTAGGGTGTCCTAGTGTAGCGAATAAGTGTTAGGAGAGACTTACCCGGTAATCCTTGCCCTTAGAATCTAGAATAGCAAAACCTTAGGTAACGGTGAGCCTAATAAGCCGCCATTGGATTAATTGTGCTAGGATAGTTGATTAGGACTTCCCTTTCCGAGACTTACCCGGTGAGGATAGGTTAGATCCCTAATTAAACAATCCGGTTTGTGTTAAATTCCTATCCTTAGGTTCTTAGAGACTTAACCGGTAATGAGACCTTAGGTGTGGACTAGTTGGATCATGAGACTTACCCGGTAATTGATCCCATTTTAGGAACACTTAATCCCAACATACAATAATCAATCCAAAGAATGAATAGATAACTTGAGTTTTATGCCATAACCGGAATTTCCAACCCCTAGAATCCGTCTTCCTTTTCTCTTGATCAATATCTTGTTCGATTTGTTTATTTGTGCCGATATTCTGAGTTAGTTTGATTGATTGTTTGCATGCATTTGATCTTTGAAGTGATCACCTAAAACCAACCAATTAAATTGAGATTTTCTTCCTTTGTTTTCTCTTTTCTTTAGGCTTAAACCTTGCTAAATTCAATCACAACTTAGTTCGATTTCACCTTAGTCTTTGTGTTCGACCTTGGAGTACTTATCTTTCTACATACGTCCCGTACACTGCGGGTGCGCTAAGAATTAGGATAATTATAACAAGTATAAATTTAAGGCTTATTGCGTGCACACTTTTTAGCGTGACAGGTAGTTCAAGAGTATCTGTTTTTGGACGAGGACAAACTCAGGGGCGACATAGCCATGCAGATACTGGTCATACTTCAGATGGTGGCTTACAGTGCCACAACTGTAGTGGCTATGGACACATCCGATCGAACTGCACTAAGCCAGCAGTGACTTGCTTCCAGTGCGGCAAGGTTAGACATAGAGCTACATTCTGCCGTCAGGGCAAGGCTCCACCTCAGCAGGGTTCTTCTCCTGCAGGCTTATCGGGGAGTGTACAGAGACCGCCACAGTACCGGACTCCGAGTCAGCAGCAGCAGTACAGAGCTCCTAGTCAGCAACAGTCTTACAGGGCTCCAGGACACACACCACCACAGAGTTCTATGCAGGGATCAGGTCGGGGTAGAGGACGTGGTAGTGTGGTTGATACTAGAGGAGCTCAGGCACGAGTGTTTGAGTTGAGAGATGCTGATCAGCCAGATGCACCGACTGCCACAAGTACGATCCAGATTCATGACTTACCTGTACGAGTTTTATTTGATACGGGGCTACACACTCCTTCATATCTGATGCATGCGTAGATAGGTTGTCCTTAGCTACTGTAGAGGGGATACCTTTTATGATAGGCTTACTTGATGGGAGTAAGGTAAGAGGGACTAGAGAGATCTTTGGATGTCCTGTTCGCATGGGAGATCGAGACTGGCTAGTCAATTTTCTAGTCATGCCCTTAGCTCACGAGGATGTCATTTTAGGGATAGACTGGATGAGGAAACACGGAGTAGTCTTAGCCATTGGTAGGAGGACAGTGACCGTTGCCACGGAGGAGGGCCATAGAGTAATATTCCGAGGTTGGGACCTCGGAAAGTCAGGTACAGTTATCAGTGCAGTGAGAGCAGCGAGACTGATAGCACAGGGTTGCAAAGCCTTCTGGTGTTATGCCATGAAGGAAAGCAAGAGCCTGACTATAGAGGAGATACCTGTTGCATGCGAGTTTGCAGAGGTATCCAGTGACGACCTGTCAAAACTACCCCCACAGAGGAGCGTTGATTTCAACATTGACTTGGAGCCGGGCACGAGACCTATCTCGAAGGCTCCGTACCGTATGACACCTATATAGCTGCTTGAGCTAAAGAAGCAGTTAGAGGAGCTAGCAGAGAAGGGTTTCATACGCCCTAGTGTGTCTCCTTGGGGTGCGCCAGTGTTGTTTGTGAAGAAGAAGGATGGATCGATGAGGCTGTGCATAGACTATAGAGAGCTAAACAAGGTGACCATCAAGAACAAGTACCCACTGCCACACATAGATGACCTGTTGGACCAGTTGCATGGAGCGTCTGTGTTCTCGAGGATAGACTTGAGGTCAGGTTACCACCAGCTGAGGGTGAGAGATCAGGACATACCTAAGACGGCATTCCGGACTAGGTATGGTCATTATGAGTTCGTAGTGATGCCATTTGGGCTCACTAATGCACCAGCGGTGTTCATGGAGTTGATGAATGGGATATTCATTGACTTCTTAGATCAGTTTGTGGTGGTCTTCATTGACGACATCCTAGTCTACTCTAGGAGTGGAGAGGAGCATGCCGGACACTTGAGGACAGTACTACAGATTCTACAGGATAGCCAGCTGTATGCTAAGCTATCCAAGTGTGAGTTTTGGATGTCGGAGGTGGCTTTCTTAGGTCACGTGGTGACTGCTGAGGGTATTAAGGTCGATCCGGCGAAGATCGAGTCAGTATCTTCTTGGCAACCTCCTAAGAATGTCAAGGAGGTTCGCAGCTTTATAGGTTTAGCAGGTTATTACCGCCGGTTTGTGGAAGGGTTCTCCTTGATTGCCCGACCACTTACTTGTCTTCTGAGGAAGACCACTCGGTTTGTCTGGTCTGAGCCGTGTCAGCAGAGTTTTGCGGAGCTGAAGAGGAGATTGACGTCCGCTCCGATTTTAGCACAGCCTGAGGGTATTGATGACTTTGTGGTATACAATGATGCATCCAAGCTGGGCTTGGGGTGTGTTTTGATGCAGAGGGGTAAGGTCATAGCCTATGCGTCTCGACATTTGAAGACGTATGAGGAGAACTACCCCATACATGATCTAGAGTTGGCTGCAGTAGTCCATGCTCTTAAGATCTGGCATCACTATCTCTATTGGGCGACATGTTAGATCTTTACAGACCATAAGAGTCTAAAGTACATATTCACTCAGAGAGAGTTGAATAACCGCCAGAGGCGGTGGTTAGAGTTGATCAAGGACTTCGACCTTGAGATCCTTTACCACCCCGAAAAGGCGAATGTGGTAGCTGATGCTTTGAGCCGGAAGACGCCTAGAGAGAGGGCGATAGCCCGGTTGACAGTACAGCCACAGTTGCAGAGGGACTTGGCTTGGTTGGAGATAGAGATTCAGTTTCCCGATACTGATGGTCAGTTGTCTACCATGGAGTTACTTCCTGATCTGTTGGATGAGATCAGACAGAAGCACGAGACTTGCCCTACTTTGATCAGGATCCGAGACAGGATGTCTCGAGATGAGGCCCCACAGTTTACTATTGGTGCAGATGGAGTGATGAGACGTCATGACCGCGTTTGTGTGCCGTCAGACAGTGAGTTGAGACAGAGGATACTAGGTGAGGCTCATGCTACCCCATACTCAGTACATCCTGGAGCGAGTAAGATGTACAAGGATGTGAGACGGTCCTTCTGGTGGGGTGGTCTGAAGCCCGATGTGACTCGGTATGTAGCTCAGTGTGCGACCTGCCAGCAGGTCAAGATTGAGCACCGTAGGTCTGGAGGAGAGCTCCACCCACTTCCAATACCACAGTGGAAGTGGGAGGATATATCTATGGATTTTGTCACTGGTTTGAGACTTAGCAGAGGATTTGATGCTATTTGGGTAGTAGTACACCGCCTGACGAAGACCGCACGTTTCATTCCGATTAAGGAAACGTGGCCGGTGAGTCGTCTGGCTGAGGAGTTCACCAGACACATTGTGAGACTCCATGGAGTACCGAGGACTATCGTCTCTGACAGAGATGGACATTTTACCTCGAGATTTTGGCAGCATGTACATATTGCTTTGGGGACGAGTCTCCACTTCACTACCGCCTACCGTCCACAGACAGACGGACAGTTTGAGAGGACCATTCAAACCTCAGAGGACATGCTTCGGGCGTGTGTACTAGATTGGGGACAGGTATGGCCAGATCATCTTCCACTGGTAGAGTTTTCGTATAATAATAGCTGGCACGCGTCTATTGGGATGGCTCCTTATGAGGCTTTGTACGGGTGGAGATGTCGTACACCACTATGTTGGGATGAGCCCAGCAGAGTTGATGGAGTAGCTCCAGATCAGATACAGGATGACATCGCTCAGATTGCCCTAGTCCGAGAGCGGATGTTAGCAGCTCAGAGTCGTCAGAAGTCCTACGCCGACAAAAGGCGTCGACCTTTGGAGTTTAGAGTGGGTGCTCAGGTGTGGCTGAGAGTGTCACCTACGAGAGGAGTTCGGCGTTTCGGCATTAAGGGGAAGCTGAGTCCCCGATATGTCGGACCTTTTGAGATCTTGGAGAGAGTTGGAGAGGTGGCCTACAGATTAGCACTACCGCCGAGATTAGAGGGTGTTCATCCGGTCTTTCATGTATCTCAGTTGAGAGAGTACATCCCGGATCCGAGACACGTCATCAGCCATGAGGATCTGACAGTTGAGCCTGACCATACATTTGTAGAGTACCCAGTAGCTGTCTTGGAGCGCAGTACTAGACGGCTGCTAATCTGTAGGCCACCTCTCATGATGTAAGAATGTATACTCATGACGTAAGAATGTATACTCATGACGTAAGTGTACCTATACCCGTACAAGATGGAAAATATATATATATATATATATATATATATATATATATATATATATATATATGAGTACCGAATAATTACACAATTAATTAAGTGAGTTGAGGAGAAAGGTTATAGTATATAATACGGATAATATATGTAATAGAGTAGATAGTAACCGGGAAGGAGGAAGAGTGTTATTCTTTTTCGAGTGGGTTCAAGTTGGAACTTATGACCTATAAGTAGCTAACCGAGAGACACAAAGTATGGAAACAAGTTTAAAAGGAATTAGAAGGTTTAAGAATAAAATTGAGAAACCTTCGGCTGAGGGTAAAATGGTCTTTTACCGTAAGAAACTTTTTCCGTAATTCCTTAGCATGAGGTTGGACATCTGGATATGACTTTGATCCACATGCCTTATTTGACAGGCATTTGAGTTACCACGAGCACGGACTATTTGAGACGTGTTAGAGTGTATTTTGAATCAGGTAAGTCCTTGCGACTTACTTAGCCAGTTTCTGGATATTAGTTGAGTGATAGTGGTTGTGTGTGCTTTTTGCGTGTTTAATAAATAATAACTTGCTAGGACGACTGTTATTATTATGTTTAAGGCCCAAGTGTATGTTTAACGGGCCGTGACATCACTGCCCAGGTCTGACAGGAGACTGGGAGGTTCTCTATACCCAGACCAGGCAGGTACAAGGTGAGATGCATCGGATCCATTCCTGATGGTTACACGGGGGCGGAGGCGAGGTTTGGGAATCCCTCATGTCACAAAATAAGTATCATTAGAGTGAAAGAGTAACTTAACTCAAGATAATAAAACGGACTTGTTTGAAAGCATGTTGGGTGTTTATATTTTATGTGTGTGTGTGTGTACTACTATGATTCTGCTAATATTTAGATAACTAGCTAACGGTTCCTCTTGTTGTGTTTTTAGATTTACCGCAGGTTAGACCAGCAGCTGAGTGATCCGGAAGTAGTGGTCAGCCGGGTCTCCGTACTCCTTAGAGTGGGGGTTATGGGTTGTGTTTGTCTTTCCCTTCTTTTGGTTAAGACAACTGTTCGTTTCTTTTGTTTAAGTACTTTAGGCTGCTAGACAATGTTGCATTCATTACCTTAAAAATACTATTTTCATGAATTTCGGTTTCTTTATTTGTGTCTTGGTGCAAGATCCTAGTAATATTGTTGTCAAACTGAGGTCGGAACCCACTGTGAGGTTCTAACCAGTAATGTCCCGAGTTCTGAGAATTCGGGGTGTTACATTTGAGGTCAAAGGGTGTCATCGATCCATTGCTGGCTGAGTTATATACTACCACATCTATTGTTTTCTATGGTGGTAAGAGGGGATTTACATAAATTATGGTAGAATCCGATTGTAAAGTTGTTGTGGATTCTTTGCATACAAGGCTTCTTCTAGTCCATTCTTCCTTTGGCTTAGTTCTTGAAATCGGGTAATAAAGTTTGTACCTGAATTGGATAACGGAATTGAGTAATTAAAATCGGATAACTGAAATCAGGTAATTAATTAGAATGGGGTAACTCAATTGAAAAACTGAAATCGTGTAACTGAATTGGTTGATTAAAATTAGGTAACTGAATTGCGTCAGAGAAATTCGGTAGCTAAAGTTAGGTAATTGAATTTGTGTAATTGAAATTGAGTAATTGAAGTTTGATTAAATGAATTTGGGTTTACGAAATTGGGTAAGTAAAACCGGGTAAGTGAATAGGATAACACATTATGTATGAGGCTTGCATGTTAACATATTCGGTATTAACATATTGAGTATTACGTTGGATATTAACATATTAAGCATCGAACTTGAGTATTAGCATATTGAGTATTCTGGTTGTGCATTACCAAAAAAAAACATATTGGTACCACACTTGGGTATTAATATCCGTGGATCTTAAACGAACCCACATATTTCCTTTAATCATCTCCCTAATTCCACACGTGAAATGCGGAATTAGTGTTCGGTCAATTCCGCACTTGCACTGCGAATGCGAAATTAGATTTAATTAATGAGTTTTTCCTCTTAGTATCCTTAAGGCTTTGCTTTTTTCTCTTGGTATCAAGAGTTTTCAAATTTCATCTTAATACCCTTATACTTTCAAACATTTCCTCACCGTGCCTTTTTTTAAAATTTTGGTTACTTTAACATGATTCCAGTTATAAATATTTTTTAAAATAATATAAAAGAAATTTATAATTAATTTTTGAAGCAAACAAATTAAATAAATAAAACAAGACCTTATTTAACAATTAATTCTCTTCTCTCTCCGTTGTCTCTCACCTTTGTTTTTTTTTAAATTTTATACAAAGGTAAGGAAAAAGGAGGATTAGTCTCTAGAGATTAAACGCCATACATCATCCAGACGGACGAGGACATCAACATCATGGGAATGGGCCTGTAACACCCCGAATCCTAGAGGACTCGAAATGCTACGAGCTGGGACCTCACAATGGGTCTCGGCCCTTAGCCTGACAACAACTTCATCGAACCTTACAACACGGCACAAATAAAAAGGCAAAACATAGAGTTTTATATCATGAGCGAAATGAAAATCCAAATCTGAAAACAATATAGCCAAGTCTCAAAACCAAAATACCAACATCAGTCTCAACAATCATGAAATAAAATATAACACTCCCGTCATATAATGCACGGAACCCCGGCTGCCCACTACCGCCGGATCACTCGATCGCCTCCCTAACCTGCAAGGCTTATACAAGCGGTATAAAACCGTTAGCTAACATTCTATGCATAAGTGTAAAGGTAAAAGCAAAAACACATAACACACGCAATCATCATGCAACACTCATTCCTTTTTATTATCTTTAATTAAGTGATACGTCCTTACTAATGATACTTATTTTGTGACACGAGGGATTCCCAAACCTCGCCCCTGTCCCCGTTTACCAACGCGGAATGGTATTAATGCATGTGACCGTCTACGGACTGGGCTGGTCGAAGGGAACCTCCTAGACTCTCGCAAGAGCTAGACAGATGATGTCACGACCCGTTATCATACACTTGGGTCAATTATACAATATACTACAGTCGGCCTATTCTGGTTTCGTTATTTATCTTAACTATCACACACCACTCATACACATCACACACATGCAAGAAGCCAGCTAAGTAAGTCCGTGGACTTACTAGAATCAAATCTCGGCTCTCTCTTAACCACCACTAAATCCGTAATTGCAGAACTCAGTTGCCTGTCAGAGGAGGCACGTGGGTCAACACATTTCCCTGGATCCTTATAACTCTAAAACTCTTAAGATGTACGATTCTATGTGCAGAAGTTATTACAATGTTTATTTAAAGTAAATTGACTATTTTACCCTTGGTCCCAGAACTTCCAAAACCCGGAATACGTACTTAAACTCTACTTTGAGGCTAACTAACCAAATACTACTCCCTAGGATGTTTTTAGGTATCAACTAGAAAAACTACCCATTTTCTATTTCCCGAAAAGTCGCTAAAGTCCAACTACAGTTTCAAATATGAAATTATAATAAACTTATAAAAATTCTAAAATAAAATTTCTAAATTATCTATGATATCTAATCTACTCATAGGAGAAAGAATTTCTTAAATCTGTTCAATCGTTAATCCTACAAAAATCTTTAAAGTTGGGTATAACACTAAAACGTTCCTATACTTGGTCAACATTTAATGCTGGAAAAACAGCTCAACTCCTCCACTTTGAGACCCTATAACTCTCAATCCGACCGTTCATTTCTTCTCAAATTTTACCACCGTAAACTACTTATATCTACCTATTATCTGTTAAAATTTCAATGGTGGATGTTCTACGAAACTCTTTAACATTGGTCTATAAAAATGGTAGTTTTCAACTTCAAAAGTGGAAGAAAAATTAAACTAGATTCTTTTACAGCAGTCCCTTATTCTCTCCTATCCAGAAACACTCACTCCAATCTATCCTAACGGATCTTTATAATAGAAGACATCACTGTCAAAAGGAAAAGACGGAAGTGCTTACTCACGACTTGCAAGTTGTTGAAGAAACCGTACACCAACGATCTCCACCTGACATTGGCTTCGGAATCCTCTGACGACAGGGCTAAGACGAAGCTGGTGGTTGTACGCTTGATCCAAGAGACTCAAGTCTTCAGCACAAAGAAAACACGATTAGTAGCCAATCCTAGTGCACATAGGGTAAGGAGAATTTCGAATAGACTCACCTATGCAGAGAGAAGCTTTCAAATGGGACTGCACTGCTTGAGGCTCAGCCGCTGGAGTGTTCTTGTTTGTCTTTCTGGGCACGCAACATATAGCACTCCCCGCCTCTATTCCTGGCACAAACGATGGTTGCTGCTGAGGCGTTGGAAACGTGACCCTCCCTCCCTTGGTTGCTGATTGCTACAGCGTTGAAGAGGCTCTCGAAGGGGACAACTACAATTAGAGAGAGGCGATGCAAATGGGTTGTTCTGAGCGTAACAGAAGACAGAAGGCAATCAAGGAGTTGTATGTAGATCCAACACTGCTGTAGAAGTAAAGGAGTGTAAATGCTGCGTTAAAACCGGCTGTTACAGAAGGGATCTTCAGCTGCCGTTACATGGAGATAGGAGAGAGAGAACCAGCCGATTCTGGCGCTGCCCATGCTCTCATCACATCCCTGGGCCAGTGCACAAGCAAGGGTAATTGGGCCAAGTACAAGTAGCTGCTGATGGGCTGAGAAGAAAAGCAAGGGAAAATGCAAGAAAGGTGGGCTGAAAATTCAGCAGCAAAAGGTAGGGAAAAAATGGCTTTCAATTGTTTGTCTGGGCCTTGTCACAAGGTTGTCGGGGTTCGTCATGGTCTCGTCACAGCTTTGTCATGATCCCGTCTCAGCCTTGTCATGATCTCGTCTCGAGTCGTCGTTAAGAATGAATTATAAGAATTAGGGTTTGATATAATTCTATCATTTTATGTGAATTAAATTCTACATAAGATGATACATAATTATAAGAATCAGAGCTTGATATAATTTTATCATTTTATGTGAATTAAATTCTACATAAAATGATAAAATTTGTGAAGAAAGAAATACTAGATAGAATGGGAAACCGTCAACGGCTCAAAGTCCGATTTGATTCGGAATTAAACGGAATAAAAATTCCGGATATTACAGGGCCCGTCACAAGACTCAAGAGAGAGCCCAATAAAAGCCAGTCGATCAACAATAACGTTGATTTCCCTGAAGATATGGTGAGAGCTTCAAGAAGAGAGACCAGAAAGTGAAGTAGAGATATCCGAGATAATCATGTCCACATCCCAGGGAGGCTTCCAAATGTGGTTGATCAAATTGATACGCGTCAAATTATCACCCTCTACAAAAATGTTCGAAAACCCAAGGCGAGCCGCCTTCAAAACGCCCTCACGGAGGGCAACAACTTCAACTTCAAGGACGGTGTTGGCCGCACAACTACCGAAGTCAAATGCAAGAGAAGAAGTAAGGCTATTTCTAATGACAAAACCAAATGTAAAATTGTCGTCCGCATTCTTGGCGGCATCGAAGTTGAGTTTAACGGAGGTCCCTAAAGGTCGCTGCATTTTAAAATTTTAAGTTTTTCGATGATTATTGAAAGTTTTCATTGTTTCTTTTTATCTTGTTTAACTCTCTTATAACAAGTGCTAATTTGACTTGTCTATATAATTGTGGTATGAATTAAACCCTAATTAACCTTACACTTCAAAACATAACCAAATCAAAATATTCTAAAAAAAAACCCTTTTGAGAATGTTCTAAAACAAAAGCAAGGTTGGAATGGGAAGAAGCATCTTCAGTAGTTCACTTTTGATTTCCCCAACCAAGATTACAAATCGACATTTGATTTTACGGCTCTGTTTGGGAAGTCCGCCGGTCTCCGGGGACGACTTTTGTTTCTGGGATGGGTATTGCAGTCTCGAAGTGTTTTGTCTACTTTGGCTTGCATCATTCTCCTGGTTCTGGGCTGAAATTTCGTTCATCATTTTCTTGAGGTGCAATTTGTTCATTTCTTTGCTTATCCTACTGTTTTTTATCCCATCAGAACATGAACTTTGTGGACTCCATCGGTAGACGTTAAACCAACTCATCAGATTGATTATGGTAGTTATTGGTTTGATTACTCTAGTTGCAGTCTTCCGAAGAACCTTCCTGGGCCACAACCCGATTTTCCTAATTCGCATAGTTTGGCTTTCTTTGAAGAATGCTTTTGTATTGACTTCTTTATTTCTTACCTGTGTATGAGTTTATTGTCGTCTGTACTTTGTGGGCAATACGCTTTAGATCCGACTGTATATCGACACTCCTCTCACAAGGATTTTTGCTAGGATTTGATCAACGCGGAATTTGGCTCACAACATACTAAAACAAACAAAAGTTTGTATACTTTAGAAAACCTAACCCATCATTTTACCGATTACCAATCTGGATCTTCTTATGTGTGTTGGTGTCGTTTTTGGATTATGTCTGATGTTCTCAACATATGTACTCCTAACCTCCTGAAATGTAGTTTGATGGTTGCTTATCATCTAGTATACTTAGATTTTACCAATTTGTTGAGACTTGATCTCTTATGGACTAATACCAACCGAATCACATACAGATTGACAGGATTACACATCTATTTAATTGATTCAAATATCACCACAATGGCTCTTTGTTAAAAGGGGACGGAAGCTTTCAGGGTCCCCTCTAAATTCAAGTGTTATTGCGCTCTTTTCCGGGTTTGTTTTTCAAGAGCCCTTTCACTGTATATTGGAACAAAAGTAGTGATGTTTCCACTACTAATCACATCCTATTCAAATCGTCGGAGATATCTCACAATGACGATCAATTTAATATGTTTAGTTTTGTAGGGAGCTACCAATTCCAAAAATCTCAGTTCGAGCCTATAAAAGCTCAGTGCCTTAATCAACTATTACCCATGTATACCAAAGCTCGACAACAGAATAAACTCCTTTCTAATTGACACAAGCCAATTATACAAAGAACCATCCAATTTAAGTGGCTTCTTACATTCATTTCTAAATGCAATTTGGATAATTGTTGTTGTCTCTACACAAGAAAGCATCGATCCTTCTGTTGGTTTATTACAAGAAACATCTCACAAAAACTAAGACGGAAACAATGCGATACCCGCATAATTAAACCAAAGCTCACTAAGTTGTCATAAAAATAAGTTTCTAAAACATTAGAGGGATGGGCCGGAACAACCTCTGGACAAACCTCGAAGCTGTTTGCAAAAATCACAACATTTCTATTATGGCTCTAGCTGAGATAAAAGCCGAAGACCCTCTAGATGACAAGCTTTGGAAATCTGTAGGTTTTGACAACATAATCTATTGCCCCGCTATTGGGAGGGCAGGAGGCCTTTGTTTGCTTTGGAAAGCATACCAACTGAAAAATCATTCCATTAGATTCATTTCCAAAAGTGAACGATTCATTTGTACTGAACTGGTTTGCAACAATCAAAATCACAAAATTAATATTATCCTTACCTACGCTCCACCTCAAGAAGGAGCAAAAAATACGTTTTGGGATTCAATTACCAATTTAAAAACATATCCCATAATCCTTGTATTGTTATGGGGGATATGAATGAAATACAAAACCATTCAGAAAAACAAGGGGAACCATAATCAACTCCAACAGATTC
This sequence comes from Fagopyrum esculentum, assembly GCA_033239045.1. NCBI lineage: Eukaryota > Viridiplantae > Streptophyta > Magnoliopsida > Caryophyllales > Polygonaceae > Fagopyrum > Fagopyrum esculentum. The sequence continues at coordinate 127,778,491 of BSUD01000006.1, read as the reverse complement.
GATAGACTTATCAATTTTAAAAATGTATGTAACTTAGACGAGATCCATACAACAAGCAATCTATTCACATGGAGGAAAAAACGTGACGGACCAAATAACATTCTTGAAAACTTGACAGAGTACTTGTCCATAACCAAATTCTACAATGGTATCCTTCGCTAAAAACAAAAAATCACGCTTTCACAATCTCGGACCATTGCCAAATCTCAATTGGTTTAACAGATTCAAATATGTATACGCTACAACCTTTTAAATTTGAAATGATGTGGACGAAGCGCAAAGCCTTTGAAAACATTGTCAAACAAACCTGGAGAGCAAACTACGAGGAGAATAACATGTTCAATCTCATCAGGAAAACACAACTACTTAAAACTAGAGAAAAACAATGGAGTAAGACTAACTTCGGAAATATCTTCAAGCAACGCAAAGAGGTTGAAACTCAACTTCAATATATCCAAAGCCTACCACTGTCTAACCAAAATCAAAGAACCGAAAACATACAAAGGAACTTACTCGCGAAATAAAACTGTCTAATAAACTTTCACCAAAGATACTGGAGACAAAGAACTAAGAATAAAAATCTTAAGAATATTGACATAAACTCCAAATACTTTCACCGGATTGCTACCGACAGAAGAAATAGAAAACACCTAAAGGAATTAATAGATGCAAACGGAACTTCTATCTCTATTGAAAAGGAAATTGGAAAGGAAGTTTTTAATGAATTTAAAAGGAAATTCTCAATATCCCCTCTCAACACAAATCTACTCAATGAAAAGCTACATCTCATAAAAGACAAAATCACTAACGATGACAACGAAAGACTAACAAAAGCACCAACAAATGAGGAAATTAAAAAGGCCATCTTTGACATTGGAAGTGATAAATCTCTAGGACCCGACGGTATGCCTACCGGTTTTTATCAGAAATGTTGGCACATTGTGGGTACATACGTGTCTAAAGCAGTAAACAAATTTTAGAAGTGGAAAGCTTGTCAAGAAAATCAACCATACTTTCATAACATTAATCCCAAAAGTCCCCACAACAATCAACCAATTTAGACCAATCATCCTTTGCTCAACGATTTATAAAATAATTGCAAAAATTATTACGAATAGAATGGAACCCATTATGTCAAAACTCATCCACCCTCTTCAAGGGGAATTTGTTACTAAAAGATCGATTCATGATAATATACTTATTGCCCACAAAAATTTCCACTCTTTCAGAAGCAAAAGTGGTAAGGAAGGATGGACGGCTATCAAAATCGACATGGAAAATGCTTACGACCAAGTCAGCTGAGAATCTATTATCCGTATCTTACAAAAGTTTGGATTTAATAAAAAATTTGTGGGATGGAAAAGGATTTAGACAAGGAGACCCCTTATCACTCCCTCTTTATATTGGGAGCTGAAATCTTGACACAAATGCTCCAAAATGACTACAATAATTACGATAACCATATTGGTTTTCCCATTTGTAGGAACGCAACCCCAACCGCTTTCATGGCTTTTGCAGATGACATGATCATCTTTACAAAAGCAAATTCGAACTCTTGTAGCAGAACGAAAGAAATTCTTGAAAATTATTGCTCCATTTCTGGACAAAAAATTAATTACCTCAAATCAGCCTTCCAAACCACCAAAAATACTCCCATAAATACTATCACCGAAATCAAATATATCCTCAACATGGAACATTCAACATCCCTTGATTACTGTCTAGGATGCCCTATTATTAATGGTAGAGTGAATAAAGAGACCTTCAATAATATTAAAAATAGAACCAAACATCAACTACGCAAATGGAAAGCAAACTCCATCTCACAAGAAGGCCGGAATATACTTATAAAACATAATCTCGCAACCATTCCATCCTCTGTTATGCAAGGATTTATGCTACCAAGGCACAATCTGAACGAATTTGACAAGAAATACAAAAACTTCTTTTAGAATAAAGGCGACAATCATAGACCTCTAATTAGTTGGGACTCAATTTGCAAACCAAAGAAAAACGGTGGACTCGAGCTAAAAAAAGGCTCTCACAACAAATAAAGTCCTTCAAATGAAACTCCTTTGGAAAATCCTAGCCGAACCAGACATGGGTAAAAATTATTAACGAAAAATACTTGAGAAACACTAACATTCTACAATACCATCTCAAAGGATCAACTTCATGGAAATGAAAAAACCTTATGAAACTAAAACCCGAGTTCAAAAGCGGAATTATTTGGCAGGTAGGCAACGGAAAAACCATTAATTTTTAGCAAGATAACTGGGTAACAATGACTCCCCTAATCAAATTGGTTCATAACACAAATATCATCAATACTCATATAAAAGTAAGTCATTTCATTAATTCAAATGAATGGGATTACACCAAAATTGAAAATGAACTTCAAAACGTTCTAAGCCCAACAATTAGGAAGAAGATTTTGGAAACTATAATCCCAACAAATGACATACAAGACAGGCTATACTAAAGAAGTAGCCCGAATGGTTGGTTCTCCACTAAATCAGCCTCAGAAATGATTGATAAAGAGACTGGATGGCTCCCGGACTATTCCTGCGACTGGATTTGGAAACTTGACACCCAACAAAAAATCAAAAATTTTATATAGAAAATCTCTAAAAACGGGATCCCAACTAAAGCTAAACTCATCGAAAGAAGAATGTCGGCTACTTCCAACTGTGAATTCTGTAATCACCAACTCGAAGACATTGTACACCTCCTTTTCGAATGCCCTTACAACAAACACGTAATCGCAAAAAATGACAAGAGTATCATGTCAAACCTCAATACCATCAACACAAATAATAAAAAACCACACGATCTTATTTTGGAAACTAAAAATAAGATTGGAACAACAAGTTTTTCACGGCTCGCCACTATTTGGTGGAACATTTGGTTCTTTAGAAACAAAGCCATCTTCAATAGGGATGATGGCGGATCGGATCACAACATTATAAACTTCACAATCACACAAATCCAAAACTGGAAAAATAGAACCATTGATGATAACATTTGTGAAATTAACTAGACTTAATTAGGGAAATAGGACCCTTTAGATATTACTTTTGCAAAATGAGCTCCTAAGGAAAACAATAAAATTAGGCCTGCAGCTATAAAAATAGGGGGTTAATTGAAATGATGGTGTTGTACAAAATTTAAATAGTGACATGATGTTTACTTTTGACTTTTTGATTTTTTAAATAAAGTGAGGAAAAACTCTCACTAAATCATTCATTTAAAACCCATTTCCCATCTCCTCCATTCTTCAAAAAAAATGTTTGGGGTATGTATTTGTTATTGAAGACATGTTTTTTTGGGTATTTATTATTGAGTATATGTGTATGCAGTTTGGGTATGCATTTTTGAGTATATGTGTGTGAAGTTTTGGGTATTGCTTATTGAGTGATTGATATGCATTTTTTTGGGTATGCATTTTTGATTATTGCTTATTGAGTGATTGGTATGCATTTTTTAGGTATTGCTTATTAAGTATATGTGTGTGCAGTTTGGGTATGCATTTTTGTGTATATGTGTGTGCAGTTTTGAGTATTGCTTATTGAGTGATTGGTATGCATTTTTTTGGGTATACATTTTTGGGTATTGCTTATTGAGTGATTGATATGCATTTTTCTGGGTATACATTTCTGGGAATTGCTTATTGAGTTATTGATATGCATTTTTTGGATATTGCTTATTGAGTATATGTGTGTGCAGTTTGGGTATGCATTTTTGAGTATATGTGTGCGCAGTTTTGAGTATTGCTTATTGAGTGATTAGTATGTATTTTTTTGGGTATGCATTTTTGGGTATTGCTTATTGAGTGATTGATATTGTAACATCTGGAAATAAAATTTCCGGAAGAAGAGTTGATTCCGAATTTTCCGCATCTGCGGCTTATTTCCCGCAAGCACATTTGCTGAATACGGGTTCTAACGCGGGATGGGGGCACATTTTTACTTTTCGGCCTTGAGAAGAGGAGCGAGGGGACAAGGGGCTGCAGACCCTTGGATATCCCCACTCCTTTGTGTCAGCCTCATTACTCTCTCCCCACTTTCCCATTTCTACTCTTACGTTCATTTCACTTCCTTCCACTCCTCTCTTCCTTCTTGCTTGCTCTCATCTTCTTGGGCCTTGGAAGAGCTTGGTAGGAGATGCAGCTTGAGTTTTCCGTATCTGCTGTGGTAAGAGAACTCTATCCCCTTCCTCTTGTTGAAAGTTTTCCCTTCTTCCTCTTCTCTTCACCTCCATGGCTATAGAGGAAGCTTTTGAAGAGAAATCTAGTAAACCTTTGCATGCCCCTTTATTTAGCTCGTTTAGGTCGTGGTGAGGAAGCTAGGATCTGTGGTGAAGGTTTAGAGGAGGCCCAAAAAGAGAAGGAGGCACTAGGAGCAAATAACCAGTCGAAGAAACGAAGAAGATGGAGTTTCTGCTGTTCGACCGCTGGGGCGGATCACCAAAGGCGCGGGGGCGGATTGAGGCCACCGCAGGGGCGGCCACCAGGCACAGGGGCGGCGCCAAAGATCCGCAGGGGCGGCGATAGGGTTTTGCCAGGAGTGTCAGCTTGCTTCCGTGGCTGCGTTTTCTTCACCAGTAGGTTCCTTCCTCCTTTCCTCTTCGCTCCTTCCTTAGACCTTATGTTGTTTCTTAGCTAGAAGCATGATTAGGTTGGACCTAGGACTTGTGAGAATGCCACTTAGTGGCTTGAACCTAGGTGCCCTTGAATCTTTAGTGATCTTGTGTGTGTGAGGGCCTTGTGGTCTCTCTTCCATCTTACCCTCTTAGTCCAGCTTTGTTGTGTGCTTGATCTCTCTTGGGTTGTGGGTTGTTGTTCCCTCTTTTCCTTGCTTATCTTGTTCTTGACCTCCTAAGGTTCAAGAGAGCCTTCCTAGCTTCTAGTTGTTGAACCCCATGTTTGGTTTTGGCTTCGGAGAGTCTTAGAGTTGTTGTGAGTTTGAAGTTGACATATATATATATATATATATATCTTGGTGATCAAGCTTTTGTTTTCCTTTCCGGAAAGTGAGATCGTTGGTTTGATTAGCTTGAGAGGAGGTAAGTCACCTGACTTACTTAGCCTCTTTTATGCCTTATTTGAGTATATTATGGTGGTGTGTGTTTACCGCTTTTGAACATGAAAACGGATTATGATCTACTTGACCTTATTTATTGGCCCATCATTACTATTATTATTATTGGGCGGTGACATCACTGTCCAGCCTCCCGAGGGAGACTGAGGGGATCTCTGCGACCAGACAATACATGGTATGCGGGCGTGCTTCTTCATCACTCCCTTAGGGTATACGGGTTGAGCGCCACCACATTCCTGTTGGTTACACGGGGACAGAGGCGAGAGTTATAAGACTCTCGTGTCACACTTGAACGAATGGATTAGATATGGAACGACCTAAAAATATATTATGTAATGAATGTGTATGTTGTGTGTTTGTGCTCCTATGTGTGTTTGTGCAATATTATTCATATAATGCCTAGAATGTGAGATAACGGTTTTAAACCGTTTTGTGTAAATGCCTTACAGGTTAGGGATGTCGCTGAGTGAGGTGGAGGAGTGGACAGCCAAGTGGTCTCCGTACATTATAGGACGGGGGCGTTTTTGGGGTTTTTTCTTGTTTGTCGGATTATGTCTTGTTGTACTTTTGGATTACTTTACATTTTATGTCGTTTTGAGGACTCGGCTGAGTTTCCAACTTGTATCCCTTCCTTCCTTTTCTTGCAAACATTATAAACCATTTTGAGTTTTATGCCTTTATTTGTGTGGTCTCGCCCGTAGCATTCTAATATCCAGCGGATTCGGGGTGTTACTGTTCGCCTCAAAGTGTGTGTTACTAGTTTTGAATTTATAAAACTGAAATAAAAGCAAGCGAACCCGCAGTGTACGGATCGGCGTAGATAAGCAAGTATTCCAAAGTATCAAACTCAGGGATTTGGTGAGTCAAATTCAGTTTTCAAATAGTTGAGCAATCAAAAGTATAAAAGCTTTGCAAATATTGGGGAAAACAGCAACCCTAAAGATCCGGATAATAAATTGTGGCAATCGATTCAAGATATTCTATAAGTATAAGGACAGAGTCGAGAACTGCAAAGGTATAACTAAGGTAAGGTTGAGTACGGTGTGTTCGCTCCAAACGGTGTGTGCAAGCTTTAAATTTATAACCCTAGACTTAAGCTTAAAACAAGGATGCGAACCCGCAGTGTACGGGTCAATCGTAGTAAAAGCAAGAAAATTCCAAGGGTCGATCACAGGGACTCGGTGAAACAGAGTCAATACGGTATGCTAATGTCAATACTAACCACAAGAGCAATTTAACACAATCAAGGATGAATAAGAAGTCAATCAAGCAAACATGCAATTCTAGGGATTAAAGCGTCAAGTTGTGGTTCCAACTCAAGATCTATAGATAAGCGGACAAAGCTGAGATTTTTGCGTGGGGAAGGTGTTTCTAAAGTGGAGTAGATCACCGGGTAAGTCTCACTACACACTAATCCTAAACCGTAACTCCTATTACCGGGTAAGTCTCAAGGAATCAAGATAAAGAACTATAACCTCAAACTAACACACCATCTAAGGGAATAGAATCAACCTTTACCGGGTAAGTCTCAGGCTAACTCACAAAGATGGGATGGAAGCACACTCAAACCCCAATAAAGGATAAACCTTTATTACCTACACTTATGATCGTTGGTAGACAAACTAAGGAATTACCGGGTAAGTCTCATCCTAAGCTTGCATTGAACCAGAAAGGTGTAATAAGAATAGGATTTAGCAAACTCTAACACTTAACTTTCTGTTTTAGGTCGGATAAGTCACCTCGGTCAGAAGAATTCCACCCCGGCCGAGATGTTCATCAACCGAACGAGATGCTTAGGGTTAAGGTTAAAGACTCGAACTTTCAGGATCCTACTGGAATCTAAGATTATTCTATCATTGTTTTTCCCACAACCTTTAGCCAATCACCCTAGAATCACACAAGGAAATTAGCCACTCATCATCATAATGAAAGTATTAAAATATATGAGAAGAAGGTGAATATTTGAACAAAGAAGAATTTAATGAAAAGACTTCAATAACTGAATCAAATATCACAACAAAGCGTTCCTTGGATAATAATCCAACAAGACAAGACAACAAGGAAAGGAATTGAAGACAATCTTACAAAACCCTTCAAAGAGCTATAAAAAGCTATGATCTTCAACCTTCAAAAAGGTTCTTCAACAACTCCTAAATTGGAGTATACTGCGGCTGCTGCGTATGCGGGATGATAGCGGGCTGTAAGCGGATGTATGCGGCCTCCTCAAATTGTGGAAATTCAACCCTTTTTATAGGAAAATAAACCTCCAAAGATAATAAATCTTAAGAAGATATTATCCCATAAATATAGGTAAAATATATGATTCTGCATATATCCTTCCTTCCAGAAGCTCAGCCCAAAAATATAAGATCACTTTCCAAATTTAAAAGATCTCTTCCAAGAATAAAATATTCTCGCCGCGTCCTAGGTATTCGCCTCGGTCGAGTCGGCGTCTCTGGATCGCCTCGGTCGAGGTGAACCTCTGGTCAACCGAGGTGACTCACGACAGAATGTGAAATCTCTCGAATCAGCTCCAAAGTGAATCTTCAATCCATGGCTGTGCTCCTTGGATGTAGCTCCAAATGACTCTTGACTTCTTTTGCTCCTTTTTGATGCAAAACGTACCATATTACCTGCAATTACAACGAAACTAGGTGTAGACCTCGATTCTCGCAAAGGTAGATGAAATGGTAGTAAAATCACATAATGTACATACAAACATGCAGAATATGAGAGATAAAACGTCCAAACAAACCCCAAAATATGGACTATAATTCATGCTATCAAAATACCCCATACTTAGCCCTTGCTTGTCCCCAAGCAAGTTCCTCATATAAAAGACAAGATAGAATGGATTATAAGTCAAGAAAATCAATAAAAAGTCTTTCAAAAATACTTTATGGTGTCCAACTATCATAGATCGCTCTAAGAGAATACTTCCTGGAATTAAAAACTCAATATGATCAAAACATTTCATAAATATAGAGAAGTTGTTCATCTTTGCATAAAATCATAGAATGCATAATAAATCATAATTATCAAAATTAATCATGTATATTCCAGTTTAAACCGCTAAGTCAATCAACAAGCTCAAGGTCTCAAGGTCTTCTCAAAAGGAAAGGTCAAGAAACGTGTAGGGTGGGGATGTATGTAAGGTAATGTGGTGCTAGAATCCGGGAAAAGGATGAACTTCACTTTCACTTGCAACATCTTTCACCAATAAGCTTTGCTTATTTCACACTTTTTCTTTTTACTTCACTTTTTGGGATGCATGGATAGAGGTGCACAATAACCGAAGCCTAGGAAATCTGCAATCATCAATTTCTCGAGATGCATCAAACCCTTGATGCACATACCATGACCCGTTAGGAATATCGCTCAATCCGACTTTGGCAAGACACAAACACCCGGCTATGTGAATGGTGCCGAGTTACTCATCTTCATGATTGACTTCCCCAAACCTAAAATTACTTTCTAACACTTCACTTCCAGCCCCGCTTCTCAATTTTAACTTGCTTTCACCACTTGGTTGCTTCCAAATTCCCGGATAGGTAAAGGGAGGCAAAACGTATATGAGGGGCTAAGCATGATCAAGAAGAAGAAGAAGAAGAAGAAGAATGAAATGCCTTGGTCTTTCCAAGAAGAATGTGAGAGAACTTAACCTGCGGTGTCAACCTTCAAATTCAACATAATTTGGATAAAAACAAAGTATTAAACATGCTAATAATTTCAAACAAAGCACTTAGCAACTTAAACATATTATAAAACCTTTCAAACACACAAAGAATTTAAAAACAGTAGGTAAACAAAATCTTCACTGAGATCATATCCAGATAAGTAGCACAAAATCGTTTCGAAAACTTTCTGTTATGCTACCTCGGTCGAGGTGTTCTTGGTTCAACCGAGGTGAAACACCTCGTTTCGCCAGAATCTCCCCGGTCGAGGTCAAAAAATTTTTTTTTAAAACCATTTTTTTTTTCTTTTTGGTTCGGTTTCGACGTTTTTCTCAATTAAATAATCTGTAGGTATGCATGTAATATCAGATAATCATATAAAGGCAGATGAAGCATAAATATGAAAATATCCGATGAATATAATACATCAAAAGTATCGAATACATCAAGTAGTCACGTAGTCAAATAATACAGACAAATACCCCATACTTGAGACACACTGTCCCAATGGGTATAATAAAAGTCTAAATAAAAGAGGACTCACCGGATAAGAGCCGAACTGCATAAAAAAATATAATAATAAAACTCTGCAGCTCCTCAGTAGTCTCGATCCGGTGGTGGTGGTGGTATGTAGGGGTACTGAGTCGGATCATAGGGATGGCCCATGATACGCTCAAACTGTAGCTGAGCCATCATGTGCTGATGATGCTGACGCTCTTGCATCTCGCGGATATCCAGCGAAAGTGCAGCATATGAGTCGATAACCTGATCCGTCAGGTCATCGATCCGTCGGTGTGCAGCTCTATCCCTCGCTCCCCGCCTCCTGCGTCTAGCAGGTCGGACCGGAGAAGTCTCAGCTGGCGCCGGCTCAGTGTCCTCCTCATCCTCATCCAAATCAATAATGGGTGGCGCGCTCGTCCCAGCTGTATCTGTACCTGTGTCCATCGGGACGCCGCCTCCTCTCTCATCCACTGTCTCATCGTCGTCATCCTCATCAGCCTCCTCCTCAGCCTCAGCAGGGGCAACTGCTCCCTCTCTGTAATCCTCCATAAGTGGAGCCCATGCTGTCTGCCAGAAATGCGGGTCGGAGACAGAGAACTGTGCAGACCATCTGATGCCCTGAGGTGCAGTCCGCTCCCAAGGCATGGCGACGTATGGAGTGGTCAAACCACGGGGAACTAGAATCCTCCGCGTGATCATCTCCTGCAATCCTAGCGGCTTCGGAGCCGCCGCCAATGTGCAAACGCTGAGGTCCATCCCGTGGTAAGTGGCGATGTGGGTGACTAGACCTCCACAACAAATATCTCCCTTCGCCTTGGCCTTGATCCTATGCAGATCCTCTGCTAGGAGCAAGCCAAAGTCTGGGAAGCCTCCTGTAACCATACAATAGAGGCTGAAGAGCTCACCCTGTCTGATCTTCTGGGGCGTCTCAGTACGCGCCAGAAGTGTCTCACTGAAGATCCTGTGGGCAAGTCTGAAGGCTGGGTGAAAGATGACCTTCTCCCTGGAATCTCCAGGGCGCCATCTGTCTGCGTGTGTAGTAATGTGGGCTATCTGTCCCCAGAACTCCCTAGCTACGGATCGGGAGGGGAAGTCTACAGCAGTGGGGTCAGGAAAGCCAAAGATCTCTCTCCAAATCTCTAAAGGAACTATGAAGTTCCGGTTCATCAACCGGTACTTCATAGAACGGTCTGTGGGGAGGTAGGAGAAGGAGCTAACAAACTCGAGTGTCGGCTCTATGTAAGCTGGGGCTCGGATCTCAGTAAACTGATCCAGCCCGACGGTAGCAATCATCCTCCTAAGGTCGGCATCTAACCCTAGGCAGTCAAAAGCTGACACATCCAAAAATCGTGGTGCGATGACTGGACGGCCAGCTATCCTCTCATAGTCTACCCGGCATCTCTCGTGGATAACCGGGCGGTAGGGACGGGATGAGGAAGGAGAAGGGGAAGGGGAGGATCTATCTCTAAGAGCTAAACGGCGATCTGAACTCATTTTCAAAACACACTGTCAGACTACCTCGGTCGGCTGACAACTCCAAGAATCACCTCGACCGAGGTGCAGAACGACTGGACCGAGGCGAAGACAGTCGCGATTCCACTCTCTGATTTTCAGTTCTTTTCCCCCTAAAATCACTACCGATGCTTCCTAAGGGGTACTTATAGATTTCCTCAACAGAATCAAGGGCAACCAAAGCCCAATATGCAGTAAACGAACGAGTTTAGGTTTTCGAATGTTTTTACCTCTTTCCGGCCGATTCACTCAGATATCTTGCAGATCTGTAGTTGCAATCGGATCCTCTACTCTTCAATTGCGGTTTGGAAGCAGAAATCTTCGAAAACGAGCGAGAAACGAAGGAAACGAGGTGGATCTGTCGCCGCGGTCGAAATGGGTAAAAAAAAGTGAAAAGTAATTTTTCCCCTTTTTATACTGTTACTGGATCTGCTGTCACCTCGGTCGAGATGGTCTCGACTGGACCGAGGTGATGTGGACCGAGGCGGTTCTGCAGAAACCCTAGTCGCCTCGGTTGCTTCGAGAATCAACTCGGTCGAGATGCTCTGACAGTGACCGAGGTGCTTCTGTCTTCTCAGGTTCTCGAACTTCTGTCCTTCCAGATGTGCTCCTCCCTGTTGTCTGTCCAGAACGCCAAAAACAAAGCAAAGCAAAGCAAAAACAAAAACTATCTAAGCTAGACTAGAAAACGGGAAAGAAGAGCAATACCTTGGGTTGCCTCCCAAGAAGCGCTTGATTTAAGGTCGCTAGCTGGACCATGATGCGTCTCAAAGGAGGTGGGAGGTGCCCGCACCCCATACTTCACCTCCATCGTGGGGTGAAGTAAGTAGATCCATCAAACGCTCCAAGACGTGCAAGTGCTCATCGGGGAATGAATCGTCTATGGGTGGGTTATCCGTCTCGCGGGAAGATTCCGGTAGCCGGCTGAGGTGATCCGCAACTGAATTCTCGGATCCCTTCTTATCGCGGATCTCTAGGTCAAACTCTTGAAGCAAGAGAATCCATCGAATAAGACGCGGCTTGGCATCTTTCTTAGCCATCAAGTAACGAATGGCTGCATGGTCGGTGTAGACAATGACTTTCGCCCCTACTAGATAGGAACGAAACTTCTCGAAAGCATATACAACCGCCAATAACTCCTTTTCGGTGGTAGCGTAGTGGCGTTGTGCTTCATCTAGCGTCTTGCTAGCATAGTAAATGGCGGTGGTCCGCCCATCTTTCTTCTGTCCGAGCACCGCTCCTACGGCTACATCGCTAGCGTCACAGATGACCTCAAAGGGCAAGGTCCAATAAGGAGGCTGGATAATGGGAGCGGAGATCAACGCTTCCTTAATCCTGTAAAAAGCATCAAGACACTCCTGCGAAAACTCAAAAACAACATCTTTATTCAAGAGGTTAGTTAGAGGTTTAGAAATCTTGGAGAAGTCCTTGATGAATCTCTTGTAGAAACCTGCATGCCCGAGAAAACTCCTCACACCTTTAACAGAACAAGGAGGAGGGAGTTTCTCAATAGTCTCGATCTTAGCTCGATCGACCTCAATACCTCGATTAGAAACGAGGTGTCCTAGCACAATGCCTTCATTAACCATAAAATGACACTTCTCCCAATTCAAAACAAGGTTAGTGTCTTCACATCTTTTAAGCACTAGAGAAAGGTTAGATAGGCAATCATCAAAAGAGGAACCATATACAGAAAAATCATCCATAAATACCTCCATGATCTCCTCTATGTACTCGGAAAAGATGGCCATCATGCATCGCTGGAAGGTAGCTGGTGCATTGCACAATCCAAATGGCATCCTCCGATAGGCAAACGTCCCCCAAGGACAAGTGAAAGTGGTCTTCTCCTGATCATCCGGATGGATAGGAATCTGGAAGAATCCACTATAGCCGTCCAAGTAGCAAAAGTGTGAATGCTGGGCCAACCGTTCGAGCATTTGATCAATGAAGGGAAGCGGAAAATGATCCTTCCGAGTTGCCGTGTTCAGCTTCCTATAATCGATGCAAACTCTCCAGCCCGTAACGGTCCTTGTTGGGATCAACTCGTTGTTCTTATTCGTCACAACGGTCATCCCTCCTTTCTTCGGAACGACATGCACCGGGCTGACCCACTTGCTGTCCGAGATAGGATAAATAATACCTGCATCCAACAACTTAAGAACTTCCTTCTTCACAACCTCTTTCATGATCGGATTTAACCGTCTTTGAGGTTCCCGTGAAGTCTTATGATTATCTTCCATTAGAATTCTATGCATGCAGAAAGAAGGTTTAATGCCAATAAGATCATCCGTGGTGTAACCTATGGCTTTTCGATGCTTTCTCAGGACATGCATTAGCTTAGTTAATTCAGAATCGGAAAGGGAAGCACTAACAATAACGGGATAAGTAGAATCCGGCCCAAGAAAGATATACCTCAAGTGACTAGGGAGTTGTTTAAGCTCCACAACTGGGGGTGCTTTCTGAGAGGGATCTGTGCTTCCTCTTTCCAGTGGAGTGGTGTCAGAAACTGGACTAAATGCAGTCTCAGTTTGAATTGTTTCGCTGTCGACCTCGGTCGAGGCGCAAAGGCGTTGACCGAGGTGTTCTTCAGACGCCTCGCTCTGTCCAGAAGGTGCCTCGGTCGAGGTACTGCTACAGGATCCGATGCTGGAAATCTTCGTCTCCTGGACTAGCTTCTCAGTTTTAGCTCCTGGATCCTCTTCCAGTGCCTTCAAGCTCCGTATATCTGCATCACAAGAAGCATCTATACCCTCCTCCATTAAACTGAAGCTAATAACTCTTTCGAGTGGATCGTTAATAAGGATAGAGCTCACCAATTCTCTTGATTCTTCTTCATCGTAGATGTTGAAGATATCATCAGTTAGTTGCTCCCCTTTCATGGCTGCAAGTAGTGCGAACTCCACCTCATCGCCACCAACGTTGAATTTCAACTTGGCGTTCTTGCAATCCACATTGCAACCCGAATTTGCTAGAAATGGCCTCCCGAGAATGATAGGAATAGGATAATCTGCGGGAATGTCAAGTACGACAAAGTCTATAGGTAGATAGAAGTTACCTAACTTGACCGGAACGTCCTCCAAAATACCCACGAGATGGGTAATGGAGCGATCCGCCATGTAAAGTCGAATCTTGACCGGCTTGGGCTCTCCAAGACCGATCTTAGTGCATAACTCCAGCGGGATGATGCTCACGCTGGCTCCTAGATCACAAAGGGCTTCACAAGTGACATCCCCAACTTGAATGGGAATGCAAAACGAGCCGGGATCTCTCAATTTAGGTGGCATCTTCTCCTTCATGATCTTTATGAGTTCCGAAGATTTAGATGTCATCCTAACTTCACCAACATCCTCCAGCTTCCTCTTCCTTGATAAAATTTCTTTTAAGAACTTCCCATAGGCGGGCATACCTAGAATGGCATCAAGGAAGGGAATGTTAATATGTAGCTTATTCATCAAGTCAAGGAACTTACCAAAGTGCTTGTCTAGATGTGCTCTGGCTCTGGACTGAGGGAATGGAAGTGGTGGTTTATATGCAGGAGGTGGAACATAAGTTTCTGTCGTTCCTCCTGCTTTCTGTTGCTCTGCCTCGGTTGGCATCTCGGTCGAGGTGTTCTTCGACTGGATCTGGACCGAGGTGGTCTGCGTCGAGCGAGGTACTGAATCAGCAGTTTTGAGTCCACTCCTCGTTGTTATGGCCATGCACTGGCCCTTAGGGTTAGTTTCCGTCTTTGCTGGAAGCTTCCTTGGATCTCTTGGCGCTTCATTCGCCCTATTAGCAAGTTGTTGTTCAAGGGACTTTTGGGCCCTCGAAAATGAAGTCATAGAATTCTCCATAGCGCCAAGCTTGATCAAGATTGCCTCCAGAACTGCGTCTTTCTTTTCTGGTTGGGACGAACTTGATCCTTGCCCTTGGCTTTTCAATGGAGTAGAAGAAGAAGAAGGCGAAGAGAGGAAAGGGTTAGAGGAATCATTAGAGTTGGAGTTCGAATAATTGTTACCGTGGTTTTGATTATTCGCCCTCCAGTTGTTGCTGTTGGATCCTCTATTGTTGTTGTTGTAGTTGTTGTTTCGGGGTCCGTTGTTGTTGTTACGGTACCCGTTATTGTTGTTGTTGTTGTTCCTTTGCCCTTGCTCTTCCTTCTTAGTTTGAGCCATCAAGAGCTCCTTTAATTCCTTCAAGTCATTCTTCAATGACGTGAGTTGATTGTTGTTGGGTTGAGTCTCTTGAAAGTTGACTCTTTTAACTCCACCTTCAGCTCCTTGGTGGGTATACTTCTCCATATGTAAGGCTTGCTTCTCAATGAAGTCCCAAGCCTCATCAATCGCCATGTCCATGAAGGTACCGGCGGAGAGTAGTTGGAGATTGAACTGGGTGTTTCCGTCCAGCCCTTTGAAGTAGATCTCCAACAACTCGATCTTTGGAATCCCATGATGTGGGCAATCCAAAAGAATATCCTTGAACCGCTCCCAAGATTTGGACAAGCTCTCCTTGTCCTTCATGATGAAAGCATTGATCTTTCCTCTCATTTCAGCAGTCTTTGAGGGGGGAAAGAATTTGGTTAGGAATTCCGTAGTCATCTCCTCCCATGTGCTAATTTTTCCTGGAGGAAGAGATTGATACCAAGTAAGAGCTCTATCTTTTAAAGAAAAGTAAAAAGGTCTTAGCTTGTAGTTGTTATTTTCAATTCTAGAAGGCCGCAAGGTCTCCATCAAGATCTCGTAGTTTTGAAGATGTTGATGCGGCGACTCCTTCTCTAGCCCTCCGAATTGACATTGGCGAATCATGGCTAGAACTTGCGGTCGAAGTTCGTAGTCATGATCCGCTAGATCTCCTAGGTTCACCCCTGGACGCCTCAGCTGTTGATTAGGGTCCATCCTTTGACCTAGGGTTTGCGGGATTCCTGCAAGAAGAACGTCTCGGACTGGTATCCGAGGTGGATGTACATCGACCGGGGCGTCAGGTACTGGAATCTGCCTCGGTCGAGGATCAGCTACTGGATCCTGCATCGGTCGAAGTAGAATCTGGTTCCGAATGGCTGCAATCTCAGCTTCGATTGTTGCAGTCCTGGCATGATTCTCTTCTTTCTCTTGCCTTAGCTCTTCTTTACTGAGACGTAGCAGCTCCTGCGTCTCTCTCAATTGGGCCGCAAGATCGTGATCGTCTTGTTGGGCCATCTTCGCTTCTCTTAAGCGTCGCTTGTATGTCTTTTCTGGTTCGGGATCGTAAGGAACGATTTCCTTCCCAGCGCGGGTTCTTCGCATATACCTAAGAAAGAACCTGCAAAGATCGTCACTCAAGTAGAGTGGTTAGATGAACGGGGCAAGCGCCCCAAGAGCAAACCGTCCCGGCTCGGTCTAGACCAAGTCCCCGGCAACGGCGCCAAAAACTTGTTCGCTCCAAACGGTGTGTGCAAGCTTTAAATTTATAACCCTAGACTTAAGCTTAAAACAAGGATGCGAACCCGTAGTGTACGGGTCAATCGTAGTAAAAGCAAGAAAATTCCAGGGGTCGATCACAGGGACTCGGTGAAACAGAGTCAATACGGTATGCTAATGTCAATACTAACCACAAGAGCAATTTAACACAATCAAGGATGAATAAGAAGTCAATCAAGCAAACATGCAATTCTAGGGATTAAAGCGTCAAGTTGTGGTTCCAACTCAAGATCTATAGATAAGCGGACAAAGCTGAGATTTTTGCGTGGGAAAGGTGTTTCTAAAGTGGAGTAGATCACCGGGTAAGTCTCACTACACACTAATCCTAAACCGTAACTCCTATTACCGGGTAAGTCTCAAGGAATCAAGATAAAGAACTATAACCTCAAACTAACACACCATCTAAGGGAATAGAATCAACCTTTACCGGGTAAGTCTCAGGCTAACTCACAAAGATGGGATGGAAGCACACTCAAACCCCAATAAAGGATAAACCTTTATTACCTACACTTATGATCGTTGGTAGACAAACTAAGGAATTACCGGGTAAGTCTCATCCTAAGCTTGCATTGAACCAGAAAGGTATAATAAGAATAGGATTTAGCAAACTCTAACACTTAACTTTCTGTTTTAGGTCGGATAAGTCACCTCGGTCAGAAGAATTCCACCCCGGCCGAGATGTTCATCAACCGAACGAGATGCTTAGGGTTAAGGTTAAAGACTCGAACTTTCAGGATCCTACTGGAATCTAAGATTATTCTATCATTGTTTTTCCCACAACCTTTAGCCAATCACCCTAGAATCACACAAGGAAATTAGCCACTCATCATCATAATGAAAGTATTAAAATATATGAGAAGAAGGTGAATATTTGAACAAAGAAGAATTTAATGAAAAGACTTCAATAACTGAATCAAATATCACAACAAAGCGTTCCTTGGATAATAATCCAACAAGACAAGACAACAAGGAAAGGAATTGAAGACAATCTTACAAAACCCTTCAAAGAGCTATAAAAAGCTATGATCTTCAACCTTCCTTCAACCTTCAAAAAGGTTCTTCAACAACTCCTAAATTGGAGTATACTGCGGCTGCTGCGTATGCGGGATGATAGCGGGCTGTAAGCGGATGTATGCGGCCTCCTCAAATTGTGGAAATTCAACCCTTTTTATAGGAAAATAAACCTCCAAAGATAATAAATCTTAAGAAGATATTATCCCATAAATATAGGTAAAATATATGATTCTGCATATCTCCTTCCTTCCAGAAGCTCAGCCCAAAAATATAAGATCACTTTCCAAATTTAAAAGATCTCTTCCAAGAATAAAATATTCTCGCCGCGTCCTAGGTATTCGCCTCGGTCGAGTCGGCGTCTCTGGATCGCCTCGGTCGAGGTGAACCTCTGGTCAACCGAGGTGACTCACGACAGAATGTGAAATCTCTCGAATCAGCTCCAAAGTGAATCTTCAATCCATGACTGTGCTCCTTGGATGTAGCTCCAAATGACTCTTGACTTCTTTTGCTCCTTTTTGATGCAAAACGTACCATATTACCTGCAATTACAACGAAACTAGGTGTAGACCTCGATTCTCGCAAAGATAGATGAAATGGTAGTAAAATCACATAATGTACATACAAACATGCAGAATATGAGAGATAAAACGTCCAAACAAACCCCAAAATATGGACTATAATTCATGCTATCAGTGAAGTTCCAAAACCCTATATGTCTCACCCAAGGACACTCTCTATAAAGGTTGTTGAGGCTGCAATATAGAAAGGATCAAAAGGATAAGAATTAATCTCAAATACCCAAGCCAAAACCCAAAGGATCAAAGACAAACTAAAACGGTTAAGGTTGTGACACTCGAAACCGAAATAGAGGATGTTGAGTCTCACTACTCCTTAGGAAAGGCAAGCCAAGGCTAGGTTAAAGCAAATCTTTAACTTTGGATTAAAGCAAAAGCAAAGGTCGTAAAACAGGAAAAATCACGGTTAGTTCTTGAGAAACCACGGCCGTGGAACTCAAGAACAGGCCGTGATTTAGGGCGTCGACGAGTTTTCTCACACTCTCAGGGTCCAATTTGTTTATGGTCGATCTATCATCATCTAAGCCACAACTATCAACCCTTCACCTTAGAATTACTAAAGGGTTTTAGCCACTAATCATTGTCATAATATCAATATCAAATATGAAAGAGAGAAAGATGAAAACCCTCGAAAACTCAATAAACACTTAAAATCAATCTCAAATCCGAATAACAAAATAGTATGTTCAATGGATTCAGAATATGGAACAAGAATCCTCACAATAATCTCAGGCAACAATGAAGAACGGGTGTAATCCGTCTCCGAAATCGAAACCTAAGAAAATCTCCAATATCGCGTCTTCGCAAGCCACACTTCGAAATCTTCCGTCTTGAGTCACAAGCAAGCCCAATCCAAACCTTAAACATCCGTCTCCAAAACTCTAAGCGAAAGTGTAAGCGAAGGTCCCCGAAACTCTCTTCTCAAGCCCTTTTATAGATGAAAATAGGGTTACCGGAAAGCCCAATAACGTTGATGACGTGGCAAATATGTCACGTCATAAAATCACCAAAATCACGG
Organism: Fagopyrum esculentum; assembly: GCA_033239045.1. NCBI lineage: Eukaryota > Viridiplantae > Streptophyta > Magnoliopsida > Caryophyllales > Polygonaceae > Fagopyrum > Fagopyrum esculentum. Next base: position 127,759,663 of record BSUD01000006.1, on the reverse strand, counting down.
TCATGACCAACTTTCCATGGCCGTGGTTTAGACCGTGTAACTTTCTGTTATGATCCAAACTCTCTTCCACGATCATGTTGCCAAATCCACGGCCGTACTTTAGGGCGTAGTTCTTCAAATGTCTTCTCCACGACCGTAATTCAGGGCGTAGTTCTTCATTCATGCTCCTTCCTTAGCCTCTCTAATACATCTCCTTGCCCTCGAGCATGATCAAATACTCCTTTCCTTCCTTATTTTGCTCCAATCCAAGCCTTTATTCACCTCAAAACAAAACGAAGCTAGTGTAGATCTCTATATCGACAAAGTGGGTGAATAAGCTCATAATTGCTTCAAGCTCATATCCAAGAACACAATAAAGAGGGGAAAACAACTAAACCAAGTGCCTAAAATATAGTCATATTTCATGCTAACAATTACAAAGTGGTATTAGAGCCCTAGGTTGACAACAATGGCACTCGCAACCTTCTAAAGGCCGAATGAGGAATAAACAGAACCCCTCGGGTTCTGACTTTTCGTTTTCAAAATTCATATACATAAGTCGGGATTGGGCAACATAGATTTCTAGACTTGATGTATATATAATTGCATAGTTATATATATATATATATATATATATATATATATATATATATATATATGTATATGGCCTTAGGATGTTTTTGGACTTGTATGTACTTAGATATGCATGTGACCTTAGGATGATTGGGCTTGTATGCCTTGGTTGTACCTTGGTTTTCGACTTTTCTTTTACGTACATGCCTTAATAAGTCTTCTTTTATAAATAATATAATAAGTACGATATACATATCGAATTAATTTACACCTAAATAAACGCGAAACGATACTAGATGGCACGTACGAGAGCGACTGCTTATGTAGGACCTGCCTGGGATAGAGCACCACTTCCTCCTACCGTCCCGAGACGGGGACGAGTAGGGAGACCTCCAGGCGCGAGAGGTCAGGGATGTATCCCTATTGCGGACCCACCAGCTGCGGATCCGCCAGCAGCTGAGGTTCCCGTAGAAGACGTTGTGGAGAGTGTCATTCCCGAGGAAAGGGAAAGGACAGTTGTGAGGTTTGGAGCGCGTAGTTCCTCATCTGCTAGGACCGGGAGAGCATCGATTGGGGATACCGTATTTGGGGATTATGTGCGTCAAGTCGAGGAGGCGTATAGGACTGGAGCACCATCTCCAGCACCACCGGTGCCGGTGCCTGCATTGCGAGATCGGTTGAGGTCTCACAAAGGGTTACATAGACTAGGGTCGTACCAGAGATTGTTGCACCGGCAGTAGTTGCACCCGCGCCGGTTGTGGAGATTGCTAGGGCTGGAGACGGGCGGAGGTCTCCTGGACCTGATTCATGGTTGAAGGCTTTCAACCAACATCATGTACCTTACTTTGACAGGAAAGTAGGGTTAGATGTCGAGCATTGGATCGGGCACGTGGAGACAACACTAGAGGCGATCCGTTGCCCAGAGGAGAGGCAGGTCAAGGTGGTTCAGACATTGTTTAGAGAGCAAGCCCACTACTGGCGGAGGTCGGTATGAGGAGGCGTGACTAGGATGGACCAGTTGCTGAGACTTGTTAGAGAGACTTTCTGCCCAGATTCATTGAGGAGAGACCGAGTCCAGGATTTCTTAGAGGCTGGGTTTGAGGATGTCCCATTTATCAAGGCGATCCGACGTTTCTGAGCGGAGTTGGCTTTGTTGAGGCCCGCCGTACCTCCGTCGGACCAACATGTGTATCTCTTTTCTAGGAGATTGAGGAAGTCTACCCGTGCTTACCTTGCGGGATTCCGTTGTGATTCCCTGGCCGAGTACCAAGACCGAGCCTTGGTATACGAGAGAGACAGACCAGGAGCTAGGAGAGTGGTGAAGTCCGGAGGACCGGGCAAGCGTCAGAGGACGGGACCCACTAGTTTAGGGGCAGGAGCCTCAAGAAAGGGCCATGGTCCGGCCCAGGGACGTACAAGACATCCGCCTGCTACTCAGGCGCTAGACAGAGGGAGGTAGTGTTTTAACTGCGGAGGGCAGGATCATCTTAGGCCTGATGGTAGGAAGCCTCAGGTGACGTGTTTCTCTTACGGGCAGACGGGCCACGGGGCAACTTTTAGCAGGAGGGGCGGGGCACCGTCACAGCAGGGGTCTTCACCTGCTAGCGGGGCAGGTAGAGGACAAGGGCCACCTCAGGTTCAGGCTCAGGTTTTTCAGCAGAGGGGACAGAGTCAAACACGTACACAAGGGTCGGCTCAGGGTCCGGGCCGTGGTAGAGGCCGTGGTGGAGGTACACAGGAGACCTGTGGCACACAGGCCAAGGTGTTTGAGTTGAGGAGCGCCGTGGATCCAACAGCGCCGGCAGCTACAGGTATTGTTCGCTCCAAAAGGTTTGTGCAAGCTTAAATATTTATAATTCAAGAAGTATGCTTGAACAATATGCGAACCCGCACTGTACGAATCAATCGAAATAAAAGCAAGAATTCCAGGGGTCGATCACAGGGACTATGGTGAAACAAAGTTCGGTAATTAAGGTTGTCAATCAACAAATCACACAACAAATCAAATATGATGTAAAAGTCAAGTAAAGGAAATGTGGATTCTAGGGATTAAAGTATCTAGTTGTGGTTCCGACTCAAGACCTCAAAAGATAGCGTGGACAAAGTTGAGGTTTGCAAAGGGAAGGTGTTTCTAAGGTGGGAATAGATCACCGGGTAAGTCTCACTACTCACTATCCCAAACCAAAGATCCTATTACCGGGTAAGTCTCAAGGTACTGAGGAAAGGAACTATAATCTCAAACCAACACACCACCCAAGGGAATAGAATCAACCTTTACCGGGTAAGTCTCAAGCTAACTCTCAAAGATGGGATGAAGGCACACTCAAACCCCAATAAAGGATAAACCTTTATTACCTACACTCATGATCTTGGATATACAAGCAAAGGAATTAAGGGGTTAGTCTCATCCTAGGCTTGCGTTGAACCAAGAAAGGCATAATAAGAATAGGATTTGGCAAACTGAAATCTTAACTCAGATACGGTTCAGGAAAGGTTCACCTCGTTCAGTTATATTCCATACCGGCGAGATGTTCAATGACTGACCGAGGTGTTCTACGGTTAAGGTAAATACTCAAGCTTTCAGGGTCCGCTGGGGTTAAGATCACTCTATCATCGTCTTTCCCACAACTTTCAGCCAATCACCCTAGAATCGCATAAAAAACTTTAGCCAACAATCATCATGATAACAATAATCAAATTTATAAGAAAAGAATCAATATTCAAACAAGAAAACCTTAAGGAAAGGGTCTCAATAACTCAATGAATCAAACAAACAAATAATCAGCGTTCCTCAATCACAACTAGAAAAGACAACAAACAAGCCAACTAAGAAACTCTTACAAACTCCTTCAAAGCCAACTTCAACTTGATTCCTTCCTCCTTGAACTTCAACCTTCAAAACTTCCTTCAACTCTTCCTTCAAACTCTTCAGAAAATCCTCCAGAAAATCCTTGATCCGAAGATGGTTGAATAGCAGAAAATCCAACCCTTTATATAGGAGAATTATCTTCCAAAGATAAAATATCTTAAAAAGATAATTTCCTTAAAATATATCTCCATATTTTTCCAAAATAAATCAGCCAAATATAATATCTTCCTTCCAGAAATCCAGCCAAAAATATGTGATATTCTCTTTCCAAAAATAAAAGATCTCAACCAAATATAAAGATCTTATGGCCGTTACGATATTCGCCTCAGTCGAGTCGCTCCTAAAGATCACCTCGGTCGAGGTGGTACTATAGCTGACCGAGGTGAGTCTCAGCTGAGAGTGCAACTCTCTATTCTGGTCTATAATCAAATCTCCATTCCATTTCCATGCTTCCTGAGATCTTTTTTTTATAGCTCCTCAATGCTCCAGAATGTAGCTCCAATGACTTCTTAGCTCCCTTGGCTCCATTTTAGTCCAAAACGTGCCATTTTCCCTACATATACAACGAAACTAGGTGTAGACCTCGATTCCAGCAAAGGTAGACAAAACAACAATATAATCAAAGAATATACATCCATACATGCTGATTTATGAAGATAAAACGTCTAAAGTAATCCCAAAATATAGACTATAATACATGTTATCAAAATACCCCATACTTGTCCTTTACTTGTCCCCAAGCAAGTTCCAAATCTTAGATACAAGATAGAATGGATTATAAGTCAGAAAGATCAATGAAAAACATTTCAAAACATTTTGGTGGTGTGCTCCACTCATAGATCACCCTAAGAGAATGCTTCATGGCAAATAAAATCAAGACACGATCAAAACATTTTATAAATATAAGAAAGCTGTTCAACTTTGCATAAAATCATAGAATGTATAATAAATCATATTTATCGAAATCAATCATGTATAATCCAGTTTAAACCATCAAGTCAATCAACAAGCTCGAGGTCTCAAGGACTTCAAAAAGAGGTCAAAAAACGTGTCATGGTGGGACGTATATAGGATATGTGGTGCTAGAATCCGGGAATAGGATCTTACTTCACCTTCTTTGAATACCAAAATCTTCCACCATTAAGCTTTGCTTATTTTTGCTTTTTTACTTTACTTTTTGGGATGCATGGATAGAGGTGCACAATAACCGAAGCCTAGGAGATTAGCAATCATCAATTTCTCGAGATGCCTCAAACCCTTGATGCACATACCATGACCCGTTAGGAATATCGCTAAATCCGACTTTGGCAAGACACAAACACCCGGCTATGTGAATGGTGCCGAGTTACTCATCATCATGATTGACTTTCCCAAACCTAATTGTTTCTTTCTAACACTTTCAGCCAACATCTCAACTTCACTTTCACTTGCTATTCATTACTTGCTTCCAAATTCCCGGAAAAGGTAAAGGGAGGCAAATATGTATATGAGGGGCTAAGCATGATCAAGAAGAAGGAGAAGAAAAGAATGAATTGCCTTAATCATCCTAGGAAGAATGTGATAGAACTCATCATGTGGTGTCAACCTTCAAATTCAACATAATTTTGATAAAAACAAAGAATTAAACATGCTAGCATTTTAAAACAAAGCATTTAGCAACATAAACATAGCATAAAACCTTTTGACCATATAAAGATTTCAAAACCAATCTGCAAACAATATCTTCATCGAGGTCATATCCAGAGAAGAAGCACAAAAATCGTTTTAAAAATCTCTCAGTTAAGCTATCTCGGTCGAGGTGTTGTGGCGTCATCCGAGGTGTTCATCCTCGATCGGCCAAGAACGTCCCGGTCGAGGTCATGGAATTTTTTTTTCTAACCAGTTTTCGACGTTTTTCTTAACAAAAACCTTTAGGTATGCATGTAATGACAGATAAGCACATAAAGCCAAATAAACAATAATATCCGAAAGAGTCATACAAACCATAGAGCAAGTAGTCAAGTAATTCATCCAAATACCCCATACTTGGGACACATTGTCCCAATGGGTCAAATATAAGTCTAAGGAAATTTAGTACTCACCGGACCTAGCTGAACTGCATAATAAATATAAGAAATCCATGAAGCTCTAGTCCTCGTCAGCTGGCGGTGGTGGATGTGGAATGTAGGGATGTTGGGTTGGATCAAAGGGATAGCCGATAACTTGTTGATGCTGGATCTCCATCATGCGTCTGGTGTAGTATTGGCTCTCCAACATCCGATGCGTCCAATCCTCAATGTCTCGGTATTGGTCAGCGAAGCGCTCAGCCATGTCGACTGTCAGGGCTGCGTAAGCATCGATCATCTGGTTAGTGAGATCATCAATCCTCTAGTGTGCCTCAGAATCTCTGAATCGGCGGTGGGATCTACGCTGAGGTGGTGGTGGTGGTGCTGCTGTCTCCCCCTCCGTTGCCTCATCATCAAGATCGACAACAAGAACACTAGGGCCGCCGATATTAGTACTGGTCTCCATAGCAGCTCCTCCATCATACTCCTCCTCGTCATCATCATCATCAACATCAGCAGTTGCGTCTCTAGCATCCCGCATGTATGGAAACCAAGCGGCTGACCAGTATGGACGATCAAAGACAGAGAACTGGGATGACTGATAGCATGAATTATAGTCTATATTTCAGGGTTTTGTTTGGACGTTTTATCTTTCATAATCTGCATGATTGCATGAATATTATGTGATTATATTACCGTTTCATCTACCTTTGCGAGAATCGAGGTCTACACCTAGTTTTGTTGTAATTGTAGGTAAAATGGCACGTTTTGCATCGAAAAGGAGCTATGGAGTCATCGGAGATACAATGAGGAACATAAGGAACCATCCAGGAAGCATAGCCATGGATTAAAGATTCACTTTGGACCAGTTTTGAGAGATTTCACATTCAGTTGTGACTCACCTCGGTTGACCAGAGATTCATCTCGACCGAGGTGATCCAGAGACGCCGACTCGACCGAGGCGAACACCTAGGACGCGGCGAGAATATTTTATTCTTGGCTGAGATCTTTTATCTTTGGAAAGTGATCTTATATTTTTGGGCTTGGCTCCTGGAAGGAGGAAGATCTTATATTTTACCTATTTTTATGGGAAAAGATCTTTCTAAAATATCTTATCTTTGGAGGGTTATTTTCCTATAAAAAGGGTCGGATTTCCCACAAATCCGGCATCCGCTATCAGAGCAAAATCTCGCATACAATCCGCACACGCTGCAGCATACTCCAGTTAGGAGATTTGAAGAACCTTTTTGAAGGTTGAAGGAAGATTGAAGATCATAGCTTTTATAGCTTTTTGGAGGGTTTTGTAAGATTGTCTTTGATTCCCTTCCTTGTTGTCTTCTCTTGTTGGATTGCTATCCAAGGAACGCTTTTTGTTGTGATATTTGATTCAGTTATTGAAGTCTTTTCATTAAATTCTTCTTGTTCAAATATTCACCTTCTTCCCATATATTTGATTAATACTTTCATAATGATGATGAGTGGCTAATTTCCTTGTGTGATTCTAGGGTGATTGGCTGAAGGTTGTGGGAAAAACAATGATAGAATAATCTTAGATCACAGTAGGACCCTGAAAGTTCGAGTCTTTAACCTTAACCCTAAGCATCTCGCTCAGTCGATGAACATCTCGGCCGGGGTGGAATTCGGTTGACCGAGGTGACTTATCTAGATCCTAAACTGAGAGTTAAGTGTTAGAGTTTGCCAAATCCTATTCTTATTATACCTTTCCTGGTTCAAAGCAAGCTTAGGATGAGACTTACCCGGTAATTCCTTAGTTTGTGTACCAACGATCATAAGTGTAGGTAATAAAGGTCATCCTTTATTGGGGTTTGAGTGTTCTTCCATCCCGTCTTTGTGAGTTATCCTGAGACTTACCCGGTGAAGGTTGATTCTATTCCCTTAGATGGTGTGTTAGTTTGAGGTTATAGTTCTTTATCTCGATTCCTTGAGACTTACCCGGTAATAGGAGTTACGGTTTAGGATTAGAGAGTAGTGAGACTTACCCGGTGATCTACTCCGCTTTAGTAACACCTTCCCCTTGCAAAAAAAAACCTCAGCTTTGTCCGCTTATCTATAGATCTTGAGTTGGAACCAGAACTAGACGCTTTAATCCCTAGAATTGCATGTTTGCTTTATTGACTTCTTATTCATCTTTGATTGTGTTAATTGCTCTTGTGGTTAGTATTTACGAAGCTTACCGTTATTGACTTTGTTTCACCGAATCCCTGTGATCGACCCCTGGAATTCCTTGCTTTTACTACGATTGACCCGTACACTGCGGGTTCGCATCCTTGTTTTAAGCTTAAGTCTAGGGTTATAAATTTAAAGCTTGCACACACCGTTTGGAGCGAACAATGACCACATAATCCCCTGTGGAGACGTCTTCTCACACGGCATGGCAACGTAGGGTGTGCCAAGGCCAAGAGGGACAAGAATACATCTCGTGATAATCTCTTGAAGCCCCAGCGGCTTCGCAGCCGCTACAAGTGTACAACCACATAAGTCCAAGCCCATAGAAGTGGCGATGTGGGTCACCAACCCACCACAGCAGATATCTCCTCTAAACTTCCCCTTGATCCTGTGTAAATCTTCTGCCAACATGGCAGCAAAGTCCGGCACTCCTCCAGTCACCATACAAAATAAGCCGAGCAGCTCTCCCTGACGGATCTTCTGGGGCGTCTCAATACGCGCGAGAAGAGTCTCACTAAAGATTCTGTGAGCAAGGCGGAAAGCAAGATGAATATAATACGCTCCTGGAAATCTCCGGGCCTCCACCTGTCACAATGGTCAGTCACATGGGCTATCTCGCCCCAGAAATTCCGAGTCACCGCTCTGGAAGGAAAATCAGAAACAGTCGGATTAGGGAACAAAAAATCTCCATAAATTCGTCCATCGGAACTGCGTAGTTCCGGTTCAACAACCGGTACTTGATCCCATTGTGCTCCGGAACATACGTAACAGAACTGACAAACTTCATCGTCGGCTCCAGATAAGCTGGCGCCCTAATATCCATGAACTCTTCAAGGCCAACCATGGAGATCATCTTCTTCAAGTCCTCCACCACATGGAGGCACTCGAAGGCATCAACATGAAGAAATATTGGGGCAATGATGATCTTTTAGAATAGTTACAAGGAGCCTCCATGTTTTCACGCATTGATTTGAGGTCGGGCTATCACCAGCAGAGGGTGAGAGAGGAAGACGTGCCAAAGACGGCATTCAGGACGAGATATGACCATTATGAGTTTGTCGTGATGCCCTTCGGGCTCACGAATGCACCCGCCGTCTTTATGGAGTTGATGAACAGCATCTTCATCGACTTCTTGGACCATTTCGTGGTGGTGTTTATAGATGATACCTTAGTCTACTCCCAGAGTAGGGAGGAGCATGCGGGACACCTGAGGACAGCTCTTCGAGTCCTTCAGGAAGAGAGCTTTATGAAAAGCTCCCTAAGTGTGAGTTTTGGATGTCTGAGGTGGCATTCCTAGGTCACATAGTTTCCGCCAAGGGTGTCATGGTTGACCCGGAGAAGATAGAGTCCGTTTCTTAATGGCTGCCTCCTAGGACGGTCAAGGAGGTGCGTAGTTTCTTGGGCTTAGCGGGGTATTACCGCCGATTTGTTGAGGGTTTCTCCGTGATTGCACGCCCGCTTACTTCCTTGCTGAGGAAGTCCACCAGGTTCGTCTGGTCCGAGCCTTGTCAGAGTAGCTTTGAGGAGTTGAAGAGGAGGTTGGCCTCCGCTCCTGTTTTGGCCCAACCCGAGGGCGTAGAGGATTTCGTTGTATATAGTGACGCCTCCAAGCTCGGCTTGGGGTGCGTTTTGATGTAGAGAGGTAGGGTTATTGCGTACGCTTCTCGGCAGCTGAAGCCGTATGAGAAGAATTATCCCACCCATGATGTTGAGGTAGCGGCAGTTATTCATGCCTTGAAGATTTGGCGACACTACTTGTACAGGGCTGTTAGCATGAAATATTGCGATATTATAGGAACATATTTTGGTTGTTTTTCACTCATTATTATGTCCATGGATAGGATATAGAAGCAATTGTTAGCTTGTTCATCTATGTTTTTGATATGGAGGTCTACACTAGTTTTGTGTTGATTATAGGTGAAAAAAGCTGGAATCGGATCGTTTTGATGCAAATCAAGGAGGAATTGATCATGTTGGAAGCTGAGGATACACATTGAGAAGATAAGGAAGGAGCAAGGATGAAGAATGACACGAAACAAAGGCAACGAGAAGGACTAGGCACTTCCACGCCCCAATTCCACGGTTGTGGAACCTCCATTATGAACGTGGACTTGATCTTTGAGCATTACAGTGAGTTACACGGTATTAATTACGGTCATGGAAGGCTAAAGACACCGCAATGATTTCCACGCCCTATTTCCACGGTCGTGGAACATCATGAGACCGTGATTTGGGATATCTTTTGGTGAATCATTAATCGCCACATCATCTACGTAATTGGACGAAAAAATACTTCTTTCTCACCTTATAAAAAGGCTGGAAGAAGGCTTTTTCGGGGTTCGCGCTTTGAGAGCATTTTTGCTTAGGGTTTTCGCGCGGGAGTTGTGAAAGCGCCGTCGGATTGGAGATTTCAAGATTGTCTGTGGTGAAAGTTGCGCCTTTTCTTAGGTTTTGATATTGAAGACGGATTGACATCCCGTTCTTCGTGGTTACCTAAGGTTATTGTGAGGTTTTATGTTCTATTTCTGAATTCATTATACATCATTCCTTGTGTTGGATTCGAGATCAGTTTTGAGTTATATATGAGTTTTCGAGGGTTTTCATCTTTTATTCTTCTTAAATTTGATTATTGATTTGATGACAATGGTTATTGGCGAAAACCCTTAAGCGATTCTAAGGTGAAGGGTTGATAGTTGTGGCTTAGATGATGATAGATCGATCGTAAACATATTGGACCCTGAGAGTTAGAGAAACTTCGTCGACAACCAAGATCACGGTCTGTTCTTGGATTTCCACGATCGTGGAACTCAAGATTTGCCCGTGATTTACCTTAGTTTATGAACTTTGCTTTTACTTTAATCCAAAGTTAAAGATTAGCTTTATCCTAGCCTTGACTTGTCTTTTCTAGGTAGTAGTGAGACTCAACATCCTCTATTTCGGTTTCGAGTGTCACAACCTTAACCGTTTGAGCCTATTTTGATCCTTGGGTTACAAGTTTGGGTATTTGAGATCAATTCTAGTCTTTAGATCCTTTCTATACTGAAGCCTCAACAACCTTTATAGAGAGTGTCTTTGGGTTAGACATATAGGGTTTTGGAACTTCGCCGTACATTACCTTACTTTAGTATACCTTTGCAATTCTTAACTCTGTCCTTAGTTCTTTAGTATATCTTGAATCGATTGCCACAATTTGACATCCGGATCTTTAGGGTTGTTGTTTTCCCAATATTTGCAAAGCTTATTACATTTACTTGCTTGATAATTTACAAACTGAATTTGTTCCCCCCAAATCCCTGTGTTCGATACTCTGGAATTCTTGCTAATCTACGCCGATCCGTACACTGCGGGTTCGCTTGATTAATTTTAGTTTTACAAATTTAAAGCTTATTTGCACGCACGCTAAGTGGCAAACAAGTTTTTGGCGCCGTTTCCGGGGATTTGGTTTAGGCCGAATTCGGTTATCGGTTGTCAAGCTTGGGAGCTTTGCTCTCGTTATTTGATAGCTTTTATGAGTGATATTTGCAGGTTGTCTTAGGTATATATGCAGGTCTAACACCAATAAAGACGACCTCTTACCTCTTGATCAAGAACTTGAGAAGACTTTGAGAAAGAAGCTCAAAGAAAGAAAGATGACTGAAAATAAAGATAGAGATATCCAAACGGAGTTGGACGATTCTAGATCTCAGTATGAATGGAGCGAGAAGACTCGCAGAGAAGAATCGGAGCGTCATCGATCGGAAATTGATGGGCTCAAGGACATGATGTTATAATTGAGGTTGGAAATGAGTGGTTCCAAGAAGAAGAAGAAAAGAAGCAAACCGACAAGGTCGGTTAGAACCGACAAGGTCGGTTAGAACCGACAAGATCGGTTAGAACCGACTCATCCGATGAAGAGAGTGACTACTCAATGTCGTCGCTAGAGGACATTGATCAAACGATCAATGCGAACTGGAACGATCCAAGGCCAGCCGCCAATCCTCGTATCCCAGCTGGGGGTGCAAGAGCCGCTCATGTAGACGAAGAGCCGTGAACACTTGGTCAAAGGCTGGATCTAACTCAACAACCGCACCATCTAGGCGTGAACTTTGAAGCTGAAGATATTCATGGATTCAGCTTTAATCCGCAAGTAATCACCATGGTTCACCAAAATCAATTTGGCGGAACAAGTGCGGAATCTCCACATCAACACTTGCAGAATTTTGAGATTCTCATGGAAACAATGAAGCCGAAGAAGACCACCACCAACAACTACAAGATTAAGCCGTTCTTCTTCTCTTTGAAAGGGAAAGCTCTAGCATGGTATCAAGCTCTCCCAAATGCAAAGCTTAATACTTGGGAGGATCTATCTACGGAATTTCTAACTAAGTTCTTTCCGCCATAAAAAAGTGCGGAGTTGAGAGGTAAGATTAATGCTTTTTCTATGAAACCTAACGAAAGTTTGTTTCAATCTTGGGAAAGGTTTCAGGAATTGCTATTAGATTGCCCACACCATGGAATTTCAAGACTCGGATTGTTAGAGATATACTATGAGGGGTTGGATGTGGAAACACAATTCAAGCTCCACTCCCTTTCATGTGGCACATTCATGGACATGAGGGAAGATGACGCTTGGGACTTCATTGAGAAGCAAGCCCAAATCATAGAGAGATACTCTCACCGGAAATTTGAATCCAACTGAGGAGATTCGGGAGCAAAGCTAACTCAAGCTGCGCAAACTCAAATCTTCTCCCTAAACACCGAAATCAAGGAATTGAAAGAGGTGATTAGAGCTAGCTTACCAAAGCCAAAGGATCAAGACGTTGGTTACCTAGGAAACAACAACTACCAAGGAAATGAAGGAACTAACCGCAACAATAACCGGAACAACAATAACCAGAATAATTGGAACAATAATAACCGGAACAACAACAATTGGAACAACAACAACAGGAATCCAAACGGCAATTGGCGTTCCAACCAACAGCAAAACTCCGGTAATTCTTATTCCAATTCAAGAAATTCACTAACACCACCTTCTTCTTCTTCCATTCCTCTGAAGAGCCAAGGGCAAGGGTCTAATAACATAAGCAGTTCGGGAAAGGAGAAACCCGATCCCATGTTGGAAACAATCTTGGAAAAGCTTCAAGGATTGGAGAGTCGCATTACGAAGGTTGATGATCACATCACTAAGGTTGATAAAGCTCAAAAGACTTTAGAAACCCAACTATTCAGCAAGGCCGGGGAAGTTCATAGAGATCAAGGAAAACTTCCCCGAAAGTCGGAAGACAACCCGAAAGGAAGGGTAATGGCTATCACTACTAGGAGTGGAGTAACTACAACTGACCCGCAGCCTACATTTGTAGAGATTCCGGCTGAGAAAGAGAAAGAGAAGGGGAAGGAGAAGGAAGACGTCATGTGGTGTCAACCCGAAAGGAAGGGTAATGGCTATTCATTACTTGCTTCCAAATTCCCGGAAAAGGTAAAGGGAGGCAAATATGTATATGAGGGGTTAAGCATGATCAAGAAGAAGGAGAAGAAAAGAATGAATTGCCTTAATCATCCTAGGAAGAATGTGATAGAACTCATCATGTGGTGTCAACCTTCAAATTCAACATAATTTTGATAAAAACAAAGAATTAAACATGCTAGCATTTTAAAACAAGCATTTAGCAACATAAACATAGCATAAAACCTTTTGACCATATAAAGATTTCAAAACCAATCTGCAAACAGTATCTTCATCGAGGTCATATCCAGAGAAGAAGCACAAAAATCGTTTTGAAAATCTCTCAGTTAAGCTATCTCGGTCGAGGTGTTGTGGCGTCATCCGAGGTTTCATCCTCGATCGGCCAAGAACGTCCCGGTCGAGGTCATGGAATTTTTTTTTCTAACCAGTTTTCGACGTTTTTCTTAACAAAAACCTTTAGGTATGCATGTAATGACAGATAAGCACATAAAGCCAAATAAACAATAATATCCGAAAGAGTCATACAAACCATAGAAGCAAGTAGTCAAGTAATTCATCCAAATACCCCATACTTGGGACACATTGTCCCAATGGGTCAAATATAAGTCTAAGGAAATTTAGTACTCACCGGACCTAGCTGAACTGCATAATAAATAAAAGAAATCCATGAAGCTCTAGTCCTCGTCAGCTGGCGGTGGTGGATGTGGAATGTAGGGATGTTGGGTTGGATCAAAGGGATAGCCGATAACTTGTTGATGCTGGATCTCCATCATGCGTCTGGTGTAGTGCTGGCTCTCCAACATCCGATGCGTCCAATCCTCAATGTCTCGGTATTGATCAGCGAAGCGCTCAGCCATGTCGACTGTCAGGGCTGCGTAAGCATCGATCATCTGGTTAGTGAGATCATCAATCCTCTAGTGTGCCTCAGAATCTCTGAATCGGCGGTGGGATCTACGCTGAGGTGGTGGTGGTGGTGCTGCTGTCTCCCCCTCCGTTGCCTCATCATCAAGATCGACAACAGGAACACTAGGGCCGCCGATATTAGTACTGGTCTCCATAGCAGCTCCTCCATCATACTCCTCCTCGTCATCATCATCATCAGCATCAGCAGTTGCGTCTCTAGCATCCCGCATGTATGGAAACCAAGCGGCTGACCAGTATTGACGATCAAAGACAGAGAACTGGGATGACTGATAGCATGAATTATAGTCTATATTTCAGGGTTTTGTTTGGACGTTTTATCTTTCATAATCTGCATGATTGCATGAATATTATGTGATTATATTACCGTTTCATCTACCTTTGCGAGAATCGAGGTCTACACCTAGTTTTGTTGTAATTGTAGGTAAAATGACACGTTTTGCATCGAAAAGGAGCTATGGAGTCATCGGAGATACAATGAGGAACATAAGGAACCATCCAGGAAGCATAGCCATGGATTAAAGATTCACTTTGGACCAGTTTTGAGAGATTTCACATTCAGTTGTGACTCACCTCGGTTGACCAGAGATTCATCTCGACCGAGGTGATCCAGAGACGCCGACTCGACCGAGGCGAACACCTAGGATGCGGCGAGAATATTTTATTCTTGGCTGAGATCTTTTATCTTTGGAAAGTGATCTTATATTTTTGGGCTTGGCTCCTGGAAGGAGGAAGATCTTATATTTTACCTATTTTTATGGGAAAAGATCTTTCTAAGATATCTTATCTTTGGAGGGTTATTTTCCTATAAAAAGGGTCGGATTTCCCACAAATCCGGCATCCGCTATCAGCGCAAAATCTCGCATACAATCCGCACACGCTGCAGCATACTCCAGTTAGGAGATTTGAAGAACCTTTTTGAAGGTTGAAGGAAGATTGAAGATCATAGCTTTTATAGCTTTTTGGAGGGTTTTGTAAGATTGTCTTTGATTCCCTTCCTTGTTGTCTTCTCTTGTTGGATTGCTATCCAAGGAACGCTTTTTGTTGTGATATTTGATTCAGTTATTGAAGTCTTTTCATTAAATTCTTCTTGTTCAAATATTCACCTTCTTCCCATATATTTGATTAATACTTTCATAATGATGATGAGTGGCTAATTTCCTTGTGTGATTCTAGGGTGATTGGCTGAAGGTTGTGGGAAAAACAATGATAGAATAATCTTAGATCACAGTAGGATCCTGAAAGTTTGAGTCTTTAACCTTAACCCTAAGCATCTCGCTCAGTCGATGAACATCTCGGCCGGGGTGGAATTCGGTTAACCGAGGTGACTTATCTGATCCTAAACTGAGAGTTAAGTGTTAGAGTTTGCCAAATCCTATTCTTATTATACCTTTCCTGGTTCAAAGCAAGCTTAGGATGAGACTTACCCGGTAATTCCTTAGTTTGTGTACCAACGATCATAAGTGTAGGTAATAAAGGTCATCCTTTATTGGGGTTTGAGTGTGCTTCCATCCCGTCTTTGTGAGTTAGCCTGAGACTTACCCGGTGAAGGTTGATTCTATTCCCTTAGATGGTGTGTTAGTTTGAGGTTATAGTTCTTTATCTCGATTCTTTGAGACTTACCCGGTAATAGGAGTTACGGTTTAGGATTAGAGAGTAGTGAGACTTACCCGGTGATCTACTCCGCTTTAGTAACACCTTCCCCTTGCAAAAAAAAACCTCAGCTTTGTCCGCTTATCTATAGATCTTGAGTTGGAACCACAACTAGACGCTTTAATCCCTAGAATTGCATGTTTGCTTTATTGACTTCTTATTCATCTTTGATTGTGTTAATTGCTCTTGTGGTTAGTATTTACGAAGCTTACCGTTATTGACTTTGTTTCACCGAATCCCTGTGATCGACCCCTGGAATTCCTTGCTTTTACTACGATTGACCCGTACACTGCGGGTTCGCATCCTTGTTTTAAGCTTAAGTCTAGGGTTATAAATTTAAAGCTTGCACACACCGTTTGGAGCGAACAAGTTTTTGGCGCCGTTTCCGGGGATTTGGTCTAGACCGAGCCGGTACGGTTTGCTCTTGGGGCATTTGCCCCCGTGTCTTCTAACCACTCTACCTGAGTGACTTTTGCAGGTTCTCTCTTAAGGTTTATGCGAAGAACCCGCACTGGGAAGGAAATCGTTCCTTACGATCCCGAACCAGAAAAGACATACAAACGACGTTTAAGAGAAGCGAAGATGGCCCAACAAGACAACCGCGATCTTGAGGCCGAATTGAAAGAGGCGTTAGAGCTGCTACGCCTCAGCAGGGAAGAACTAAGGCAGGAGAAGGAAGAAACTCGCACTAAAACTGAAGCAATCGAAGCAGAAATGGCCGTCATACGAAACCAGATTCTACTTCGACCGAGGGAAGATCAAGTTCCCGAGGCTGGACCGAGGCAGGCTCCAGTTGCTGACCCTCGACCGAGGCAGATCCCAGCACCTGACGCCCCGGCCGAGATACTTCCACCTCTGATGCCAGTCCGAGATGTTCTTCTTGCAAGAATCCCACAAACCCTAGGTCAAAGGATGGACCCTAATCAACAACTGAGGCGTCCAGGAGTGAACCTAGGAGATCTAGCGGATCATGACTACGAACTTCGACCGCAAGTTCTATCCATGATTCGCCAATGCCAATTCGGAGGGCTAGAGAAGGAGTCACCGCATCAACATCTTCAAAAATACGAGATCTTGATGGAAACCTTGCGACCTTCCAGAATTGAAAATAACAACTACAAGCTAAGACCTTTTTACTTTTCTTTAAAAGATAGAGCTCTTACTTGGTATCAATCTCTTCCTCCAGGTAAAATCAGCACATGGGAGGAGATGACGACGGAATTCTTAACCAAATTCTTTCCCCCCCTCAAAGATAGCTGAAATGAGAGGGAAGATCAATGCTTTCATTATGAAGGACAAGGAGAGCCTGTCCAAGTCATGGGAGCGGTTCAAGGACATCCTTTTGGATTGCCCACATCATGGGATTCCAAAAATCGAGTTGTTGGAGATCTACTTCAAAGGACTGGACGGAAGCACCCAGTTCAATCTCCAACTACTCTCCGCCGGTACCTTCATGGACATGGCGATTGACAAGGCTTGGGAGTTCATCGAGAAGCAAGCCTTGCACATGGAGAAATATACCCACCAAGGAGCTGAAGGTGGAGTTAAAAGAGTCAACTTTCAAGAGACTCAATCTAACAACAATCAACTCACGTCTTTGAAGAATGACGTGAAGCAATTGAAGGAACTCTTGGTTGCACAAACCAAGAAGGAAGAGCAAGGGCAAAGGAACAACAACAACAACGGGTACCGTAACAACAACAACGATCCCCGCAATAACAACTACAACAACAACAATAGAGGATCCAATAGCAACAACTGGAGGGCGAGCAACCAAAATCATGGTAACAATCATTCAAACTCCAACTCTAACGATTCCTCTAACCCTTTCCTCTCTTCTCCTTCTTCTTCTTCTTCTACTCCATTAAAGAGCCAGGGGCAAGGATCAAGTTCGTCTCAGCCGGAAAAGAAAGACGCAGTTCTAGAGGCTATCTTGATCAAGCTTAGTGCTATGGAGACTTCTATGACTTCATTTTCGAGGGCCCAAAAGTCCTTCGAACAACAACTTGCGAGTAGGGCGAACGAAGCGCCAAGAGATCCAGGGAAGCTTCTAGCAAGGACGGAAAGCAACCCCAAGGGCCAGTGCATGGCCATAACGACGAGGAGTGGACTCAAGACTGTAGATCCAGTACCTTGTTCGACGCAGACCACCTCGGTCCAGATCCAGTCAAAGAACACCTCGACCGAGATACCACCCGAGGCGGGGCAACATAAAGCAGGAGGGATAACTAAAACTTATATTCCACCTCCTGCATACAAACCACCACTTCCATTCCCCCAATCAAGAGCCAGCGCACATCTAGACAAGCACTTTGGTAAGTTCCTTGACTTGATGAATAAGCTGCATATTAACATTCCTTTCCTTGATGCTATTCTAGGAATGCCCGCTTATGGGAAGTTCTTAAAGGAGATCCTTTCAAGGAAAAGAAAATTGGAAGACTTTGGTGAAGTTAGGATGACATCTAAATCCTCGGAGCTTATCAAGATCATGAAGGAGAAGATGCCACCTAAATTAAGAGATCCCGGCTCATTTTGCATTCCCATTCAAGTTGGGGATGTCACTTGTGAAGCCCTTTGTGATCTAGGGGCCAGCGTGAGCATCATCCCGCTGGAGCTATGTATGAAGATCGGACTTGGAGAGCCCAAGCCGGTCAGGATTCGACTTTATATGACGGATCGCTCCATTACCCATCCCGTGGGCATCTTGGAAGACGTTCCGGTCAAGTTAGGTAACTTCTATCTACCTATAGATTTTGTTGTACTTGACATTCCCGTAGATTATCCTGTCCCTATTATTCTCGGGAGGCCATTGCTAGCAACTTCGGGTTGCAACGTTGATTGTAAAAACGCCAAGTTGAAGTTCAACATTGGTGGTGACCAAGTGGAGTTTGCATTGCTTGCCGCAATGAAGGGAGAGCAACTCAGCGATGATATCTTCAACATCTATGATGAAGAAGAATCACGGGAATTGGTGAGCTCTATCCTTATTAATGATCCACTCGAAAGAGTTATAAGTTTTAGTTTAATAGAGGAAGGTATAGATGCTTCTTGTGATGCAGATATACGGAGCTTGAAGGCCCTGGAAGAAGATCCAGGAGCTAAAACTGAGACACTACTTCAGGAGACGAAGATCTCCAGTTTCGGTTCCAGTTGCAGTACCTCGACCGAGGCACTTCCTGGACTGAGCGAGGCGACCGAAGAACATCTCGGTCAACGCCTCTGCGCCTCGACCGAGGTCGATGGCGAGACGATTCCAACTGAGACTTCTGAAAGTCCAATTTCTGACACCACTCTACTGGAAGGAGGAAGCAAGGATCCCTCTCAGAAAGCACCCCCAGTTGTGGAGCTTAAACAACTCCCTAGTCACTTGAGGTATGTCTTTCTTGGACCGGATTTTACTTATCCCGTTATTGTTAGTGCTTCCCTTACCAAATCTGAATTGTCTAAGTTAATGCATGTCCTGAGAAAGCATCGAAAGGCTATAGGTTATACCACATATGATCTTATCGGCATTAAGCCTTCTTTCTGCATGCATAGAATTCTAATGGAGGATAATCATAAGACTTCACGGGAACCTCAAAGACGGTTAAATCCGATCATGAAAGAGGTTGTGAAGAAAGAGATTCTTAAGTTGTTGGATGCAGGTATTATTTATCCTATCTCGGACAGCAAGTGGGTTAGCCCGGTACATGCCGTTCCGAAGAAAGAAGGGATGACCGTTGTGACGAATAAGAACAACGAGTTGATCCCAACTAGGACCGTTACGGGCTGGAGGGTTTGTATCGATTATAGGAAGCTGAACACGGCCACATGGAAGGACCATTTTCCACTTCCCTTCATCGATCAGATGCTCGAACGGTTGGCCCAACATTCACACTTTTGCTACTTAGACGGTTACAGTGGATTCTTCCAGATTCCTATCCATCCGGATGATCAGGAGAAGACCACTTTCACTTATCCATGGGGGACATTTGCCTATCGAAGGATGCCATTTGGATTGTGCAATGCACCCGCTACCTTCCAGCGATGCATGATGGCTATCTTTTTCGAGTACATAGAGGAGATCATGGAGGTATTCATGGATGATTTTTCTGTATATGGTTCCTCTTTTGATGATTGCCTATCTAACCTTTCTCTAGTGCTTAAAAGATGTGAAGACACTAACCTTGTTCTGAATTGGGAGAAGTGTCATTTTATGGTTAATGAAGGCATTGTACTAGGACACCTCGTTTCTAATCGAGGTATTGAGGTCGATCGAGCTAAGATCGAGACTATTGAGAAACTCCCTCCTCCTTGTTCAGTTAAAGGTGTGAGGAGTTTTCTCGGGCATGCAGGTTTCTACAGGAGATTCATCAAGGACTTCTCTAAGATTTCTAAACCTCTAACTAACCTCTTGAATAAAGATGTTGTTTTTGAGTTTTCGCAGGAGTGTCTTGATGCTTTTTATAGGATTAAGGAAGTGTTGATCTCCGCTCTCATTATCCAATCTACTGATTGGACCTTTCCCTTTGAGGTCATGTGTGACGCTAGTGATGTAGCCGTAGGAGCGGTGCTTGGACAGAAGAAGGATGGCCGGACCACCGCCATTTACTATGCTAGCAAGACGCTAGACGTAGCCCAGCGCAACTACGCTACCACTAAGAAGGAGTTGTTGGCGGTTGTATATGGATTCGAGAAGTTTCGTTCCTATTTAGTAGGGGCGAAAGTCATTGTCTACACCGACATGCTGCCATCCGTTACTTGCTTGCTAAGAAAGATGTCAAGCCACGCCTTATTCGATGGATTCTATTGCTTCAAGAGTTTGACCTAGAGATCCGCGATAAGAAGGGATCCGAGAACTCCGTTGCGGATCACCTCATCCGGCTACCGGAATCTTCCCGCGATACGGATGATCCACCCATAGACGATTCATTCCCCGATGAGCACCTACACTTGTTGGAGCAATGGATAGACTTACTTACTTCACCCCACGATGGAGGTGAAGTGTGGGGTGAGGACACCTCCCATCACATATAGAGGCGCATTATGGTCCAACTAGCGACCTTAAACCAAGCGCTTCTTGGGAGGCAACCCAAGGTATTGTTTTCTTTTCCCGTTTTCTAGTCTAGCTTAGATAGTTTGCTTTTTCTTTGTTTTGTTTGTTTTTGGTGTCCTAGATAGATAACAGGAGACACCTAAGGAAGGAGCATAACTGGAAGTACAGAAGTTCGAGAATTCGAGAAGACGAAGTTTGACTGAGACACCTCGGTCCAGTCGAGGCCACCTCGACCGAGTTGATTCTTGAGCAACCGAGGCGACTAGGGTTTCTGTAGAACCACCTCGGTCCGTACCACCTCGGTCCAGTCGAGACCATCTCGACCGAGGTGACAGCAGTTCCAAGAACAGTACAAAAAGGGGAAAAATTTATTTTTTCACTTTTTTTACCTTCTTTGACTCGACCGCGGCGCCTCTTCACCTCGCTTCCTCAAATCTTGCTCGTTTTCGAAGATTTCCGCTTCCAAACTGCGATTGAAGGGTAGAAGATCCCATTGCAAGTACAGATTTGCGAAGAAATCGAACGAATCGACCGAAACGAGGTAAAAACAGTCGAAACCCTAACTCGTTCATTCGTTTCGATTTGGGCTTTGGTTGCCCTTGAATCTGCTGAGAAAAGGCTTAAGTACCCCATAGGAAGCAATTGTAGTGATTTTTGGGGGAAAAGAACTGGATTTCTGAGAGTTGAATCGCAAACTGATACGCCTCGGTCCAGTCGAACTGCACCTCGACCGAGGTGATTCTTCAGGGTTGTCAGCGACCGAGGTGATCTGACAGTAGCTGAGAGAAAATGAGTTCCGAACGTCGCCTTGCCGTCAGAGATAGATCCTCACCTTCCCCTCCTTCCTCTTCTTCCCGACCTTACCGCCCGGTGATCCACGAGAGATGCTGGGTAGATTATGAGCGTATAGCTAGCCGTCCAGTGATTGCACCACGTTTCTTGGATGTGTCAGCTTTTGATTGCCTAGGGGTAGATGGAGACCTTAGGAGGATGATTACTACAGCTGGGCTGGATCAGTTTACTGAGATCCGAGCCCCAACCTACTTGGAGCCGACCCTAGAGTTCGTTAGCTCCTTCTCCTACCTTCCCACAGAGCAGTCTGTGAAGTACCGGTTGATGAACCGGAACTTCATAGTTCCCTTAGAGGTTCGGAGAGAGATTTTCGGCTTTCTTGAGCCCACCGCCACTGAATTCCCTTCCCGATCTATAGCTAGGGAGTTCTGGGGGCAGATTGCCCATATTACTGAGCACGCAGATAGATGGCGCCTTGGAGATTCCAAGGAGAAGGTCATCTTCCACCTAGCCTTTAGGTTAGCCCATAGGATATTCAGCGAGACACTTCTGGCGCGTACTGAGACGCCCTAGAAGATTCGACAGGGCGAGCTCTTCAGTCTATACTGTATGGTTACGGGGGGTTTCCCGGACTTTGGCTTGATCTTGGCAGAGGACCTGTACAAGATCAAGGCCAAAGCAAAGGGAGACATCTGCTGCGGAGGTCTTGTCACCCACAGAGCTGCTTTTCACGGGATGGACCTTAGTGCTTGTACGATGGCGGCGGCTCCAAAGCCGCTTGGATTGCAGGAGATGATCACTCGGAGGATTCTAGTTCCCAGAGGTCTGACCACTCCATATGTTGTTATGCCATGGGAGCTGACTGCGCCACAGGACATCAGGTGGTCCGCCTAGTTCACCGTCTACGATCCACATTATTGGCAGACCGTCTGGGCTCCACTGATGGAGGATCATAGGGAGGCAGCAGCTGCCCCAGCTGAGGATGATGAGGAGGAGGAGGCTGACGACGAGGAGACAGTGGATGAGAGAGATGGTGGAGTCCCGATGGATACAGGGACAGATACTGCAGGCACGAGCGCGCCACCGATCATAGATATGGATGATGAGGAGGATACTGAGCCTGCGTCTGCTGCATCACCTGCTAGACATGCTAGGCGTAGGACACGCCGTCATAGAGATTCAGAGGCTCATCGTCGGATCGATGATCTGACAGATCAGATGATAGATTCTTATGCTGCCCTCACTGTGGACATGCATGAGAGATTTGCTGCCCAGCACCGACAGATTGATAGCTGGACTCATCAGATGTTAGAGGAGCAGCACTATCAGCGTAGGATGATGGAGATACATTTCCAGCAGACTATGGGTTATCCATTCGACCCATCCCAGTATCCATACATGCCACCACCACCACCACCACCGGATCGCGACTATTGATGAGCTGCAGGACTCTCTTTATTATATTTTTATGCACTTCAGCTATTTATCCGGTGAGTACTCTTATTTTAGACTTATATTGACCCACTGAGACAGTGCGTCGCAAGTATGGGGTATTTGTTGTACTTATTTGATGACGACTCGATGTACCTATTTGATCACTTTGATGTATGATACGTACTTTATCAAATATTTCATGTTTATGCTTCACTTCTGCATTTATATGTTTATCTGAGATTGCATGCATATTTACAGGTTATTTGATTGAAAAAAAGGTCGAAACTGAAAAAAAAAAGGTTTTTAAATTTTTTTTTTTTACCTCGATCGAGTCAGTCTTGGCCAAACGAGGCGTTTCACCTCGGTTGAACCAAGAACACCTCGACCGAGGTGGGTTAACTGAGAGTTTTCGAAAACGATTTTTGTGTTTCTTATCTGGATATGATCTCAGTGAAGATCTTGTTTACTGACTGGTTTTAAATTCTTTATGTGTTTGAAAGGTTTTATAATATGTTTAAGTTGCTAAATGCTTTGTTTGAAATTATTGGCATGTTTAATACCTTGTTTTTATCTAAATTATGTTGAATTTGAAGGTTAACACCACATTATGAGTTCTCTCACTTTCTTCCTGGAAAGACCAAGGCAATTCATTCTTCTCTCTTCTTCTTCTTGACCATGCTTAGCCCCTCATATACATTTTGCCTCCCTTTAACTATCCGGCAATTTGGAAGCAAGCGAAGTGGTGAAAGCAAGTGAAGTTAAAGTTGAGAAGTTGGCTGGAAGTGAAAGTGTTAGAAAGTAATCTTAGGTTTGGGGAAGTCAATCATGAAGATGAGTAACTCGGCACCATTCACATAGCCGGGTGTTTGTGTCTTGCCAAAGTCGGATTGAGCGATATTCCTAACGGGTCATGGTATGTGCATCAAGGGTTTGATGCATCTCAAGAAATTGATGATTGCGGATCTCCTAGGCTTCGGTTATTGTGCACCTCTGTCCATGCATCCCAAAAAGTAAAGTAAAAAGAAAAAGTGTGAAATAAGCAAAGCTTATTGGTGGAAGATGTTGCAAGTCAAAAGTGAAAGTGAAGTTCATCCTTTTCCCGGATTCTAGCACCACATTACCTTACATACATCCCCACCCTACACGTTTCTTGACCTTTTCTTTTGGGAAGCCCTTGAGATCTTGAGCTTGTTGATTGACTTAGTGGTTTAAATTGGATTATACATGACTAATTTTGATAATTATGACTTATTATGCATTCTATGATTTCATGCAAAGATGAACAACTTTTCTATATTTATAAAATGTTTTGATCATGTTTGGATTTTAAATTCCATAAAGTATTCTCTTAGAGTGATCTATGATTGTAACACACCATAAAAATGTGTTTGAAAGACTTTTCATTGATTTTTTTTATGACTTATAATCCATTCTATCTTATCTTCTATATGTGGAACTTTCTTGGGGACAAGCAAAGGCTAAGTATGGGGTATTTTGATAGCATGAATTATAGTCTATATTTCAGGGTTTTGTTTGGACGTTTTATCTTTCATAATCTGCATGATTGCATGAATATTATGTGATTATATTACCGTTTCATCTACCTTTGCGAGAATCGAGGTCTACACCTAGTTTTGTTGTAATTGTAGGTAAAATGGCACGTTTTGCATCGAAAAGGATCTATGGAGTCATCGGAGATACAATGAGGAACATAAGGAACCATCCAAGAAGCATAGCCATGGATTAAAGATTCACTTTGGACACGTTTTGAGAGATTTCACATTCAGTTGTGACTCACCTCGGTTGACCAAAGATTCATCTCGACCGAGGTGATCCAGAGACGCCGACTCGACCGAGGCGAACACCTAGGACGCGGCGAGAATATTTTATTCTTGGCTGAGATCTTTTATCTTTGGAAAGTGATCTTATATTTTTGGGCTTGGCTCCTGGAAGGAGGATGATCTTATATTTTACCTATTTTTATGGGAAAAGATCTTTCTAAGATATCTTATCTTTGGAGGGTTATTTTCCTATAAAAAGGGTCGGATTTCCCACAAATCCGGCATCCGCTATCAGCGCAAAATCTCGCATACAATCCGCACACGCTGCAGCATACTCCAGTTAGGAGATTTGAAGAACCTTTTTGAAGGTTGAAGGAAGATTGAAGATCATAGCTTTTATAGCTTTTTG
Source organism: Fagopyrum esculentum (assembly GCA_033239045.1). Lineage (NCBI taxonomy): Eukaryota > Viridiplantae > Streptophyta > Magnoliopsida > Caryophyllales > Polygonaceae > Fagopyrum > Fagopyrum esculentum. The sequence goes on along the minus strand of BSUD01000006.1, from coordinate 127,734,539 downwards.
GAGGGTTTGATAAGATTGTCTTTGATTCCCTTCCTTGTTGTCTTCTCTTGTTGGATTGCTATCCAAGGAACGCTTTTTGTTGTGATATTTGATTCAGTTATTGAAGTCTTTTCATTAAATTCTTTTTGTTCAAATATTCACCTTCTTCCCATATATTTGATTAATACTTTCATAATGATGATGAGTGGCTAATTTCCTTGTGTGATTCTAGGGTGATTGGCTGAAGGTTGTGGGAAAAACAATGATAGAATAATCTTAGATCACAGTAGGACCCTGAAAGTTCGAGTCTTTAACCTTAACCCTAAGCATCTCGCTCAGTCGATGAACATCTCGGCCGGGGTGGAATTCGGTTGACCGAGGTGACTTATCTGATCCTAAACTGAGAGTTAAGTGTTAGAATTTGCCAAATCCTATTCTTATTATACCTTTCCTGGTTCAAAGCAAGCTTAGGATGAGACTTACCCGGTAATTCCTTAGTTTGTGTACCAACGATCATAAGTGTAGGTAATAAAGGACATCCTTTATTGGGGTTTGAGTGTGCTTCCATCCCGTCTTTGTGAGTTAGCCTGAGACTTACCCGGTGAAGGTTGATTCTATTCCCTTAGATGGTGTGTTAGTTTGAGGTTATAGTTCTTTATCTCGATTCCTTGAGACTTACCCGGTAATAGGAGTTACGGTTTAGGATTAGAGAGTAGTGAGACTTACCCGGTGATCTACTCCGCTTTAGTAACACCTTCCCCTTGCAAAAAAAAAACCTCAGCTTTGTCCGCTTATCTATAGATCTTGAGTTGGAACCACAACTAGACGCTTTAATCCCTAGAATTGCATGTTTGCTTTATTGACTTCTTATTCATCTTTGATTGTGTTAATTGCTCTTGTGGTTAGTATTTACGAAGCTTACCGTTATTGACTTTGTTTCACCGAATCCCTGTGATCGACCCCTGGAATTCCTTGCTTTTACTACGATTGACCCGTACACTGCGGGTTCGCATCCTTGTTTTAAGCTTAAGTCTAGGGTTATAAATTTAAAGCTTGCACACACCGTTTGGAGCAAACAATGACCACATAATCCCCTGTGGAGACGTCTTCTCCCACGGCATGGCAACGTAGGGTGTGCCAAGGCCAAGAGGGACAAGAATACATCTCGTGATCATCTCTTGAAGCCCCAGCGGCTTCGCAGCCGCTACAAGTGTACAACCACATAAGTCCAAGCCCATAGAAGTGGCGATGTGGGACACCAACCCACCACAGCAGATATCTCCTCTAAACTTCCCCTTGATCCTATGTAAATCTTCTGCCAACATGGCAGCAAAGTCCGGCACTCCTCCAGTCACCATACAAAATAAGCCGAGCAGCTCTCCCTGACGGATCTTCTGGGGCGTCTCAATACGCGCGAGAAGAGTCTCACTAAAGATTCTGTGAGCAAGGCGGAAAGCAAGATGAATATAATACGCTCCCGGAAATCTCCGGGCCTCCACCTGTCACAATGGTCAGTCACATGGGCTATCTCGCCCCAGAAATTCCGAGTCACTGCTCTGGAAGGAAAATCAGAAACAGTCAGATTAGGGAACAAAAAATCTCCATAAATTCGTCCATCGGAACTGCGTAGTTCCGGTTCAACAACCGGTACTTGATCCCATTGTGCTCCGGAACATACGTAACAGAACTGACAAACTTCATCGTCTGCTCCAGATAAGCTGGCGCCCTAATATCCATGAACTCTTCAAGGTCAACCATGGAGATCATCTTCTTCAAGTCCTCCACCACATGGAGGCACTCGAAGGCATCAACATGAAGAAATATTGGGGCAATGATGATCTTTTAGAATTGTTACAAGGAGCCTCCATGTTTTCACGCATTGATTTGAGGTCGGGCTATCACCAGCTGAGGGTCAGAGAGGAAGACGTGCCAAAGACGACATTCAGGACGAGATATGGCCATTATGAGTTTGTCGTGATGCCCTTCGGGCTCACGAATGCACCCGCCGTCTTCATGGAGTTGATGAACAGCATCTTCATCGACTTCTTGGACCAGTTCGTGGTGGTGTTTATAGATGATACCTTAGTCTACTCCCAGAGTAGGGAGTAGCATGCGGGACACCTGAGGACAGTTCTTCGAGTCCTTCAGGAAGAGAGCTTTATGAAAAGCTCCCTATGTGTGAGTTTTGGATGTCTGAGGTGGCATTCCTAGGTCACATAGTTTCCGCCAAGGGTGTCATAGTTGACCCGGCGAAGATAGAGTCCGTTTCTTAATGGCTGCCTCCTAGAACGGTCAAGGAGGTGCGTAGTTTCTTGGGCTTAGCGGGGTATTACCGCCGATTTGTTGAGGGTTTCTCCGTGATTGCACGCCCGCTTACTTCCTTGCTGAGGAAGTCCACTAGGTTTGTCTGGTCCGAGCCTTGTCAGAGTAGCTTTGAGGAGTTGAAGAGAAGGTTGGCCTCCGCTCTTGTTTTGGCCCAGCCCGAGGGCGTAGAGGATTTCGTTGTATATAGTGACGCCTCCAAGCTCGGCTTGGGGTGCGTTTTGATGTAGAGAGGTAGGGTTATTGCGTACGCTTCTCGGCAGCTGAAGCCGTACGAGAAGAATTATCCCACCCATGATGTTGAGGTAGCGGCAGCTATTCATGCCTTGAAGATTTGGCGACACTACTTGTACAGGGCTGTTAGCATGAAATATTGCGATATTATAGGAAAATATTTTGGTTGTTTTTCACTCATTATTATGTCCATGGATAGGATATAGAAGCAATTGTTAGCTTGTTCATCTATGTTTTCGATATGGAGATCTACACTAGTTTTGTGTTGATTATAGGTGAAAAAAGCTGGAATCGGATCGTTTTGATGCAAATCAAGGAGGAATTGATCATGTTGGAAGCTGAGGATACACATTGAGAAGATAAGGAAGGAGCAAGGATGAAGAATGGCACGAAACAAAGGCAACGAGAAGGACTAGGCACTTCCACGCCCCAATTCCACGGTTGTGGAACCTCCATTATGAACGTGGACTTGATCTTTGAGCATTACAGTGAGTTACACGGTCTTAATTACGGTCATGGAAGGCTAAAGACACCGCAATGATTTCCACGCCCTATTTCCACGGTCGTGGAACATCATGAGACCGTGATTTGGGCAATCTTTTGGTGAATCATTAATCGCCACATCATCTACGTAATTGGACGAAAAGATACTTCTTTCTCACCTTATAAAAAGGCTGGAAGAAGGCTTTTTCGGGGTTCGCGCTTTGAGAGCATTTTTGCTTAGGGTTTTCGCGCGGGAGTTGTGAAAGCGCCGTCGGATTGGAGATTTCAAGATTGTCCGTGGCGAAAGTTGCGCCTTTTCTTAGGTTTTGATATTGAAGACGGATTGACATCCTGTTCTTCGTAGTTACCTAAGGTTATTGTGAGGTTTTATGTTCTATTTCTGAATCCATTATATATCATTCCTTGTGTTGGATTCGAGATCAGTTTTGAGTTATATATGAGTTTTCGAGGGTTTTCATCTTTCATTCTTCTTAAATTTGATTATTGATTTGATGACAATGGTTATTGGCTAAAACCCTTTAGCGATTCTAAGGTGAAGGGTTGATAGTTGTGGCTTAGATGATGATAGATCGATCGTAAACATATTGGACCCTGAGAGTTAGAGAAACTTCGTCGACAACCAAGATCACGGTCTGTTCTTGGATTTCCACGATCGTAGAACTCAAGATCTGCCCGTGATTTACCTTAGTTTATGAACTTTGCTTTTACTTTAATCCAAAGTTAAAGATTAGCTTTATCCTAACCTTGACTTGTCTTTTCTAGGTAGTAGTGAGACTCAACATCCTCTATTTCGGTTTTGAGTGTCACAACCTTAACCGTTTGAGCCTATTTTGATCCTTGGGTTACAAGTTTGGATATTTGAGATCAATTCTAGTCTTTAGATCCTTTCTATACTGAAGCCTCAACAACCTTTATAGATAGTGTCTTTGGGTTAGACATATAGGGTTTTGGAACTTCGCCGTACATTACCTTACTTTAGTATACCTTTGCAATTCTTAACTCTGTCCTTAGTTCTTTAGTATATCTTGAATCGATTGCCACAATTTGACATCCGGATCTTTAGGGTTGTTGTTTTCCCAATATTTGCAAAGCTTATTGCATTTACTTGCTTGATAATTTACAAACTGAATTTGTTCCCCCCAAATCCCTGTGTTCGATACTCTGGAATTCTTGCTAATCTACGCCGATCTGTACACTGCGGGTTCGCTTGATTAATTTTAGTTTTACAAATTTAAAGCTTATTTTCACGCACGCTAAGTGGCAAACAAGTTTTTGGCGCCGTTGCCGGGGATTTGGTTTAGGCCGAATTCGGTTATCGGTTGTCAAGCTTGGGAGCTTTGCTCTCGTTATTTGATAGCTTTTATGAGTGATATTTGCAGGTTGTCTTAGGTATATATGCAGGTCTAACACCAATAAAGACGACCTCTTACCTCTTGATCAAGAACTTGAGAAGACTTTGAGAAAGAAGCTCAAAGAAAGAAAGATGACTGAAAATAAAGATAGAGATATCCAAACGGAGTTGGACGATTCTAGAGCTCAGTATGAATGGAGCGAGAAGACTCGCAGAGAAGAATCGGAGCGTCATCGATCGGAAATTGATGGGCTCAAGGACATGATGTTACAATTGAGGTTGGAAATGAGTGGTTCCAAGAAGAAGAAGAAAAGAAGCAAACCGACAAGGTCGGTTAGAACCGACAAGATCGGTTAGAACCGACTCATCCGATGAAGAGAGCGACTACTCAATGTCGTCGCTAGAAGACATTGATCAAACGATCAATGCGAACCGGAACGATCCAAGGCCAGCCGCCAATCCTCGTATCCCAGCTGGGGGTGCAAGAGCCGCTCATGTAGACGAAGATCCGTGAACACTTGGTCAAAGGCTGGATCTAACTCAACAACCGCACCATCTAGGCGTGAACTTTGAAGCTGAAGATATTCATGTATTCAGCTTTAATCCGCAAGTAATCACCATGGTTCACCAAAATCAATTTGGCGGAACAAGTGCTGAATCTCCACATCAACACTTGCAGAATTTTGAGATTCTCATGGAAACAATGAAGCCGAAGAAGACCACCACCAACAACTACAAGATTAAGCCGTTCTTCTTCTCTTTGAAAGGGAAAGCTCTAGCATGGTATCAAGCTCTCCCAAATGCAAAGCTTAATACTTGGGAGGATCTATCTTCGGAATTTCTAACTAAGTTCTTTCCGCCATAAAAAACTGCGGAGTTGAGAGGTAAGATTAATGCTTTTTCTATGAAACCTAACGAAAGTTTGTTTCAATCTTGGGAAAGGTTTCAGGAATTGCTATTAGATTGCCCACACCATGGCATTTCAAGACTCGGATTGTTAGAGATATACTATGAGGGGTTGGATGTGGAAACACAATTCAAGCTCCACTCCCTTTCATGTGGCACATTCATGGACATGAGGGAAGATGACGCTTGGGACTTCATTGAGAAGCAAGCCCAAATCATAGAGAGATACTCTCACCGGAAATTTGAATCCAACTGAGGAGATTCGGGAGCAAAGCTAACTCAAGCTGCGCAAACTCAAATCTTCTCCCTAAACACCGAAATCAAGGAATTGAAAGAGGTGATTAGAGCTAGCTTACCAAAGCCAAAGGATCAAGACGTTGGTTACCTAGGAAACAACAACTACCAAGGAAATGAAGGAACTAACCGCAACAATAACCGGAACAACAATAACCAGAATAATTGGAACAATAATAACCGGAACAACAACAATTGGAACAACAACAACAGGAATCCAAACAGCAATTGGCGTTCCAACCAACAGCAAAACTCCGGTAATTCTTATTCCAATTCAAGAAATTCACTAACACCACCTTCTTCTTCTTCCATTCCTCTGAAGAGCCAAGGGCAAGGGTCTAATAACATAAGCAGTTCGGGAAAGGAGCAACCCGATCCCATGTTGGAAACAATCTTGGAAAAGCTTCAAGGATTGGAGAGTCGCATTACGAAGGTTGATGATCACATCACTAAGGTTGATAAAGCTCAAAAGACTTTAGAAACCCAACTATTCAGCAAGGCCGGGGAAGTTCATAGAGATCAAGGAAAACTTCCCCGAAAGTCGGAAGACAACCCGAAAGGAAGGGTAATGGCTATCACTACTAGGAGTGGAGTAACTACAACTGACCCGCAGCCTACATTTGTAGAGATTCCGGCTGAGAAAGAGAAAGAGAAGGGGAAGGAGAAATAAGACGTCTACATTCCTCCCCCAGCTTACAAACCGCCTCTACCATTCCCGCAATCTAGAGCGAGAGCGCGTCTAGACAAGCAATTCGGTAAGTTCATTGAACTAATGAGCAAACTGCATATTAACATACCTTTCATTGATGCAATTGTAGGTATGCCCGCTTACGGGAAGTTCTTAAAGGAAATCCTCTCTAACAAGAGGAAACTAGAAGACTTTGGAGAAGTTAAGATGAGTTCGGAATCATCGGATCTCATCAAAACGATGAAGGAGAAGAAGCCCCCAAAGCTGAAGGATCCGGGGTCATTTTGCATTCCAATCGGAATGGGAGATATCACATGTGACACATTATGTGATTTGGGAGCAAGCGTTAGCATCATCCCGCTTGCCTTATGTAGGAAGATCAGTCTAGGTGAGCCTAAACCGGTAAAGATGACGTTGTACATGGAGGATCGATCCATAACTCGTCCCGTCGGTATCATCGAAGACATCCCAATCAAGCTTGGTAAGTTCTATGTTCCCATAGATTTTGTTGTGCTTGACAAACCTGTAGATTGTCCGGTCCCGATCATACTCGGAAGACCGTTTCTTGCAACATCCGGCTGCATGGTTTTTTGCAAGAATGCTAGGCTTGCCTTCGACATTGGAGAAGAGAAAGTTGAATTCGTTCTCTCAACATTGGTGAAAGAGCTAGCTCTTGGGAAAGACATGTACAACATCCATGACGAGGAAGCATCTAGAGAGGAAGTTAGCTCGATCCTAACCAAAGATCCATTGCAAAAGGTGATTACCATGAGCATCACGGAGAAAGGAGAAGAAGAGGATTGCAATAAAGAGATTGAAGCCCTAGGTGAGCTACAAGAGTGCATGAAGAAGAGTTTGAAAAACTCTATGATGGGTCAGAAAACGTGAGGAATCACGGCCAGTCGTGCTATTCCACGGCCGTGGATGTTCGCCCCTAAAGGTGTGTGCAAATAAGCTTTAAATTTATAAAACTAGAATCAAGCAGCGAACCCGCAGTGTACGGATTGACGTAGTTAAGCAAGAATTCCAGAGTATCGAACACAGGGATTTGGGTGGGAACAAATTCAATTGCGGATTATCAAGCGAGTAAGTATGAGAGGTTTTGCAAATATTAGGAAAACAACAATCCTAAAGATCCAAGTATCCGGCTATGGCAATCGATTCAAGATATACTTAATGGTATAAAAACAGAGTTGAGGTATGCAAAGGTATGCTAATGTAAGGTGATCGTACGGTGAAGTTCCAACAACCTTATATGACTCACCTACAAGGCACTCTCTATACAGGTTGATGAGGCTCAATATAGAAAAGTTCTAAAGGTGAGAGTTAATATCAAATACCCAAACTTGTAATCCAACGATCGAGACTAACTTAACCGATTACGGCTGTGACACTCACAATCGAGGTAGAGATTGTTAAGGCTTCACTACCACCTAAAAAAGACAAGTCTAAACTAAGTCAAAGCAAATCTTTAACTTTGGATTAAAGTAAAAGCAAGTTCGTAAACTTAAGGGAAATTACGGTTGGATCTTGAGATTCCACGGTCGTGGAACTCAAGAACAACCCGTAATTTAGGGTTCGTCGACGATTCTCTCAAACTCTCAGGGTCTAATCTGTTTACGATCCGCTGGCCAAGAGTTCTTGGCTCATTATCCACACGTTCGACCCTCACATTCCTAGGTGGAATGCGGCGGTTAGTAGCTCCTTGTGGATGGAAAAGATTCACATTGACCGTAGGATCAATCTCCTCTAATGGTGGCATGGAAGAGTCACTATCATCAGCGGATGAATGACCTCTCCTTCTTCTAGATCTTGATGTCCTTCTTGAGGATTTCTTGATTTCTTTACTCTTAAGGTCGCTTATTTCTAATCTCATCTGGAACATCTGATCCTGTAGACTGTTAACTTGGGATTGATGGCGATCCATCTCATCCCGGCGGAGGTTCTCATTCCAATGGAGTTGAGCCTCCTTCTCAGCCAATTCCGCATGAAGATCACGCTCGTGTTCTTCAGCCATCTTCTTTTCCTTGCGCTTTTGCCTTAAGGTTTTCTCTAGCTCTTGATCAAGAGGTAAGAGATCCTTGGTGTTCCTAGACCTGCGCATGCACTCAAGAAAATATCAAATAACGAGAGCAAGCTCCCAAGCTTGACAACCGGTTACCGAATTCGGCCGAAACCAAATCCCCGGCAACGGCGCCAAAAACTTGTTCGCCCCTAGAGGTGTGTTCAAATAAGTTTTAAATTTATAAAAGTAGAATCAAGCAGCGAACCCGCAGTGTACGGATCGACGTAGCTAAGCAAGAATTCCAGAGTATCGAACACAGGGATTTGGGTGGGAAACAAATTCGATAGCAGGTTATCAAGCGAATAAATATGAGAGTTTTGCAAATATTGGGAATACAACAATCCTAAAGATCCAAGTATCCAGCTGTGGCAATCGATTCAAGATATACTAATAATATAAAGACAGAGTTGAGATATGCAAAGGTATACTAATGTAAGGTAATCGTACGGTGAAGTTCCAAGAACCTTATATAACTCATCTACAAGGCACTCCCTATACAGGTTGTTGAGGCTCAATATAGAAAGATTCTAAAGATGAGAATTAGTGTCAAATACTCAAACTTATATCCTAAAGATCAAGACTAACCTAACCGATTGAGGTTGTTGAGGCTCACAATCGAGGTAGAGGTTGTTGAGGCTTCACTACCACCTAGAAAAGACAAGTCTAAACTAAATTAAAGCAAATCTTTAACTTTGGATTAAAGTAAAAGCAGGTTCGTGGACATAAGGGAAATCACGGTTGGTTCTTGAGGTTCCACGGCCGTGGACTCAAGAACAGACCGTAATTTAGGGTCGTCGGCGATTCTCTCTAACTCTCAGGGTCTAATCTGTTAGCGATCGATCTATCATCATCTAAGCCATAGCTATCAACCCTTCACCTTAGAATTGTTAAGGGTTTTTAGCCAATAACAGTCATGTTGATATCAATTCAAGAATTAAAAGATAGAAAGATGGAAACTTTCAAGAACTTTCAATAATCTCCAAACTAATCTCAAAGTCACAAAGAGAACAAGTATTGTCCAAAAGATTCAAAGTAAAGCAAATAATCACAACTTTAGGAAAGAAAGAAAACGGGATGTCAATCCGTTTCCAAATCAAACCTAAACAAGAAGAGAGATCTTCTTGCAAGATCTTCCGAAAACTCCGATCTTCCACAAATCCGGAAATCTCAACAGCAATCTCCACCAAAAGTGCGAGATTAGGGCAATTTTCCCGGTGCGAACTTCGATCTCCAATGAGATATCCAAGCTTCCAAGCTAGGGCTAAACGATCCTTGTGAGCGTAAGCAACTCCCTAAGCAAAGATTGTAAGCAGGCCTGACGGAATCTCCTTTCTCCCGTCTTTTTATAATGTAGGGCAAAATGTCGGCCCGGCCCAATCTTCAAAAGATCGTGGCTTCCACCCATCGCGGGAAGATGGTCTTGTTGAAGAACTTAACCACCACCATGGCATCATTTGTGGGAGAGGCAATTGCTTCCACCCATCTAGAAACATAGTCTACCGCCAATAGTATGTATTGATTTCCACAAGAAGATGGGAATGGTCCCATGAAATCAACTCCCCAAACGTCGAAAATCTCCACCTCTTGGATGTTGTTGAGGGGCATCTCATTCCTTCTAGAAATATTGCCTGTTCGTTGACAAGCATCGTAGCAAGAAACAAAGGATTGCACATCTCTAAATAAAGTAGGCCAGAAGAATCCAGATTGCAATACCTTTGCGCTAGTCTTGTTCGAACTAGCGTGTCCTCCACAAGGTAGTGAATGACAATGGCGGATGACACTTTGCATCTCATCTTCCGGCACACATCGCCGAATGATGCCATCCGGACCTCTCTTAAAGAGGAGAGGCTCGTTCCAATAGTATTCCCGGACGTCCTTAAAGAACTTCTTCCTTTGTGCGTAGGATAGTCCGGGCGGTATCTCCTGGCAAACCAAGTAGTTAACAAAATCAGCAAACCATGGTTCGTTACCTTTGGAGATCACGTTGATGCACTCCTCTATAATGTGTAGGTGTTCGTCCGGAAAGGAGTCATCCATGGGTAGATGGTCGTCCTCTAGATGTGTTAGGCGACTCAAATGATCCACAATAGAATTCTCTGAACCTTTCTTGTCGCGGATCTCAAGATCGAATTCTTGTAGGAGAAGAATCCATCTAATTAGCCTTGGCTTCGCATCTTTCTTCACAAGGAGGTACCAGATCGCAGCATGATCCGTGTAGACTATCACCTTTGCACCTACAAGATAAGAACGAAACTTGTCAATAGCATAGACAATGGATAAAAACTCTTTTTCGGTAGTGGCGTAGTTGAGTTGCGCTTCATCTAGCGTCTTGCTAGCATAGTATATGGCGTGGGTTCGCCCTTCCTTTCGTTGTCCAAGAACAGCTCCAATAGCTACGTCACTAGCGTCGCACATAATCTCAAAGGGTAGAGTCCAATCAGGAGGTTGGATAATGGGTGCTGAAATTAGAGCTTGCCGAATGGTGTTAAACGCATCCAAACATTCCTGTGAAAACTCAAAAACCGCATCCTTCATCAATAGATTAGTGAGAGGTTTTGATATCTTAGAAAAGTTCTTAATGAAACGTCTATAAAATCCAGCATGTCCTAGGAAACTTCTTATCCCTTTCACCGAAATTGGGGGAGGAAGTTTCTCTATGGTCTCTATCTTAGCCTTGTCTACTTCTATCCCTCTACTGGAGACTAAGTGGCCTAATACGATTCCTTCCTTAACCATGAATTGACACTTCTCCCAATTAAGAACTAGGTTAGTGTCTTCACATCTTTGCAAAACAAGAGAAAGGTTAGAAAGGCAATCGTTAAAAGAGGAACCGTATACGGAGAAGTCGTCCATGAAGACTTCCATGATTTCCTCTACGTATTCGGAGAAGATGGCCATCATGTACCGTTGGAAGGTGGCTGGGGCGTTGCAAAGCCCAAACGGCATTCTCATATAAGCGAACGTACCCCAAGGGCACGTAAATGTGTTCTTCTCTTGATCATCCGGATGTATCGGAATATGAAAGAAACCACTATAACCGTCAAGGTAGCAAAAATGTGAATGTTGTGCTAACCTTTCAAGCATTTGATCAATGAATGGCAAGGGAAAATGATCCTTCCGCGTTGCATTGTTGAGCTTGCGGTAGTCTATGCACATCCGCCATCCAGTCACGGTTCGGGTAGGAATGAGTTCGTTGTTCTTGTTGGTGATGACCGTCATTCCTCCCTTCTTCGGAACTACTTGAACTGGACTCACCCACTTACTATCGAAGATAGGGTAGATGATACCTGCATCAAGGAGCTTAAGAATTTCCTTCTTGACAACCTCCTTCATGGTCGGATTCAACCGCCTTTGAGGTTGTCTTGAAGTTCTAAAATCTTCCTCCATTAGTATCTTATGCATGCATAGGGAGGGTTTAATTCCTACTAAGTCCTCAATAGTGTAGCCTATAGCTTTCCTATGTTTCCTAAGGACAATCATGAGCTGTTCATGTTTATCTATGCTTAGTTCGGAACTAACGATAACCGGAAAGGTAGAATTAGATCCTAGAAAAGCGTACCTTAGATGAGTAGGAAGTGGTTTGAGTTCCATTGCTTTCGGAGCTTCCAACGATCCTTGAGGAGCATCCGATGTCTCCTTAGAAGTTTCTAAGGGTGTTGAGTGTGCGGGAGAAGAATCAGAAGAAGTTGAAGAAGTGTCTCGATCACTCTCTTCCACGGCCAAAATTACGGGTGGATCATGTCCTCCACGGCCGTGGTTTAGGGCGTGGAAGGGAAATACGGTTGTCACATCTTCTCCACGACCGTATAATCCCCTGGAGTGGAGGACGTTTTTGGATGTGAAATCCACGGTCGTGGAATACAGGGTATGACCGTGGATTCTAACGTTCTCAGCCTCATCGTGGAGTTTCTCAAATTCCACTTCATGCATCTCTTCTTGTGCTTCTAAGGCTTCAATTTCCTCTTTGCACTCTTCTTCTTCCCCTACATCTGTTAGACTCATAGTAATGACTTTTTGTAAAGGATCGTCAAAGAGGATCGCACTTACCTCCTCCCTAGATAACCCTTCTTCATCTTGGACATCGTAAATATCCTCATCAAAGATTGGCTCCTTCACTAGAGTGGAAGGAACAAATTCTACTTTCTCTTCTCCTATATCAAAAGCGAGTCTCCCATTCTTGCAATCGACTATGCAGCCGGAAGTTGCAAGAAACGTTCTTCCGAGTATGATCGGGACCGGACTATCTGCAAGAATGTCAAGCACGACAAAATCAATGGGAACAAAGAATTTGCCTAGCTTGACTGGGACGTCTTCCACAATACCGACGGGGCGAGTGATGGATCGATCCGCCATGTATAACGTCATCTTCACCGGTTTAGGGTCGCCTAAACCGATCTTCCTGCACAATGCAAGTGGTATGATGCTCACACTTGCTCCGAAGTCACATAAAGCGTCGTATGTGACATCTCCCACTCCAATGGGAATGCAAAATGACCCCGGATCCTTCAATTTTGGGGGCATTTTCTCCTTCATGGTCTTGATGAGATCCGAAGAATCCGAACTCATCTTGACCTCACCGAAGTCTTCTAGCTTCCTCTTGTTGGAGAGGAGCTCCTTCAAGAACTTGCCATATGCCGGCATACCTACAATAGCATCAATAAAGGGTATATTAATATGCAGCTTACTCATGAGTTCTATGAACTTACCGAATTGTTTATCTAGGTGCGCTCGCGCTCTAGATTGAAGGAATGGTAGGGGGGGTTTGTAAGCTGGAGGAGGAACATAGACATCTTTCTTCTCCTTCCCCTTCTCTTTGTCCTTCTCTACGGGGACTTCAACAAACGTAGGCTGCGGATCGGTAGTAGTCACTCCGCTCCTAGTCGTAATTGCCATCACCATTCTCTTAGGGTTGTCCTCCGTCTTTCCTGGAAGTTTCCCTTGATTCCTAGGAACTTCCTGCGCGTGGTTGAACATTTGGTTTTCTAAAACCTTTTGAGCTTTGTCAACCTTAGAAACTTGATCATCAACCTTGATGAGCCGGTTCTCCAACCCTTGAAGCTTTCCCAAAATCGTCTCCAATATGGGATCAAGCTTCTCCTTTCCCGAAGTGTTTCCTCCATTTGATGTTTGCCCCTGGCTTCTCAAAGGAGTAGAGGAAGAGGAAGGTGGAGTTAGTGAATTAGAGTTGGAAGGATAAGAGTTACCGGAATTTTGTTGATTGGGGCGCCAATTGTTGTTGTTTGAACCCCTATTGTTGTTCCAATTGTTGTTCCGGTTGTTGTTGTTTCCATTCCAATTGTTATTCCGGTTGTTGTTCCGGTTATTGTTATCGCCGCCATTGTTGTTGCCCAAATAACCAACATCCTTCCCTTATTGCTTTGGGAAGTTGGTCTTGATAGCCTCCTTCAACTCTTTGATCTCATTGTTGAGGGAGAAAATCTGATTTTGAGCTTCGTGTGTGAGCTTTGCTCCTTGCTCCACACGATTTCCCTCCACTTTCCGGTGGGAATACTTCTCTATGACTCTTGCTTGCTTCTCAATGAAGTCCCAAGCGTCATCTTCTCTCATGTCCATGAACGTTCCACATGAGAGGGATTAGAGGTTGAATTGCGTTCCCGCATCCAGCCCCTTGTAGTAGATCTCCAGTAAGGCAAGCTTGGATATGCCATGATGAGGGCAATCCAAGAGTAAATCCTGAAACCTTTCCCAAGATTGAAACAAACTTTCGTTAGGTCTCATGGAAAAAGCATTAATCTTACCTCTAAGTTCCGCTGTTTTGGAAGGCGGAAAGAATTTGGTGAGGAACTCCGCGAAAAGGTCTTCCCACGTATCTAGTTTCCCACTAGGAAGAGCTTGGTACCAAGACAACGCTTTCCCCTTCAAAGAGAAGAAGAAAGGCTTGAGCTTGTAGCTGTTGGTAGTAGCATTCTTCGGTCTCATCGTCTCCATCATACACTCAAAGTTTTGCAAGTGTTGGTGTGGAGATTCAGCGCTTGTCCCGCCAAATTGGTTTTGGCGAACAAGAGTAATAACTTGAGGGTTGAAACTAAACCCTTGTACGTCTTCAGCGTCAAAATTCATGCCTAACCGGCGTGGTTGTTGTGTTGGATCCATCCGCTGGCCAAGAGTTCTTGGCTCATCGTCCACACGCTCTATCCTTGCGTTCCTGGGTGGAACACGGCGATTAGAAGTTCCTTGTGTATGAAAAGGATTCATATTGATCGTGGGATCAATTTCTTCTAACGGTGGCATGGAAGAATCGCTATCATCAGCTTATGAATGACTTCTTCTTCTTCTAGATCTTGATCCCCTCCTTGAGGATTTCTTGCTTCCTCTATTCTTAAGGTCGCTTAACTCTATCCTCATTTGGAACATCGTATCCTGTAGTCTGCTAATTTCGGATTGATGACGATCTGTTTCATCCCGGCGGAGATTCTCGTTCCATTGGAGTTGAGCTTCTTTCTCAGCTAACTCCGCCTGAAGATTGCGTTCTTGTTCTTAAGCCATCTTCTTTTCCTTGCGCTTTTGCCTTAAAGTTTTCTCTAGCTCTTGATCAAGAGGTAAGAGATCTTCGGTGTTCCTAGACCTGCGCATGCACTCAAAAAGATATCAAATAACGAGAGCAAGCTCCCAAGCTTGACAACCGATAACCGAATTCGGCCGAAACCAAATCCCCGGCAACGGCGCCAAAAACTTGTTCGCCCCTAAAGGTGTGTGCAAATAAGCTTTAAATTTATAAAACTAGAATCAAGCAGCGAACCCGTAGTGTACGGATCGACGTAGTTAAGCAAGAATTCCAAAGTATAGAACACAGGGATTTGGGTGGGAACAAATTCAATTGCGGATTATCAAGCGAGTAAGTATGAGAGGTTTTGCAAATATTGGGAAAACGACAATCCTAAAGATCCAAGTATCCGGCTGTGGCAATCGATTCAAGATATACTTAATGGTATAAAAATAGAGTTGAGGTATGCAAAGGTATGCTAATGTAAGGTGATCGTACGGTGAAGTTCCAAAAACCTTATATGACTCACCTACAAGGCACTCTCTATACAGGTTGATGAGGCTCAATATAGAAAAGTTCTAAAGGTGAGAGTTAATATCAAATACCCAAACTTGTAATCCAAGGATCGAGACTAACTTAACCGATTACGGTTGTGACACTCACAATCGAGGTAGAGGCTGTTGAGGCTTCACTACCACCTAGAAAAGACAAGTCTAAACTAAGTCAAAGCAAATCTTTAACTTTGGATTAAAGTAAAAGCAAGTTCGTAAACTTAAGGGAAATTACGGTTGGATCTTGAGATTCCACGGTCGTGGAACTCAAGAACAACCCGTAATTTAGGGTTGTCGACGATTCTCTCAAACTCTCAGGGTCTAATCTGTTTACGATCGATCTATCATCATCTAAGCCACAACTATCAACCCTTCACCTTAGAATTGTTAAGGGTTTTTAGCCAATAACAATCATGTTGATATCAATTCAAGAATTAAAAGATAGAAAGATGAAAAACTTCCGAAAAACTTTCAATAAACTTCAAACCAATCTCAAAGTCACAATCAAGAACAAATATCGTCACAAGATTCAAAATAAAGCAAACAATCACAATCTTCGGAAAGAAGGAAGAACGGGATGTCAATCCGTCTTCCAAATCAAACCTACACAAGAAGAGTAGTCTTCTTGCAAGAAACCTTCCGAATCGTCCGTAAATCTGGGAAATATGAGAATCCCAACAGTAATCTCCACCAAGTGCGAGATTAGGGCAAATCCAAGCACGAACTTTGATCTCCAACAAAATCTCCAATTGCCTCTAAGCGAGGGTAAGCGTCGATAAGCTGTGATAGCGGGGGATAGCGCGGATGACGAAATCTCCCTTCGTCCGTCTTTTTATAGGGCAAGATAAAATATCGGCCCGACCCAATCTTCAAAAGATCGTGGCTTCAAAGTGTGGCGAAAAAGATTGCCAAGATCACGGTCGTGGAGTTTCCACGACCGTAATTTAGAGCGTGGAATGGGTCACGGTTTGCACCATATGTTCCACGACCGTAATAGTTACTGGAATGCATCACGCTTCTCTTTGCAAGGATCCACGGCCATGGAACTGAACGTGGTTTGTAATACGGCCATATTTTAGAGCGTGGTTTAGGGCAAGAACGTGATTCTTCCCTAGCCTCGTGCATTCCTCAAGTTGAACTCCTTTTTGCTCCTAAGAATGCCCTCAATCTACGGACATACTCAATCAACTCTTCTTTGCTTGATTCCGTTTGGAAATGACTCCCAATCACCTATAATCAACATAAAGCTAGTGTAGACATCCATATCGACAATATAGGCAATACTAGCTCACTTATGCAACAATGTTCAATCAAAGACTATCAATATGAATCAAATACGTTTAGAAAACGTGCCTAAAGTATCACAATATTTCATGCTAACAGTGGAAACCTCCATGATGACCGTAATTAGCTACTCAGAGCACTCCAGTAAGTTACACGGCCAAAATCACGGCCATGGAACTACTAGTGGTGCCGTAATTGACTTCCATGACCGTGGAAGAAACAGGGGAGCCGTGATTTTAGGGAATTCTGAGAACAATTACGTTCTTTCTACCAATTCTCTTGAGCCTTCTTCAACAACTCTCACACCCTTAGAGACTTCTAAGGAAGCATTGGACACTCCTCAAGAGCCATTTGAGACTCCAATGACAATGGAATTGAAGCCACTTCCCGCACATCTTCGGTATGCATTCTTAGGAACTAATTCTACTTTTCCGGTAATTGTTAGTTCTGACTTAAGTGAAGATGAACATGTTAGACTAATGGTCGTATTGAAAGAACATAGAAAGGCCTTAGGTTACACCATAGAAGATCTTGTAGGAATTAAACCGTCACTATGCATGCACAAGATCCTAATGGAGGAAGATTTTAAGCCTTCACGACAACCTCAAAGGCGGTTGAATCCGACCATGAAGGAGGTTGTCAAGAAGGAGATTCTTAAACTACTTGATGCAGGTATTATCTACCCTATCTCCAATAGTAAGTGGGTGAGCCCGGTACAAGTTGTTCCAAAGAAAGGAGGAATGACGGTAATCAAAAACAAAAACAACGAGCTCATTCCTACAAGAACCGTGACGGGGTGGAGGATGTGCATAGATTACCGCAAGCTAAACAACAAAACGAGGAAGGACCACTTTCCTTTGCCATTCATCGACCAAATGCTTGAGAGGTTAGCACAACACTCACATTTCTGTTATCTTGACGGTTATAGTGGTTTCTTCCAGATTCCGATACATCCGGACGATCAAGAGAAGACCACATTTACGTGCCCGTGGGGTACGTTTGCCTATAGGAGAATGTTGTTCGGGCTTTGCAACGCCCCAACCACCTTCCAAAGATGCATGATGGCTATTTTCTCGGAGTACATAGAAGAAATTATGGAGGTTTTCATGGACGATTTCTCTGTTTATGGTTCCTCTTTTGATCATTGGCTTTCTAACTTTCTCTTGTGCTTCAAAGGTGTGAAGACACTAACCTAGTTCTCAATTGGGACAAGTGTCAATTTATGGTAAAAGAGGGCATTATCTTAGGACACTTGATCTCTAGTAGAGGGATTGAGGTAGATAAAGCTAAGATATAGACCATAGAGAAGCTCCCTCCCCCATCTTCGGTGAAAGGGATAAGAAGCTTTCTAGGACATGCCGGATTCTATAGACGTTTTATCAAAGACTTTTCTAAGATATCAAAACCGCTTACTGATCTATTGATGAAGGATGCAGTTTTTTATTTTTCGCAGGAATGTTTAGACGCGTTTAACAGGATCCGAGAAGCTCTAATCTTAGCCCCAATCATACAACCTCCGGACTGGAATCTCTCGTTCGAGGTCATGTGTGATGCAAGTGATGTAGCCGTTGGGGCTGTGCTGGGACAAAAGAATGATGGCCGCACACACGCCATCTATTACGCTAGCAAGACGCTAGATGAAGCGCAGCTCAACTACGCCATTATAGAAAAAGAATTTTTGGCCGTTGTATACGCATTTGAAAATTTTCGTTCTTATCTTGTAGGATCGAAGGTGATTGTATACATGGACCACTCGGCGATTCGGTATTTGCTCACCAAGAAGGATGCAAAACCGAGACTGATTAGATGGATTCTTCTCCTACAAGAATTCGATCTTGAGATCCGCGACAAGAGAGGCTCGGAAAATTCTGTTGCAGATCACTTGAGTCGTCTACCACATCAAGAAGACGACGACTTACCTATAGATGACTCCTTTCCGGATGAACACTTACACATCATAGAGGAGTGCATTGACAAGATAACTAGAGGTAACGAACCATGGTTTGCTGATTTTGTTAACTATTTGGTTTGTCAGGAAATACCTCCCAGACTATCCTACGTACAAAGAAAGAAGTTCTTTAAGAACGTCCGGCAATACTTTTGGAACGAACCTCTACTCTTCAAGAGAGGTCCAGATGGCATCATTCGCAGATGTGTGCCGGAAGAGGAGGTGCAAAGCGTCATCCGTCATTGTCATTCACTACCTTGTGGAGGACACGCTAGTTCCAGCAAAACTAGCACTAAGGTATTGCAATCCAGTTTCTTTTGGCCTACTTTGTTTAAGGATGTGCAAACCTTTTTTTCCTGGTGCGATGCTTGTCAAAGAACAGGAAACATATCTAGGAGAAACGAGATGCCTCTTAACAAAATTCAAGAGGTGGAGATCTTTGACGTTTGGGGAGTCGACTTTATGGGACCTTTTCCATCATCTTGCGGGAATCAATACATCCTCCTAGTTGTGGATTATGTTTCACGATGGGTTGAAGCTGATAACGTGATTTATGACGTTAGTTTAGGCATTCATTTAGATAGTTTTTCACGGTTTGGCATTAGTTCATGATGTTTACGCTTAATTCATGCAAATTTCTAGAAAAGACGTCTACACGAGCTTTTGTCGGTTTTGTAGGTATTTCGGGGATCTTTTGGACATTAATCGATACATTCGAGGACCAAGCCTCATGGTGGTACATATCCAAGGCCTTGAAGGAACATAATTGGAGCAATGAAGGACACAAGGACGCTTGTTGGTGCAAGCAATGGAGCAACTTAGGCTAGATGATCATAACAAGTTTCTGTTGAAGAAAATCGACCTAACACTCAGGAAAATTGGACGATTTTTCTGTCTGGGTCGATTTTCTGGCCTTTGACAGCTTGTGCCACGTGTCCCACGATCTCTTTGCCCGGCCCTTGCTTCTTTGTGGAGTATTTAAGTGGTCATGCAAGCTGATTTGAGGATGCTTCTCATTCCTTTTGGACCCTTCTCCTCTAGCATCTTCCAAAAGACTCTTCCATTGTAGCCTCTCATCAAGGCACCCTTGTGGGTGTTCTTGAGAGAGATTAGTGTAGATTTTAATTTCGTAGTGAGATTTGAGTGATTTTTGTGAAGAAACTTGTTGAAGGTTGTAAGATCTGACTTGGAGCTACATTTGGTGTGTTGAAAGACTTGTTTTGAACTCAAATCCAGCTAAGTTTCATTGCTTTCATTTCCTTACTTCATCTTCTTGCTATGGATTCCATGTATGCTTGTATGATGATTTTAGATCTTAAAATGCATGTTGTTAGCTAAGTTATTGTGATTTTAGGGTGATGGATTGATGGTTGTGGCTTGGATGATGATAGAAATGACTTACATGTTAGTTTAGGATGATTTTTGTGGCCGAAACCTAAACCAGAGGAGAAAAGTCGACCTGTTCTTCAGAGTAAATCGGCCGATTTTTGCTATAATCCACCCGATTTTTCCTTCTGTTGCTCTTTAATTGATGAATCTGTATGTTAGGATGTTAGATTGTTGAAATCCTAGTGTTTGTTGAGCATAATATAGCTTAGGGTGACCTAATGCTAGCAAACTAAGTGAGGAAAGAGACCTACCCGGTGATTTCCGATCTTAGATACCAAAGATGATGAACTCTAGGTAGTAGTGAGCCTCATAAGCCGCTATTGGACTGAGTGTGCTAGGATTGTTGCTTGAGACTTACCTTTTCCGAGACTTACCCGGTAAGGAGAAGTTTGCCCCTTAAGTAGTGACCGGTTTTTTTGTAGAATTCCCAACTTTACCTCCTTGAGACTTACCCGGTAATAGGAGTTTGGTGCGGGATTAGTGAAGCATGAGACTTACCCGGTAATTGCTTCCATTAGAGAAACACCCTTTCCCAACACCGCAACCTTGTCCTTAGAATCTTTAGAAGCTTGAGTCGAATGCCATAACCGGGAATCTTGATCTCTTGAATCCACTTATCTTACCTCTTATCTCCTATCTTGCATTCGTGTGTTTGTTTGCTTGTTTGATTTGCATATTTTGTGATCCTTGTTTGATCACCCCAAAACCAACCAAAAATATTGTGTTTTGCACCTTCTTTATTCCCCATCTCATCTTAGTTTAGATTTGCACTATCTTTGATCATTGAATGACTTGATTTCACCTCAGTCCTTGTGTTCGACCTCGGAATACTTTCCTTCCTACATAACGATCCGTACACTGCGGGTTTCGCTAGGTAGTTTAGGAGATTAGATCGAGTTTATAAATGTAAAGCTTTTTGCGTGTCACAATCTTAGCGTAACAAGTTTTTGGCGCCGTTGCCGGGGACTAGGTCTAGATTAAGTCATTTGATTTTGATTGCTTTTAGTGTTTATCTTTCTTGTTCATTTTGATCTTGCGTTGGTTTTGTCTTTGCCTTTTCATGTTTGCCATGGACAGATTGTACCTCCAAGACGACCTTGACGACATGGAGCATGAGGGATGGATGGAAAACCATGATCTAGGACCTCTCCATGATGAGTTTGAGTATTGGGAGGAGTTTAATGCCTATCACAAGTCCCATGATCAAGCTCACATGGCCACATTGCCTTATGTGGAATCTCACCATCAACCTCACAATGATCGAATGGAGTCAATGCTAGAAGAAATGTTGAGGAAGATGGATAATCTTGAAAGTAACCTTGCCTCCATTTCGAGTGCACACGTGGTGCTTGAAGCGGAAATATTTCAACAAGAGGAGGTTCACTATGAGGAGATCCAAGAATTACCCGATTCAAACATAACCAATAGAGACCTTCAAGAAGAGTTGGATAAATCTTGGGATCAAGTGAGGCTAATGGATTTGGCCCTGAAGGATGAAAGAATATTGAATTTCGAGAGAGAAGAACAAATGAGGAGGGAGATTGAGGAGATTAGGCATGCTCTTATGCTAGGAGATCCTACCATCCTTCAAGGCTTACCTCCACCTCCTTCACCTTTGGAGGAGTGCAATGAAGTACTCTCACCCCCGGACATCCTTGCCATCAACCCCGGAACCACACTTGAAGAGCTCACGAGGGAGAGCCCTAAGTTAACTTCAACTCCTTCCAATCCTTTCTTGCTTGCCCGGAGTACACACGAAGATTGGAGTCCCTTTCCTAAGGAGTCTCCCATGTTGAATGATGGAGGCAAGCATGATGGATCCATGATGGTTATGAAGCACCTCAATGAAGAATTCTTTCCAAGAACCGGCCTTCTTTGGATCATAGAGGATGAGGATGGCAAGCATCTCACCGGTGTGACCGCGGAGTACCAATTGTCTAAGTATGGGGTGGAACCTATGGTTGCAACTCCATACTATCATCAAGGGAGCGGTGATGACGGAGTCTACTACTCACCGGTGAAGAGAAAACTTAAAGCTTATTTAGGCATCAAGTGGCCCTTGCTTGTCATCATGGATGCCGGAAAACGATGGTTGCTTGGACTCCTCAAGCAAACCATGGTATTCGAGGTGGATTGACACATCCTCTGAGTTTGGTCAAGCTAATGACCTAAAAGAAGCGCTTCTTGGGAGGCAACCCAAGGGTAACAACTCTTTCCCTTTTCTCTTTCGTCTTCGTTTTTGCTTTTGTTTTTGGTGTGCTTTGTTTTTCTTTTGTGTTTTTGGGTGCTAGATCTGGTTGTTGTCATGTGTGATGAGATGCTGAAGGTCATGTGAAAACCTCATGGAACTGTTGAGAAGAAGGTGCAAGATCCGAGCACATGGACAAGGAAGAAAGCACCCAGGAAAATCGGACTGATCTTGCACGGAAATCGGCCGATTTTCCTGGGTAGATGGTCCGATTTTTCCTTCTGTCAAGGAAAGTGATGATCTCCAATCAAGCATGGGTGGAGCGGACGTGGAACTTGGACGGCTTGCGGTGCCAAGCGCGGGTTCCGACACCATAATGAACATCAAGAGCTCTCTACCATCCTTGATCGATCATCCACCATCATCATTCGATGTGAACCGAAATACCAAAGCATCACCAATTTTACATTGTGAGGACTCTCTTTCACTTCTTTATTTAGTTTGCACATTGGAGACAATGTGTTTCTAAGTATGGGGTGGGGTTTTCATGATCACTTGCATGATTAGCATCTAGGATAGTTTAATATTGTCACATGTATTACGTCTTGCATTGTACATACATATTTCGAAAAATCCAAAAAAAATCAGAAAAGTTTAAAAATTTTAGTGCTTCTAAGCTTGGGAATGACCCTTATGATGAGATTGTCTTGTGAATTGGCTATGAATGGCCTTATGTGTTGAATAGATGAATGCATATGTGGACTTGAAGTACTTATCTTGAATCCCATGAATGATTTGTGATTATGATGCTCGTCTTGATTGGATTGAGGATTGAAAGTCGAAATTACATTCTAGTTCTTGCACATCATTTAGGAGTGATTAAGGCAATTCATCTTTCTCTACTTCTCATCTTGATCATGTTGTTTGAGAACCTCAAATGATGAAAATATTGACCTCTTTTGACCCATCCGGAAATAGGAGCATGCTAGTGTGTTGATGTGTGTGAAAAGCAAGTGTGGGGTGAAGTTGTTGATGAATGAATGATGTGAATGAAGTGCTGAATTTGTTGTGAAAAGTGTAGAAAAAAAAAATAGGTTTGGGGACGTTGGTTTAAATGACGAGTAACTCGGCACCATTCACATAATCGGGTGTTTGTGCCTTGCCAAAGTCAAATAAACCGATAGTCCTAACGAGCTTTGGTATGTGTGCCCGGTGTGGAGCACCTCGAAAAATAAAAAAACCCGAGGCCCGCTAATCACCAAGGTTTCGGCTTTTGTACACCAATGCCATTGTCTCAAAAATGAGTGAAAAAGAAAATAAAACAAAGAAAAGATGGAGAAAATTATACACTTGTTGGGAAGTTGAGCAAAAACGAAATTGTGGAGTTAGTTCCTTTCCTGGATTAGTGTTACGCTAAAAAGTGTGCACGCAATAAGCCTTAAATTTATACTCGTTATAATTATCCTAACTTCTAGCGCACCCGCAGTGTACGGGACGTTTGTAG
Source organism: Fagopyrum esculentum (assembly GCA_033239045.1). NCBI lineage: Eukaryota > Viridiplantae > Streptophyta > Magnoliopsida > Caryophyllales > Polygonaceae > Fagopyrum > Fagopyrum esculentum. The sequence goes on along the minus strand of BSUD01000006.1, from coordinate 127,710,827 downwards.
TATGGATAGTACTCCAAGGTCGAACACAAAGACTAAGGTGAAATTGATTCGGTTTTGTGATTAAATTTAGTGAAGGTCTAAAGTTAGAAAAGAGGAAGGAAAACAAAGAACGAAAATCTCAAATGTTTTTGTCGGTTTTAAGTGATCAAAGATCACAAGTCATGCAAAGCAAACAATCAAACTAAACCAAAAATCACAAATAAACAAATCAAACAAGATATTGATCAAGGGAAAGGAAAGACGGATTCTAGGGGTCGGAAGTTCCGGTTATGGCATAGAACTCAAGTTATCTATTCATTCTTTGGATTGATTATGATATGTTGGGATTAAGTGTTTCTAAATTGGGATCAATTACCGGGTAGGTCTCATGATCCAACTAGTCCACACCTAAGGTCTCATTACCGGTTAGGTCTCTAAGAACCTAAGGTTAGGAATTCTACACAAACCGGAATTGTTAATTAGGGATCTAACCTATCCTTACCGGGTAAGTCTTGGAATGGGAAGTCCTAATCAACATTCCTAGCACATCTAATCCAATGGCGACTTGTTAGGTTCACCACTACCTAAGGGTTTTGCTATTTTAGATTCTAAGGGAAGGGATTACCGGGTAAGTCTCTCCTAACACTTAGTCACTACACTAGGACACCCTAGGGTAGGTTAAACTCAGCAAAAACTTAGGGTTTCAACAATTTTATGAATCTAAGGTAAGATCCTTCGAACCAGGAAGAATCACGGTTTGTTCTACAGAAACCACGACCGTGGTTCTACAAGAACTACCCGTGATTTCTAACAGCAGCTACGTTCATAAGCAAAATTCATCCAAAGGTAAATCTAAGTCCGTCCTATCATAGATCTAGCCATAACCATCCTTTCCTTACCCTAGAATCACATCAATTTAGCCTACGACATTCATAATGAAAATCAAAGCAAACAAACATAAAATCATAGCATTCATTTCAAGATAATGAAAGAAAGAAGATGAACAAGTGAACTTCAAAAACAAACCAATCTGAAAATGGAATTAGAACAACTTACAACCCTTCCAAAAGAAGGTTCAAGGGTTCACAAATCTCTAGAAATAAATCCGAAATACAAGAAGCTATGTGTGTGTTCTCCTCTCTTCTTCAATGGAACCTTTCTTCTTCTCTTGGGCACTTTCCTTCCTAGAAAAAATCTTCTTCTTTGGAGAATATATTTGTTAGAGAAATGGATAATGGATGAGCTGCTCCCAAACTACCCCAGCTGCCTCAAACAACCCATCAAGGACCACTTTTATAACAAATTCTTCATGAGCTGGCCATGAGAGTCGTGGCACAGCTGTCACGAGAATCTGGCAAAATCCACGGTCATTTCCACGGCCATGGTTCTTCAGAGAACCGTGATTCTATGCAGAAACTTCGCCTTGGATCATTGAGCTGTGGTTTTGGTGCATGGCTAGTGTTGGCAGGGTCCCATGAGTCCTCCTTAGCTCTTTGCTTGTGTTCTAATGAGTCCGAGGACATGTAGTCTAAATGAACTATCCTTAAACGCATCGTTTTAGCTCTAAACTTCCCGAATTACCTACAAAACGCACACAAGTCCGTGTAGACGTCTATCTCGACAAAATACATGTTTTGAGTGCATAACGTCTTGGACTAGTGCTAGATCATGCATGATTGAGCGAAAATTCTATCTAAATGTACACCTAAAACTATGCTATAAATCGTGTTATCAATTAGCATCACATGACCTAAAAATTCCCACCTAATCACAACGTTTCTTAGCCTCTTCTCTCCTAAGTCCTTGTGACCTAATTGCATGTGTGTAATACTTAGTGATCTAGATTGGATATACTCATGATCATCTTGACTTCTTCATTTTCACCTTTCATGCATGCTTTCTATTTAAGTATAATTGTCTTTCCATGCCTTCATTCATATGATGCATGATTGATTGTCCATTGCCATGAAACATGACTATGAAGGTGATCCAATGTTAGAAGCACAATTCCAAAAAGATTTTGTTGTTTTTCTGCATGCATAAATCATGTCATCTCTTAGTCTATAGTTGGGTCTTGCTCGGGGACGAGCAAATCTTAAGTATGGGGTATTTTGATAACGTGATTTATGACGTTAGTTTAGGCATTCATTTAGATAGTTTTTCCCGTTATTCATGCACGGTTTGGCATTAGTTCATGACGTTTACGCTTAATTCATGCATATTTCTAGTAAAGACGTCTACACGAGCTTTTGTCGGTTTTGTAGGTATTTCGGGGATCTTTTGGACATTAATCGATACATTCGAGGACCAAGCCTCATGGTGGTACATATCCAAGGCCTTGAAGGAACATAATTGGAGCAATGAAGGACACAAGGACGCTTGTTGGTGCAAGCAATCGAGCAACTCATGGCTAGATGATCATAACAAGTTTCTGTTAAAGAAAATCGACCTAACACTCAGGAAAATCGGACGATTTTTCTGTCTGGGTCGATTTTCTGGCCTTTGAGAGCTTGTGCCACGTGTCCCACGATCTCTTTGCCCGGCCCTTGCTTCTTTGTGGAGTATTTAAGTGGTCATGCAGGCTGATTTGAGGATGCTTCTCATTCCTTTTGGACCCTTCTCCTCTAGCATCTTCCAAAAGACTCTTCCATTGTAGCCTCTCATCAAGGCACCCTTGTGGGTGTTCTTGAGAGAGATTAGTGTAGATTTTAATTTCGTAGTGAGATTTGAGTGATTTTTGTGAAGAAACTTGTTGAAGGTTGTAAGATCTGACTTGGAGCTACATTTGGTGTGTTGAAAGACTTGTTTTGAACTCAAATCCAGCTAAGTTTCATTGCTTTCATTTCCTTACTTCATCTTCTTGCTATGGATTCCATGTATGCTTGTATGATGATTTTAGATCTTGAAATGCATGTTGTTAGCTAAGTTATTGTGATTTTAGGGTGATGGATTGATGGTTATGGCTTGGGTGATGATAGAAATGACTTACATGTTAGTTTAGGATGATTTTTGTGGCCGAAACCTAAACCAGAGGAGAAAAATCGACCTGTTCTTCAAAGTAAATCGGCCGATTTTTGCTATGATCCACCCGATTTTTCCTTCTGTTGCTCTTTAATTGATGAATCTGTATGTTAGGATGTTAGATTGTTGAAATCCTAGTGTTTGTTGAGCATAATATAGCTTAGGGTGACCTAATGCTAGCAAACTAAGTGAGGAAAGAGACCTACCCGGTGATTTCCGTTCTTAGATACCAAAGATGATGAACTCTAGGTAGTAGTGAGCCTCATAAGCCGCTATTGGACTGAGTGTGCTAGGATTGTTGCTTGAGACTTACCTTTTCCGAGACTTACCCGGTAAGGAGAGGTTTGCCCCTTAAGTAGTGTCCGGTTTGTGTAGAATTCCCAACTTTACCTCCTTGAGACTTACCCGGTAATAGGAGTTTGGTGCGGGATTAGTGAAGCATGAGACTTACCCGGTAATTGCTTCCATTAGAGAAACACCCTTTCCCATCACCGTAACCTTGTCCTTAGAATCTTTAGAAGCTTGAGTCCAATGCCATAACCGGGAATCTTGATCTCTAGAATCCACTTATCTTACCTCTTATCTCTTATCTTGCATTCGTGTGTTTGTTTGCTTGTTTGATTTGCATATTTTGTGATCCTTGTTTGATCACCCCAAAACCAACCAAAAATATTGTGTTTTGCACCTTCTTTATTCCTCATCTCATCTTAGTTTAGATTTGCACTATCTTTGATCATTGAATGACTTGATTTCACCTCAGTCCTTGTGTTCGACCTCTGAATACTTTTCTTCCTACATAACGATCCGTACACTGCGGGTTTTGCTAGGTAGTTTAGGAGATTAGATCGAGTTTATAAATGTAAAGCTTTTTGCGTGTCACAATCTTAGCGTAACAGAAGCTATAGCCTCTCCTACTAATGATGCCGCGGTTGTCATAAAGTTCTTTAATATAACTATTTTCCCAAGGTTTGGGACACCGCGGACCATTATTAGCGATGGAGGTTCACACTTCATTGCCCGGCGATTCGAAACTCTCCTAGCCAAGTATGGGATGACTCACAAGATCGCCACTCCCTATCATCCACAAACGAGTGGACAAGTGGAGATTTCAAACAGAGAAATCAAGGGCATCTTAGAGAAAACAGTTTCAAAGACAAGGAAAGATTGGTCTTTGAAGCTAGACGATGCGTTATGGGCATACCGGACTGCGTATAAGACTCCCATAGGAACAACACCATACAACCTAGTGTATGGGAAATCTTGTCACTTACCGGTAGAGCTAGAACATAAAGCGTATTGGGCGATAAAGTGGTTGAACTTCAGTATGAAAGAAGCAGGCAAGAAGCGCCTCTTAGACCTTAACGAGCTTGAAGAACTCCGCTTGAACGCCTATGAGAACGCCAAGATATACAAGGAGAGAGCGAAACGTTGGCATGATAACCATATCATTCCAAAGGACCTCAAGGAAGGAGATCAAGTTCTCCTCTTCAATTCAAGACTTCGGCTCTTTCCAGGTAAGCTTAAATCTCGTTGGACCGGACCTTATCTAACCAAACATGTTTTTCCCCATGGTGCAGTTGAAGTATGGGGTGAAAAGAGCGGAAGTTTTAAGGTGAACGGCCAACGACTTAAGAAGTACTCACCGGAGCTCCAAGCTGAGGAGTTCGCGCCTACCGCATTAGAATAGATGCAAGTACGGTCTAGCTACGGACCTTAAACAAGCGCTACTTGGAAGGCAACTCAAGCTATTGCACTTTTGTTTTTCATTCTTAGTTTAGATTAGCTTAGACGTTTTTGCTTTGTTTTTGCCCTCGATATCTTCCGGTATGTTGTGTTTTTGGATGTAGGAGCAAGGAATAGGGATTGGAAGAAGGAAAAGTCGGAGGAATTGACGAAACATGAGCTTTAGCACAATGCAGAGAGTTCCACAGCCAGTTCCACGGCCGTAAAAGCTACAGTGACCGTAATTCTATAAAAGCTGAAAAAAAATCACAAAAACCACGGGTCCGTACATTTCCACGGCCGTGGAACACCCCGACAGACCGTGATTTTCAAAAATTTTTACGGCCACTATAAAAACCACCTTCCTTCACAAAAAAACACCCCAATTCCCTAATCCACGGTTCTCTTCCACGACCCAAACCGCCGAAAGACCCCAAGGCTAAGCTTATCTACCACTTAGCCTTGAAGATAGCACATAGGGTCCTTTACGAGTGCCTATTCCCTAGGACCGAGACCCCACAGAAGATAAAGACCGGTAAGTTATTCCTTCTCTACTGCATGCTTTACGGTAGACCAACTGATTGTGCCACTTTCTTAGCCTCCACCATGAGTAAGCTTAAGAACAAGAGGGCTGGAAACATTGGGTATGGCGGGATGGGTACCCATATTGCTACACAGCTCGGGATTGATTGCTCCGCCTGCACTAGGATAGCAGCGAGACCTTTGGGTCTCAACAGCCTTATGACTAGGGGCATTATCTTTCCACGACACCGAGCCCCACCTACTGTTGGTATGCCATGGGAGGATAGAGGAGGCAGGGGCATTGTTTGGCTTCCTGAGTATTCCATTATGGTTGGACGCCATAATTGGAATGAGACATTCGCTTCCATGCATGCGAATAGGTTGGCACTACCCCCGTATGTCCCGGAGGAGCCTCCAATTGAGGAGGAGATGGGAGGAGGAGAGGATTATGAGGGAGGAGGAGGTGATGAGCAAGATTTTGGCACCTTTCCGGATCAGCCGGACATCTTCCCGGATTTACCTAGACAGTCTCCCCGCCCTTCTAGACATTCCGGTGCTTCTTCCTCTCGCCGAGCTAGTGTGAGCGAGAGTCCGACTTGGATGGATACCCCTCCAGATTGGTACGGGACGCAGCCAGAGTGTATGGGAGCTCCACCACCTTGGTATGCACAGCCACCATTAGCACCAGCTCCACAGGATGCTCTAGCTTGGTATGGCCAGCCGTCGGCATGGTACGAGCAGTTACCGGCATGGGCCAGCGATCTATCTAGGAGAGTGGTGACTTGGAGATCCACCGGGACCAGCAGGAGACGCAGAGACAAGAGCATGACGAGATGATGAGTGATATCTACCGCCAGCAGTTTGGGCGGTACTATAGCCATGACTTCTGCCCGTTTCCACCACCACCGCCTCCGCAGTGACGAGTTTTACTACCGAGAGTTTCAACCGCTCCACCGCCATCTAGTGAGTTCATTTTTCTTTTCTTTCTTTTCTTTATTTCTTTTTGAACATTGAGGTAAATGTTTGTCCTAAGTATGGGGCGGGGTGTGACTATGTGTTGTAATAACTCTACTACTTTGTTTGCTTCTATCCATGACACTATTGCATGTTTCATTCCATAGTCACACGTTTCATTATTGCATTGCATGAAAAAGGCTTTGAAAAACCCATAAAAATTTGAAAAAGTTTTGTGCTTCTAAGAATTGAGATGATTCCTATGATAGATCTTACTTACGGAATGAGTTTTTGATGACAATTGCATGATTAAACAAAATTATGAATTGGAAAGAATTTGAATGAGTTGTTTATCCTTTCTTGCGAATTTCATAATGTGAAGAGTTTTATCTAAATCATATTGAGAAATTGAGGTTGAAATCGCATGATGAGTTCTTATACTTCTTTATGAAATGATTAAGGCAATTCGATTTTTCTTGCTTCTTTCTTTGATCATTTAGCCCCTCAATGAAATAATAGCCTCCCTTACCTATCCGGGAATTTGGAGGAGTTGATATTTGGCATGTTTGATGTGGGAGGGCCATGAAAGCAAAATTTTGCATTCAAAGAATAGAAAAAAACTTTTAGGTTTGGGGAAGTCAATCATGATGATGAGTAACTCGGCACCATTCACATAGCCGGGTGTTTGTGTCTTGCCAAAGTCGGATTAAGCGATATTCCTAACGGATTATGGTATGTGCATCAAGGGTTTGAGGCATCTCAAAATTGAGAAACGCCAATCTCCTAGGCTTCGGTTTTTGTGCACCGTTGTCCATACTTCCAAAAGTAAAGTCGAAAAATAATGTGAAAAAGAAAAGAGCAAAGCTCTAAGTTGATGTTGTTGCGAAATCAAAAGAAAAAGTAAAAGAGTTGGGTTATTCCTTTTCCCGGATTCATGCACCACATCCCTTATAAGTTCCCCTCCTTTCCGCATTCTAGACCTTACTTGAAAGTCCTTAAGATCAAAAGAGTGTTATATGACTTGGTGATCTAAATTGAAGTTTCTTATTCTTGATTTTGACAATACTTGAAGGTTATGATGTTTGTTTTAAAGTTTGAGCATCTTGTGGAGTCTCTTTTCTCTACATCCTTTGGTTTATGTATGTAAGCGTTTTCAAGAATGAATGAAGCAAGGTTTGAGGTTGATCTATTTACTAGAAGCACATTTACCTAAAATATGTTTTGTTTTGAGTATTGCATGCATATTTCATCCTAAGTATGTTCTAAGCTTTTGAAAACATTGCTTGGGGACAAGCAAGTGACAAGTATGGGGTATTTTGTTAGCATGAAATATTGCGATATTATAGGCACATATTTTGGTTGTTTTTCACTCATTATTATGTCCATGGATAGGATATAGAAGCAATTGTTAGCTTGTTCATCTATGTTTTCGATATGGAGGTCTACACTAGCTATGTGTTGATTATAGGTGAATAAAAGCTGGAATCGGATCGTTTTGATGCAAATCAAGGAGGAATTGATCATGTTGGAACCTCAGGATACACATTGAGAAGCTAAGGAAGGAGCAAAGATGAAGAATGGCACGAAACAAAGGCAACGAGAAGGACTAGGCACTTCCACGCTCCAATGGTCGTGGAACCTCCATTATGAACGTGGACTTGATCTTTGAGCATTACAGTGAGTTACACGGTATAAATTACGGTCGTGGAAGGCTAAAGACACCGCAATCATTTCCACGCCCTATTTCCACGGTCGTGGAACATCATGAAACCGTGATTTGGGCAATCTTTTGGCGAATCATTAATCGTCACGTCATCTACGTAATTAGACGAAAAGATACTTCTTTCTCACCTTATAAAAAGGCTGGAAGAAGGCTTTTTCGGGGTTCGCGCTTGGAGAGCATTTTTGCTTAGGGTTTTCTCGCGGGAGTTGCAAAAGCGGCGTCGGATTGGAGATTTCAAGATTGTTCGTGGCGGAAGTTGCGCCTTTTCTTAGGTTTTGATATTGAAGACGGATTGACGTCCCGATCTTCATGGTTACCTAAGGTCATTGTGAGGTTTTTTGTTCTATTTCTGAATCCATTATACATCATTCCTTGTGTGTTGGATTCGAGATCAGTTTTGAGTTATATTCGAGTTTTCGAGGGTTTTCATCTTTCATTCTTCTTAAATTTGATTATTGATTTGATGACAATGGTTATTGGCTAAAACCCTTTAGCGATTCTAAGGTGAAGGGTTGATAGTTGTGGCTTAGATGATGATAGATCGATCGTAAACAGATTGGACCTTGAGAGTAAGAGAAACTTCATCGACAACCAAGATCACGGTCTGTTCTTGGACTTCCACGGTCGTGGAACTCAAGATCTGCCCGTGATTTACCTTAGTTTACGAACTTTGCTTTTACTTTAATCCAAAGTTAAAGATTAGCTTTAACCTAGCCTTGACTTGTCTTTTCTAGGTAGTAGTGAGACTCAACATCCTCTATTTCGGTTTCGAGTGTCACAACCTTAACCGTTTGAGCCTATTTTGATCCTTGGGTTACAAGTTTGGGTATTTGAGATCAATTCTAGTCTTTAGATCCTTTCTATTATGAAGCCTCAACAACCTTTATAGAGAGTGTCTTTGGGTTAGACATATAGGGTTTTGGAACTTCGCCGTACATTACCTTACTTTAGTATACCTTTGCAATTCTTAACTCTGTCCTTAATTCTTTAGTATATCTTGAATCGATTGCCACAATTTGACATCCGGATCTTTAGGGTTGCTGTTTTCCCAATATTTGCAAAGCTTATTACATTTACTTGCTTGATAACTTACAAACTAAATTTGTTCCCCCCCACCCAAATCCCTGTGTTCGATACTCTAGAATTCTTGCTAATCTACGCCGATCCGTACACTGCGGGTTCGCTTGCTTAATTTCAGTTTTATAAATTTAAAGCTTATTTGCACGCACGCTAAGTGGCGAACAGGGGCTATGTGCCAGATCTTCACAGACCATAAGAGTCTGAAGAATATATTCAGTCAACGGGAGTTGAATAACCGCCATAGAAGATGGTTAGAGCTGATTAAGGACTTTGATTTAGAGATTTTGTACCATCCGGGGAAGGCGAACGCAGTCGCCGATGCTTTGAATAGGAGGACTCCTCGAGAGGAGGCTATAGGACGGCTTACGGTTCAGCCTCAGCTGAGGAGGGATTTGATAGAGTTAGAGATGGATATCCAATTCCTGGATGTGGACGGTCGTATGTCCGAGTTGAAGGTACTTCCTGACCTGTCCGGAGAAATCCGGCAGAAGTAGGTGGGATGCCCGGTTTTGAGGAGGATCAGAGATAGGATGACCCGAGGTGAGGCACCGCAGTTCACGGTAGGAGCAGATGGATTACTGAGACGCTAGGGGCGATTTGTATACCGTCGGCCCCAGAGTTGAGAGAGCGGATTTTGTGTGAGCACATTCTACACCTTACTTTGTGCATCCATGCACGAGTAAGATGTATCAGGACCTTAGGAGATCTTACTGGTAGGGCGGGATCAAGCCCAATGTAGCGAGATATGTTGCCCGATGCGCGACCTGCCAGCAGGTCAAGATCGAGCACCAGAGACACGGAGGAGAGCTTCACCCACTGCCCGTGCCGCAGTGGAAGTGGGAGGATATATTGATGGACTTCTTTACCGGGTTGAGACCGAGTAGGAGCTTCGACGCGATTTGGGTAGTTGTAGATCGGTTGACGAAGACCGCACGTTTCATCCCCATCCGGGATACGTGGCCGGTGAGTCGTCTAGCCGAGGAGTTTAACCGTCAAATTGTGAGATTGCACGGAGTACCGAGGACCATTGTATCGGATAGGGACAGACGTTTTACCTCGATGTTTTGGCAGCAGGTACACGCCGCCCTAAGTTCGAGTCTTCATTTCACCACCGCATACCATCCAAAGACCGACGGCCAATCAGATCGGACTATTCAGACCTTAGAGGACATGTTGCGTGCATGTGTACTAGACTGAGGGCAGGTATGGTCAGACCACCTCCCATTTGTGGAGTTTTCGTATAATAATAGTTGGCACGCGTCGATTGGGATGGCACCGTATGAGGCATTGTATGGGAGGAGATGCCGCACTCCCTTATGTTGGGACGAGCCGGGGAGTTCTAGTGTTTTAGCTTCGGATCATGTACAGAATGACATGGCTAGGGTTGCTTTGATATGAGAGAGGATGTTGACCGCCCAGAGTCGTCAAAGATCGTACGCGGATAGGAGGCGTAGACCTCTCGAGTTCCAGGTAGGAGCCAAGGTGTGGCTGAGGGTATCACCGACTCGGGGTTGTCAAACAATTTGGCATTTAAGGGGAAGTTGAGCCCCCGATATGTCGGTCCATTTGTGATAGTAGAGAGAGTTGGTACCGATTAGCATTGCCACCACAATTGGAGGGTATACATCCGGTATCCATGTGTCTCAACTGAGGGAGTACATCCATGACCCGAAGCACATCATTAGCCTTGTGGTCGAGCCGGACCATACTTTTGCAGAGCACCCGATAGCGCTTTTAGAGCGGAGTACGAGACGCCTTCGATCGAAGAAGATCCCGATGTTGAGGGTGCAGTGGTCGAGGCGAGGAGCCGACGAGGCTACATGGGAGACAGAGGATAATATCCGGAGGAACTATCCCGAGTTTTACGCGAGTTTAGAGACACCGATAGGACAGTCAGGTTAGTCCCGAGCTTCTTCCTTGATCTTTACCTATGTGCTTGTGATGTGATATGTTTTTTATGTATGTGATTACCTCGTGAGACGTTATCATGAGTATGAGAGTGACGTTGGGCTTGAGATCGATAATTAGCTTTGTGAGTTCCTTATGTTTCGAGTGTGCTTCGCGAGTACCTTTAGCAAGTTTCGGGACGAAACTTGTTTTTAGGGGGTTAGTTGTAACATCCGGAAATTTTATTTCCGGAAGATGAGTTGATTCCGACTTTTCCGTGTTTGTGGCTTATTTCCCGCAGGCACGTTTGCTGAATAAGATTTTTGACCTTGGGAAGAGGAGTGAGGGGACAAGGGGGTTGTTGACCCTTGGATATCCTCACCCCTCTATGTCAGCCTCATTACTCTCTCCCCACTTTCCCATTTCTCCTCTTACATTCATTTTACTTCCTTCCACTCCTATCTTCCTTCTTGCTTGCTCTCATCTTCTTGGGCCTTGGAAGAGCTTGGTAGGAGCTGCAGCTTGAGTTTTCCAGATCTGCTGTGGTAAGTGAACTCTCTCTCCTTCCTCTTGCTGATAGTTTTCCCTTCTTCCTCTTCTCTTCACCTCCATGGCTATGGAGGAAGCTTTTGAAGAGAAATCTAGTAAACCTTTGCATGCCCCTTTCTTTAGCTCGTTTAGTTTGTGGTGAGGAAGCTAGAACCTGTGGTGAAGGTTTGGAGGAGGCCCAGCAAGAGAAGGAGACCGTAGGAGCAAAGAACCAGTCGAAGAAACGAAGAAGATAGAGTTTCTGTTGTTCGACCGCGGGGGCGGATCACCAGAGGCGCGGAGGCGGATTGAGACCACCGCAGGGGCGGCCAGAGCCACCGTAGGTGCGGCGACCAGGCGTAGGGGCGGCGCTAGAGATCCGTAGGGGCGACAACAGGGTTTTGCCGGGAGCGCCAGCTTGCTTCCACGGCTGCGTTTTCTTCACCAGTAGGTTCCTTCCTCCTTTCCTCTTCGTTCCTTTCTTAGACCTTATGTTGTTGCTTAGCTATAACCATGATTAGGTTGGACCTAGGACTTGTGAGAATGCCATTGAGTGGCTTGAACCTAGGTGCCCTTGAATCTTTAGTGATCTTGTGTGTGTGAGGGCCGTGTGGTCTCTCTTCCATCTTACCCTCTTAGTCCAGCTTTGTTGTGTCCTTGATCTCTCTTGGGTTGTGGGTTGTTGTTCCCTCTTTTCCTTGCTTATCTTATTCTTGACCTCCTAAGGTTTCAAGAGAGCCTTCCTAGCTTCTAGTTATTGAACCCTATGTTTGGTTTTGGCTTGGGAGAGTCTTAGAGTTGTTGTGAGTTTGAAGTTGACACATATATATATGTTGGTGATCAGGCTTTGGTTTTTTTTTCGGAAAGTGAGATCGTTGGTTTGATTAGCTTGAGACGAGGTAAGTCCTCGGACTTACTTAGCCGCTTTTATACCTTATTTGAGTATATTATGGTGGTGTGTGTTTACCGCTTTTGAACATGAAAACGGATTAGGATCTACTTGACCTTATTTATTGGCCCATCGTTACTATTATTATTATCGGGCGGTGACATCACTACCTAGCCTCCCGAGGGAGACTGGGGGATCTCTGCGACCAGGCCATACATGGTATACGGGCGGGTTTCTTCATCACTCCCTCAGGGTATACGGGTTAAGCGCCGCCACACTCCTATTGGTTACACGGGGATAGAGGCGAGAGATATAAGACTCTTGTGTCACACTTGAACGAATGGATTAGATATGGAACGACCTAAAAAGATATTATGTAATGAATGTGTTTGTTGTGTGTTTGTGCTCCTATGTGTGTTTGTGCCATATTATTCATATAATGCCTAGAATGTGAGCTAACGGTTTTAAACCGTTTTATGTAGATGCCTTGCAGGTTAGGGATGCCGCCGAGTGAGGTGGAGGAGTGGACAGCCGAGTGGCCTCCGTACATTATAGGACGGGGGCGTTTTTGGGGGTTTTCCTTGTTTGTCGGATTATGGCTTGTTGTACTTTTATATTACTTTACGTTTTATGTCGTTTTGAGGACTCGGCTGAGTTTCCAACTTGTATTCCTTCCTTTCTTTTCTTGCATACATTATAAACCATTTTGAGTTTTATGCCTTTATTTGTGCCATGTTGGAAAGGTCCGATGAGATTGTTGTCAAGCGAAGGGTCGAGACCCATTGTGTGGTCTCTCCCATAGCATTCCGATATCCTGCGGATTCGGGGTGTTATAGATATGCATTTTTTGGGTATTGCTTATTGAGTATATGTGTGTGCAGTTTGGGTATGCAGTTTTGGGGATTACTTACCAAAAAACAAACGTTGTTGCTTACCCAAAAAAAGAACAGGGGGTTGTTTCCAGATTTCGGTGACGCGGAAGCTCAACAAGAGGACTTGCGTTTGAAGGGAGGAAGAAGGGACATGATTTTATAAATAGGGAAGAAAAAGGGGCTGCCGCCGAGTGAGGTGGAGGAGTGGACAACCGAGTGGCCTCCGTACATTATAAGATGGGGGCATTTTTGGGGTTTTTCCTTGTTTGTCGGATTATGGCTTGTTGTACTTTTATATTACTTTACGTTTTATGTCGTTTTGAGGACTCGGTTGAGTTTCCAACTTGTATCCCTTCCTTTCTTTTCTTGCATACAATATAAACCATTTTGAGTTTTGTGCCTTTATTTGTGCCATGTTGGAAAGGTCCGGTGAGATTGTTGTCAAGCGAAGGGTCGGGACCCATTGTCTGGTCTCGCCCGTAGCACTCTGATATCCTGCGGATTCGGGGTGTTACAGATATGCATTTTTTGGGTTTTGCTTATTGAGTATATGTGAGTTTGGGTATGCAGTTTTGGGGATTGCTTACCCAAAAACAAACGTTGTTGCTTACCCAAAAATAGAACAGGGGCCTGCTTCCAGATTCCGGTGACGCAGAAGCTCAACAAGAGGACTTGAGTTTGAAGAGAGGAAGAAGGGACATGAGTTTATAAATAGGGAAGAAAAAGGGGCTGCATTTATTGGACACAAATTTCATGTAAAATGTCCATCAACATTGTCACCAATCAAATCAATGACTGTCATTTTTTGTATTTTTTCTGATTTCATCTACTACATAGGAGTCCATTATATAAATTACAAATTGGGAGGCCCTAATTCCAACTTCATGGTGTAAAAGGCCTACAATGCCAATTTAGCCAATTAACTATAACAAAAAAAAATAAGACACCTACCACTTGAAAAAAATAATATCAAATTGGAAAACCAAAACTTGGTTTCCACAAACTCAACTTTGACGGATCAAAACTTGATTCCGGAATAACATCCATTGGGTTCATTATATGTGATCACAATGGCAAAGTAATAAGCTTGGCCGCTAGGAAAAATAATTTTAACTCGATCATTAAAGTAGAAGCATACGCGCTGAAAACTGACCTTAGTGAAGCAATAAGACTTAATATAAAAAAGATTGAAATTGACGTGATAACTTATGTGTTGTCAAGGCACTCCGAGGACTTTGGAGTTGTCCCTGGGAGGTTGAGATGACACTATCCGACTCCCGACTAGATCTTCGCTTCTTTGAGGAAGTACAGGTCACGCATGTGTTCAGAGAAATCAACTGTGTTGCTGAACGATTGACTCATCTAAGAATCTCGAACCCCAACACACCCATTTCTGACGATCCTGAACTTTGTGTTCTCATCCGCAAGGATGCTTTAGGATGAACTACCTCTTGAAGATATCCCGTCCTAACCGCTTTCCGTTTTCAAAAAAAATAAATAAATAAAAATAATTGTGGTATGAATTGTAGCTGCACTTATCTAACTTTCGTTTTGATTAACAATTATTTATTCCTAGATCATTTCTGAAGTTTAATTTGAATTTTGAGTTTCTGTTGCAGCTGAAAGTGAAACTCGAACGAAAACTAATTGAGTTATAAACAATTAACGGAAAACAATCTATTGTCTATCAATTATCAAATTGCATATATTTTAGTTTAGCTTTTTTGAAAGCTATTAAAAAGATCACCTTTTTTAATGGAAACAATCTGCTCTTTGTCAATTGTCAAAGTGGTTTGCTCTCCTCGGCTAGTATATATATTTAAGTTTTATACAAAACAGTGTGGATCTCTATAAAATAAGGTGATTACAAGTGGATTAGTATTTGAACTACATACTCTGTAATCTAACTATATTTTGATTGAGGACCCCAAAAGTTTTTGAAAACTCAAAAACATAATATATGAACTACTTTATACGCAATACTTGAGCTTATTTTAAATGACAATGTCAATTTAACAAGAATTGAGTTAAGTAGACTTTTTTTTTTTTTTTTTTTAAGAATTGGTGGTATAGGGTCTCAAATTGTTGATTTTTGTAAATGAGCCCTTATATAAAATAATATAAACTAGGCTTGCAAACTAGAAAATAGGGACTATTTTGGGTATTACAGTGACGTTTCTAGGTATGATATTTTTTGATATTTTAGTTTTTTGGGTATGTTTGGGTTTTGGGTATGTGTGTGTTTTTGAGTATGTTTGTGTAGTTTGACAAAATTATTTTGGGTGTATTTACGAAATGAGTTTATGTCATGGGTACCCTTAATAAAGTAATAGTGGTAAAAAGTTTAGTTCATAGAGAGAGAGAGAGAGAGCATATGAGAACAGACTTTATCGTGTAATCTTGAGAGCATGTCTTATTGTTTAATATATTATTCGTAGTTTTTATTAGTTTTGTTATGAAGGTGCCATATCGTTTAATGCATTATTCGTAGTTATTGTTGGTTGAATAAATTATTCGTAGTTATTATTATTCATAATTATTATTAATTATAATATCTACCCTAAATCTCAAGGCAAAGGGACGACCCCAACCCCGAGATCAACAAGAAGAGAGCCCAGTTCATTTGAGCATTTAGCTACACGTGGTCCTGGGCGGCCGAAAGGGAAGAAAGCAAAAGATGTAGATTCTAAACCGGAGTTGACTCCTACGAGTAGGACGCGTCGTAAAGAAAAACAACCAGCGAAAGCTGGATTTTAATGCATTCCAATGCATTATGAACAGTGGCACAACGGTTACGGAACTCATGACCGTGTGCCACTGTTCATCATCTTCGACAGTCCGCCATTGAAGGCGGATTGTCGAAGGGTTTATACGATTTATTCCACAAATTCCACATCAATCAACCTGAAACAATTCAAATCAACAACAATCTAACCTATTACACTCAATTTCATACTAAATTACGAACCCGAAACTAATAAACAAAAACCGAACAAAATCGAAACAAAAACCGAACAAAATCAAACATTTACCTTCTTGGGTCGTGTTTTCGCTTTTGAAATGGTCTTCCTCCGTCACCGTCTTTATCCATTGCTCGTTTTTGTGTAAAATGTGTTGAATTAAACCGATTTGCCCCTTTTCGTCTCTTCGTCTTCGTTGTCGTCCGCTTTGGTTTTGTGTTTTAATCAAAGAACAGCGCTTATGGATACGAGATCCGTAAGCGCTATTAGGGTTCAAAATTTCACGGTTACGGGATGCGTAACCGTGAACTTTTGGTCACAGTTACGAATCACGTAACCGTGACCTAATGACGGTTACGGGATCCGTATGCATCTTGCAATAACGAAATCTTGAACCATGCGAATACAACTTCCGTAACTAAAATATAGGGAGACGAAGGATCTCCTTGCCTTACCCCTTGAGTGGACGAGAAAGCTTCCAAAGAATCGGGCAACAAGACTCATCGAGAACCCCTTTTATTTTGAATTATTACGAGTAAATTTACAATTTAGTAGCGGTTAGTTAAATTTTCTAAAAATAAAAATACGATGATATGAAGGGATATTTTTTCTATGTTCTTGTTTTGAATTTATTAAAAATGAACTCTCCTTTCAACATAACCCTAATGAAGACCCAACGATTACATAATGGGCTGCTAAAGCTAAAATCTTTCAATTGGTACAAGGATGCATGAAGATTATAGAGGGCGATCCATGAAAACCAAATATCAAATCTCCACATGACAAAATACCAATAATCCTATCCGGTGTATTTGAGAAGTATGTTGATGCTAGAAGATGTCATAAATTCCGGTGTCGATAGCAAGAGTGTAGGCCCACCAAAATACGTTGAGATGTGCACCCATTGTCGAGATGCGTACAGTAATATACAGTCAAATATCAATAAATATATTTCTTATGCTCTCAAGATATCCGAATTGATCATGCCAAATATAACATAGTACGTAGCCAAATATAACTAAATCCAAGAAAACCAAATATCAAATTTTCCTCAAGAGGATTTGTCCTTAGCGTGCAAATCGGATAATTTAAGTCCCACTTTGAATGGCCTCATGGATCTGAAATCATTTCTGAAAGCTACCACATGTATTTGCATGATCAATTCGGATATCTTAAGGGCGTAAGAAATGTATCAATGATATCTTTACATAGCGGGTGGGGTTGTTAGTTGACCACAGACGAATGCAATGTATTCTCGGATGTTGCCGGAGACATATAGATGATGAAGTGGTTGGGATACTTGAGAAACCCATGCAAATTAGATTGATGTTGGAGGATATAGGGCCTCAATTGTTGAATAACACCAGGTAGATGGGCCGAAACAAGATTAAAGAGGTCAGAGTTATGCTTAACTTGGATTCTGCAAAGCCAATAGAAGTAGGTGGAATTGGAAGGTATGATAGTCCAATTTACGACGAGTCAAATATGAAGAGGATGAACATAATGAGGAAAAAAAAGTTGCGAGATCAATAAGTGTGTTAGACAAAAAGTGCTTTAGGTTAATATTTTAAGGATAAATAAATAAAGGTTTAATCATGCAAAAAGGGGCTAATAAGATGGACAATCATAATATGTAGGAGGAAAAACAACAAGCTTAACAAAGACGTATCTCAATCACTTTTAGATTATATTAGCAAGAGTGAACATGCATGCGGTCACAAAAGAGATACAATACTAAGTTCTAGACAATAAATCACATAGGTCAATGCACTTATGAAAGAAATAGACACAAATACAAAGGATAAAGAAGCTCAAAAGCTAGCCTAAATATCACAAAATTTTGTATAGACCACAAAATTTGGCATAATCTCTTCACTTCACTTCAATCCAATGATCCATGCACTTCTATAAGCATTTAAAGAACAACCACTTAATCATCGATTTTAATGTGCTTGACACCAACTTACCAAGATATTTCTCACTAGTGACCTAGTCAATTTGTTTATGCATCAATACCATGATATTAATTTCATCACATGAAAGAAAATAACATTATAAAGGACATGTATGTTCACAATAAATAAATAAAAGAATTTGGGTCCACCCCTTGTGTGTATTTTTTTCACAATAAAATGAGATAGATTAATACAAGATAATCAAAATTTTGTAAATTCGTCAAAGGATATAATATATGAAATTAGAACACTATTTCTAATTATTATAAAATCCAATCTCATGCAATTTGGGTCCACCCCTTGTGCTATTAAACTTAAAGAATAGGGTTACCTAAAAGAAATTATGAAAATTTTATATGTTCTTAACGTTCTTGAATATGATAACTTTTGTGATATTTCAAATTATGTATGTTTCAAAAAAAAAATATTTAATTTTCTTCCTTTCAACAGTAGCATGAAATTGCGCTTCTAAAAGCTTTCTTTAGAACTCGTTATGCCTTAACGACGAGAAATGTAAGTTGTATGTGAAAAAGAAGACTTTGTGGAAGGGAAGTGTGAAGGGATGTTCCCTTGGGAATTTATGTGCTACAATACAAACAATGCACAACAACTAGTGCATGGTGTGTGTGTATATATAGACAATTAAATAAAAACACAAGCTAAGTTCTTGAGCTATGCGGGTATGCTTTTTCATTCCGTGTGTTTCTTAGTTTGAGGCGTGAGTTGTTAGTGGTTATGAATTGTTATGAGTTTTTGTAGGTGTCTACTTATATTACTCAATTTTATCATTAAGGATAATCTCCTTAGTTTGTCCATCTTTCATTACTCATGCATAAATTAACCCTCACTCACCACGAGGTTTGCAAACTTCCACCCATGACACAAGATGCATGCGTTGATGATCTTCATCAATGTTCGATAAAATTTTGCGTCCTTTTCTACCGAGCTCCTCCCATACCTAAGTTCGATGCTTGACTATATGCATAATATAAAAGGAAATAGGCTTAAGACAAACCTTGTTAATGTGGTCCTTCCGACGAAACTCAAAACCCTCTCTTCCATGCAGAAAGTCTCTTGTCTCTTTTTTCGATGACACTAATCACATCAGATCAACAAATTTTTCCATTAAAAAATGTTTATCCTTAAATATTTTTCAAAACCTTTTCAAACCGACATGTCTGCTTTGCGTTGTAAACGTTCTTTTAACTTGTCATCAACATTTAGAGACACAAAAATTTTGGATTTTCTAAAACTAGCAAACACCTTTCAAACACCCCTTAATAACATCAACTTTACCAGTAGAAGCTTCAGAGAACAAAACGATATCATCCGCGAAGAAAATATGCAAAATCTTACTAGAACCATTTTCCATGTGTTTTCATCTACCAATCTGTGAATGTAGTGACTCTGAAAACAAAGAACGAAAATATAAGGAGAGAAGGATCCCCTTGCCTTGCCGCTTATCTAGGCGAGAAAGCTTCTAAAATTTTGCTATTCCAAATAACTAGGACAAAAAGACTTATCGAGAACCCCTTTTATTTTAAAACAATATTAGTAATTTTCCAATTTAGTAGTGTTTAGATAATGTTTCTAAAAATAAGCTAAATAGTTTTTGCTATAAAAAAAATCCTTAGATCTCAAGGCGGTGAACTCAATAAACTTATCGGTTATCATATTTTTTCTAGAATAAGAAAAAATAAAACACGATGAAAGGATTTTTTTTTTCTACGTTCTTGTTTTGAATTTAATAACAATCAATGCTTTTTTCAATAAAAGGAGCCCTAATGACAACCTAACGATTACGGAATGGTGTGGTAAGGCTCCAATAAAAATTTTGAATTTGTAAAAGGATGCAAGAAGATTGTGGACGGCGATCCAACAAAATCAAAAATCAAATCTCCACAAGATAAAATACCAATAATCCTCTTTGATGTGTTTGAGAAGGACGTTGATGCTTCCATTAATATAAAAGAAAATGTCGTAAAGCCTGAAGCCGATAGAAAGAGTGTCGTCCCACCAAAATACATTGAGATGTGCTCTCATTGTCGACATACGTACACTAACATATGTTGTCAGATAAAATTAAATAGTGATATGTTAAGGGGCCCTAAGAAACGAGTTGTTTTTGTTGTTGATTGGGAATCAAGACTCAATTGTTGAATAACACCAGGTAGATGGGCCGAAACAAGATTAAAGAGGTCAGAGTTATGCTTAACTTGGATTCTGCAAAGCCAATAGAAGTAGGTGGAATTGGAAGGTATGATAGTCCAATTTACGACGAGTCAAATATGAAGAGGATGAACATAATGAGGAAAAAAAAGTTGCGAGATCAATAAGTGTGTTAGACAAAAAGTGCTTTAGGTTAATATTTTAAGGATAAATAAATAAAGGTTTAATCATGCAAAAAGGGGCTAATAAGATGGACAATCATAATATGTAGGAGGAAAAACAACAAGCTTAACAAAGACGTATCTCAATCACTTTTAGATTATATTAGCAAGAGTGAACATGCATGCGGTCACAAAAGAGATACAATACTAAGTTCTAGACAATAAATCACATAGGTCAATGCACTTATGAAAGAAATAGACACAAATACAAAGGATAAAGAAGCTCAAAAGCTAGCCTAAATATCACAAAATTTTGTATAGACCACAAAATTTGGCATAATCTCTTCACTTCACTTCAATCCAATGATCCATGCACTTCTATAAGCATTTAAAGAACAACCACTTAATCATCGATTTTAATGTGCTTGACACCAACTTACCAAGATATTTCTCACTAGTGACCTAGTCAATTTGTTTATGCATCAATACCATGATATTAATTTCATCACATGAAAGAAAATAACATTATAAAGGACATGTATGTTCACAATAAATAAATAAAAGAATTTGGGTCCACCCCTTGTGTGTATTTTTTTCACAATAAAATGAGATAGATTAATACAAGATAATCAAAATTTTGTAAATTCGTCAAAGGATATAATATATGAAATTAGAACACTATTTCTAATTATTATAAAATCCAATCTCATGCAATTTGGGTCCACCCCTTGTGCTATTAAACTTAAAGAATAGGGTTACCTAAAAGAAATTATGAAAATTTTATATGTTCTTAACGTTCTTGAATATGATAACTTTTGTGATATTTCAAATTATGTATGTTTCAAAAAAAAAATATTTAATTTTCTTCCTTTCAACAGTAGCATGAAATTGCGCTTCTAAAAGCTTTCTTTAGAACTCGTTATGCCTTAACGACGAGAAATGTAAGTTGTATGTGAAAAAGAAGACTTTGTGGAAGGGAAGTGTGAAGGGATGTTCCCTTGGGAATTTATGTGCTACAATACAAACAATGCACAACAACTAGTGCATGGTGTGTGTGTATATATAGACAATTAAATAAAAACACAAGCTAAGTTCTTGAGCTATGCGGGTATGCTTTTTCATTCCGTGTGTTTCTTAGTTTGAGGCGTGAGTTGTTAGTGGTTATGAATTGTTATGAGTTTTTGTAGGTGTCTACTTATATTACTCAATTTTATCATTAAGGATAATCTCCTTAGTTTGTCCATCTTTCATTACTCATGCATAAATTAACCCTCACTCACCACGAGGTTTGCAAACTTCCACCCATGACACAAGATGCATGCGTCGATGATCTTCATCAATGTTCGATAAAATTTTGCGTCCTTTTCTACCGAGCTCCTCCCATACCTAAGTTCGATGCTTGACTATATGCATAATATAAAAGGAAATAGGCTTAAGACAAACCTTGTTAATGTGGTCCTTCCGACGAAACTCAAAACCCTCTCTTCCATGCAGAAAGTCTCTTGTCTCTTTTTTCGATGACACTAATCACATCAGATCAACAAATTTTTCCATTAAAAAATGTTTATCCTTAAATATTTTTCAAAACCTTTTCAAACCGACATGTCTGCTTTGCGTTGTAAACGTTCTTTTAACTTGTCATCAACATTTAGAGACACAAAAATTTTGGATTTTCTAAAACTTGCAAACACCTTTCAAACACCCCTTAATAACATCAACTTTACCAGTAGAAGCTTCAGAGAACAAAACGATATCATCCGCGAAGAAAATATGCAAAATCTTACTAGAACCATTTTCCATGTGTTTTCATCTACCAATCTGTGAATGTAGTGACTCTGAAAACAAAGAACGAAAATATAAGGAGAGAAGGATCCCCTTGCCTTGCCGCTTATCTAGGCGAGAAAGCTTCTAAAATTTTGCTATTCCAAATAACTAGGACAAAAAGACTTATCGAGAACCCCTTTTATTTTAAAACAATATTAGTAATTTTCCAATTTAGTAGTGTTTAGATAATGTTTCTAAAAATAAGCTAAATAGTTTTTGCTATAAAAAAAATCCTTAGATCTCAAGGCGGTGAACTCAATAAACTTATCGGTTATCATATTTTTTCTAGAATAAGAAAAAATAAAACACGATGAAAGGATTTTTTTTTTTTCTACGTTCTTGTTTTGAATTTAATAACAATCAATGCTTTTTTCAATAAAAGGAGCCCTAATGACAACCTAACGATTACGGAATGGTGTGGTAAGGCTCCAATAAAAATTTTGAATTTGTAAAAGGATGCAAGAAGATTGTGGACGGCGATCCAACAAAATCAAAAATCAAATCTCCACAAGATAAAATACCAATAATCCTCTTTGATGTGTTTGAGAAGGACGTTGATGCTTCCATTAATATAAAAGAAAATGTCGTAAAGCCTGAAGCCGATAGAAAGAGTGTCGTCCCACCAAAATACATTGAGATGTGCTCTCATTGTCGACATACGTACACTAACATATGTTGTCAGATAAAATTAAATAGTGATATGTTAAGGGGCCCTAAGAAACGAGTTGTTTTTGTTGTTGATTGGGAATCAAGACTCAATTGTTGAATAACACCAGGTAGATGGGCCGAAACAAGATTAAAGAGGTCAGAGTTATGCTTAACTTGGATTCTGCAAAGCCAATAGAAGTAGGTGGAATTGGAAGGTATGATAGTCCAATTTACGACGAGTCAAATATGAAGAGGATGAACATAATGAGGAAAAAAAAGTTGCGAGATCAATAAGTGTGTTAGACAAAAAGTGCTTTAGGTTAATATTTTAAGGATAAATAAATAAAGGTTTAATCATGCAAAAAGGGGCTAATAAGATGGACAATCATAATATGTAGGAGGAAAAACAACAAGCTTAACAAAGACGTATCTCAATCACTTTTAGATTATATTAGCAAGAGTGAACATGCATGCGGTCACAAAAGAGATACAATACTAAGTTCTAGACAATAAATCACATAGGTCAATGCACTTATGAAAGAAATAGACACAAATACAAAGGATAAAGAAGCTCAAAAGCTAGCCTAAATATCACAAAATTTTGTATAGACCACAAAATTTGGCATAATCTCTTCACTTCACTTCAATCCAATGATCCATGCACTTCTATAAGCATTTAAAGAACAACCACTTAATCATCGATTTTAATGTGCTTGACACCAACTTACCAAGATATTTCTCACTAGTGACCTAGTCAATTTGTTTATGCATCAATACCATGATATTAATTTCATCACATGAAAGAAAATAACATTATAAAGGACATGTATGTTCACAATAAATAAATAAAAGAATTTGGGTCCACCCCTTGTGTGTATTTTTTTCACAATAAAATGAGATAGATTAATACAAGATAATCAAAATTTTGTAAATTCGTCAAAGGATATAATATATGAAATTAGAACACTATTTCTAATTATTATAAAATCCAATCTCATGCAATTTGGGTCCACCCCTTGTGCTATTAAACTTAAAGAATAGGGTTACCTAAAAGAAATTATGAAAATTTTATATGTTCTTAACGTTCTTGAATATGATAACTTTTGTGATATTTCAAATTATGTATGTTTCAAAAAAAAAATATTTAATTTTCTTCCTTTCAACAGTAGCATGAAATTGCGCTTCTAAAAGCTTTCTTTAGAACTCGTTATGCCTTAACGACGAGAAATGTAAGTTGTATGTGAAAAAGAAGACTTTGTGGAAGGGAAGTGTGAAGGGATGTTCCCTTGGGAATTTATGTGCTACAATACAAACAATGCACAACAACTAGTGCATGGTGTGTGTGTATATATAGACAATTAAATAAAAACACAAGCTAAGTTCTTGAGCTATGCGGGTATGCTTTTTCATTCCGTGTGTTTCTTAGTTTGAGGCGTGAGTTGTTAGTGGTTATGAATTGTTATGAGTTTTTGTAGGTGTCTACTTATATTACTCAATTTTATCATTAAGGATAATCTCCTTAGTTTGTCCATCTTTCATTACTCATGCATAAATTAACCCTCACTCACCACGAGGTTTGCAAACTTCCACCCATGACACAAGATGCATGCGTCGATGATCTTCATCAATGTTCGATAAAATTTTGCGTCCTTTTCTACCGAGCTCCTCCCATACCTAAGTTCGATGCTTGACTATATGCATAATATAAAAGGAAATAGGCTTAAGACAAACCTTGTTAATGTGGTCCTTCCGACGAAACTCAAAACCCTCTCTTCCATGCAGAAAGTCTCTTGTCTCTTTTTTCGATGACACTAATCACATCAGATCAACAAATTTTTCCATTAAAAAATGTTTATCCTTAAATATTTTTCAAAACCTTTTCAAACCGACATGTCTGCTTTGCGTTGTAAACGTTCTTTTAACTTGTCATCAACATTTAGAGACACAAAAATTTTGGATTTTCTAAAACTTGCAAACACCTTTCAAACACCCCTTAATAACATCAACTTTACCAGTAGAAGCTTCAGAGAACAAAACGATATCATCCGCGAAGAAAATATGCAAAATCTTACTAGAACCGTTTTCCATGTGTTTTCATCTACCAATCTGTGAATGTAGTGACTCCGAAAACAAAGAACGAAAATAAAAGGAGAGAAGGATTCCCTTGCCTTGCCGCTTATCTAGGCGAGAAAGCTTCTAAAATTTTGCTATTCCAAATAACTAGGACAAAAAGACTTATCGAGAACCCCTTTTATTTTAAAACAATATTAGTAATTTTCCAATTTAGTAGTGTTTAGATAATGTTTCTAAAAATAAGCTAAATAGTTTTTGCTATAAAAAAAATCCTTAGATCTCAAGGCGGTGAACTCAATAAACTTATCGGTTATCATATTTTTTCTAGAATAAGAAAAAATAAAACACGATGAAAGGATTTTTTTTTTTCTACGTTCTTGTTTTGAATTTAATAACAATCAATGCTTTTTTCAATAAAAGGAGCCCTAATGACAACCTAACGATTACGGAATGGTGTGGTAAGGCTAAAACAATAAAAATTTTGAATTTGTAAAAGGATGCAAGAAGATTGTGGACGGCGATCCAACAAAATCAAAAATCAAATCTCCACAAGATAAAATACCAATAATCCTCTTTGATGTGTTTGAGAAGGACGTTGATGCTTCCATTAATATAAAAGAAAATGTCGTAAAGCCTGAAGCCGATAGAAAGAGTGTCGTCCCACCAAAATACATTGAGATGTGCTCTCATTGTCGACATACGTACACTAACATATGTTGTCAGATAAAATTAAATAGTGATATGTTAAGGGGCCCTAAGAAACGAGTTGTTTTTGTTGTTGATTGCGAATCAAGACTCAAGGGGAGTTGTCCTTTGCGTACAAGTCGGATAATTTAAGTCCTACTTTGAATGGCCTCACGGAACTGAACAAACTTCTAAAAGCTACCATCGGTATTTGCATGATCAACTCGGATATCTTGAGGACATAAGATATATATCAATGATTTCCTAATTAATATAGCGGGTGAGGTTGTTAGCGGATTACGGACGATGTTAGGAATTCTCAAATGAGGTCAAAGACATATGAGTGATGAATTTGTTGGTGTACTTGAGCAACCCTTGCAGATTAGATTGATGTCGTCGGATATAGGGCCTTAATTATTCAATAAGACCGAGTTAGTTGGCCAAAACTAGATTAAAGAAGTCGAATTTGTGCTTAACTTGGATTCTACAAAGCCAATAGAAGTAGGTGGGATTGGAAGATATGATAGTCTAATTTACGATGAGTCAAGTATGAAGAGGATGGTGATGATCGAAAAAAAAGTTACGAGATCAATAAGTGTGATAGATAAAAAGTGTTTTATGTTACAAATTTTATGGAGCAACAAATAAAGTGTTAATAAAGCCTAAATGGGCTAATAATATGGATATTCATGATATGTATAAAGGAAAACAATAGGTTCAACAAAGACATGACTCAATCATTGTTAGATTATATTAACACGAGTAAATATGCATGTGGTCACAAAAGAGAGACAATAGTAGTAGTACACTGACCGACGGTATTTCTATGGTTGTTTATACCCAATCAAAAGTAAATCCCGACTTAGCACTAAGAACAAGTATAGTGATTAAGTAAGGGTTGAACCCAAGAGAGTTAAGGTGTTTTAAATGCAATTATCGATTATAGTAACAAGTGACACAGGGGGGGGTTTGGTTGAATTGATGCACAAAAACTTGTGAAAACGATTAATGAGACAAGTAAAACAATAATGGATGAATCTACACTAGGTTGATTCTAAGCATGCAATTGCTACTTTGGTGAGTTCCTTTTACAAGTTTTCAAGTAATCTCCCGTCTCGATCGTATATATGTGTTGAGCCAACCGGCATCAACACAACTTAACAGGTTAAATTTCCGTAAACCTACAAGAACAAATAACAAGTTAGCTTTCAGACAAAGACTAAGGGATATAAAGAGAAGATTAAAACCGTTAAACTTATCCTTATATTTGTGTTCCTTTTCTTTAAGTAATCACAACGCATTATTACTTAAAGTTGCTACTAGATTACAGACCCGAACCCGAAACCTATTAATCCTAGTTGTTTACATGCACTTTAGAACCTAAGGTGATCAATCTCAAGCAATAGTAAGCATGCAATTAGACAATGGAGATCAAGGAAACACAAAGTATTACTGAATGAAAACTTATATTATAAAGTACTTACAACCAAAGTAACAAAGCAGCTTCAAACCAACCCAATGTAGCAAGGGAGTTAGCAACTCATTACAAGGTAGCAAGACAATCTAAGTGGATAAATTGATGATTAACAAGATGATAAGATGGATCATACTAGCCATCAACCAAGGACTATTTATACTACAAAAGACACTAAATAGGAGTAAATGGCTGGCCAAAACAGCCACCATAAATGCCATAAAGGTGGTGTAAACAGCCGGAGTGAAACTTCTGGCGTTAAACCATAGGGGCGGCCTTCAGGAACCGCAGGGGCGGTTCAGGAAGAATCGGTTGATCTTCTTCAGAGCCGCTAGGGCGGCTACATAATTCCGCTGGGGTGGATCTTCAATGCACTTCAACGTCTGACCTTTCGCCTTCCTGACGTTTCTGATGCCAAGCCGCCGGGGCGTCCCTATGTCGACATAGGGACGGTGACATAACCTCTTCGCCTTCCAGCATCCAGGTTGAGGCGCAGGCAGGGGCGCAGTGGGAGACGCAGGGGAGCTGTTCGCTCCAAACGGTGTGTGCAAGCTTTAAATTTATAACCCTAGACTTAAGCTTAAAACAAGGATGCGAACCCGCAGTGTACGGGTCAATCGTAGTAAAAGCAAGAAAATTCCAGGGGTCGATCACAGGGACTTGGTGAAACAAAGTCAACACGGTGTGCTAACGTTAATGCTAACCACAAGAGCAAATTAACACAATCAAAGATGAATAAGATGTCAAATAAAGCAAACATGCAATTCTAGGGATTAAAGCATCTAGTTGTGGTTCCAACTCAAGATCTATAGATAAGCGGACAAAGCTGAGGTTTTTGCGTAGGGAAGGCGTTTCTAAAGTGGAGTAGATCACCGGGTAAGTCTCACTACACACTAATCCTAAACCGTAACTCCTATTACCGGGTAAGTCTCAAGGAATCAAGATAAAGAACTATAACCTCAAACTAGCACACCATCTAAGGGAATAGAATCAACCTTTACCGGGTAAGTCTCAGGCTAACTCACAAAGATGGGATGGAAGCACACTCAAACCCCAATAAAGGATAAACCTTTATTACCTACACTTATGATCGTTGGTACACAAACTAAGGAATTACCGGGTAAGTCTCATCCTGAGCTTGCTTTGAACCAGAAAGGTGTAATAAGAATAGGATTTGGCAAACTCTAACACTTAACTCTCAGTTTAGGATCGGACAAGTCACCTCGGTCAGAAGAATTCCACCCCGGCCGAGATGTTCATCGACTGAACGAGATGCTTAGGGTTAAGGTTAAAGACTCGAACTTTCAGGATCCTACTGATAGCATGAATTATAGTCTATATTTTGGGGTTTGTTTGGACGTTTTATCTTTCATAATCTGCATGTTTGTATGTACATTATGTGATTTTACTACCATTTCATCTACCCTTGCGAGAATCGAGGTCTACACCTAGTTTCGTTGTAATTGCAGGTAATATGGTACGTTTTGCATCGAAAAGGAGCAAAAGGAGTCAAGAGTCATTTGGAGCTACATTGAGGAGCAAAAAGGAATCCTTCAGGAAGCATAGCCATGGATTAAAGATTTACTTTGGACCAGTTTTGAGAGATTCTACACTCAGTTATGAATCACCTCGGTTGCCCAGAGATTCATCTCGACCGAGGCGATCCAGAGACGCCGACTCGACCGAGGCGAACACCTAGGACGCGGCGAGAATATTTTATTCTTGGCTGAGATCTTTTAAAATTGGAAAGTGATCTTATATTTTTGGGCTGAGCTTCTAGAAGGAAGGAGATATGCAGAATCATATATTTTACCTATATTTATGGGATAATATCTTCTTAAGATTTATTATCTTTGGAGGTTTATTTTTCCTATAAAAAGGGTTGATTTTCTACAATTTAATCATCACGCTATACCACCGATCAGGGTTTACAAGCGCAGCAGCCGCATCCTACTCCAATTTGGGAGAGAATTGAAGAGCCTTTTTGAAGGTTGAAGGAAGATTGAAGACTATAGCTTTATAGCTTTTTGGAGGGTTTTGTAAGATTGTCTTCAATTCCTTTCCTTGTTGTCTTGTCTTATTGGATTATTATCCAAGGAACGATTTTTGTGTGATATTTGATTCAGTTATTGAAGTGTTTTCATTTAAATTCTTCTTTGTTCAAATATTCACCTTCTTCCCATATATTTAATACTTTCATTATGATGATGAGTGGCTAATTTCCTTGTGTGATTCTAGGGTGATTGGCTGAAGGTTGTGGGAAAAACAATGATAGAATGATCTTAATCACAGTAGGATCCTGAAAGTTCGAGTCTTTAACCTTAACCCTAAGCATCTCGTTCAGTCGATGAACATCTCGGCCGGGGTGGAAACTGGCTGACCGAGGTGGCTTATCCGATCCTTAACTGAGAGTTAATGTGTTAGAGTTTGCCAAATCCTATTCTTATTATACCTTTCTGGTTCAAAGCAAGCTTAGGATGAGACTTACCCGGTAATTCCTTAGTTTGTATACTAACGATCATAAGTGTAGGTAATAAAGGCTTGTCCTTTATTGGGGTTTGAGTGTGCTTCCATCCCATCTTTGCGAGTTAGCCTGAGACTTACCCGGTAAAGGTTGATTCTATTCCCTTAGATGGTGTGTTAGTTTGAGGCAATAGTTCTTTATCTTAATTCCTTGAGACTTACCCGGTAATAGGAGTTACGGTTTGGGATTAGTGTGTAGTGAGACTTACCCGGTGATCTACTCCACTTTAGAAACACCTTCCCCATGCAAAAATCTCAGCTTTGTCCGCTTATCTATAGATCTTGAGTTGGAACCACAACTAGATGCTTTAATCCCTAGAATTGCATGTTTGCTTATTTGACATCTTATTCATCTTTGATTGTATACTTGCTCTTGTGGTTAGCATTGACACTAGCATACCGTATTGGACTTTGTTTCACTAAGTCCCTGTGATCGACCCCTGGAATTTTCTTGCTTTTACTACGATTGACCCGTACACTGCGGGTTCGCATCCTTGTTTTAAGCTTAAGTCTAGGGTTATAAATTTAAAGCTTGCACACACCGTTTGGAGCGAACAAGTTTTTGGCGCCGTTGCCGGGGATCGGTTTAGGCCGAATTCGGTTATCGGTTGTCAAGCTTGGGAGCTTTGCTCTTGTTATTTGATATCTCTTTTGAGTGTTCTTGCAGGTTTGTGTTCTTAGGTATATACGAAGTTCTTGTTCCGGCAACGGAACAGAGTTTCGCCAAAGAACAAGTTTTTGGCGCCGTTGCCGGGGACTTGGTCTAGACCGAGCCGGTAGCGGTTTGCTTTCGGGGCACTTGCCCCTGTTGCTACTAACTACTCTATCTATGAGTTTTGTAGTTTTCAGGATTTCCGATGACTACATTTGATCCAGCCTGGATAGCAAGACAAAGTGCTAGGGCGGACCATTATGAATACTTGGAGGAGAAGTACTCCTTCTATTGGTTCAACAATGAATGGGAAAGAGAAGAGGCCATTCAACATGAACTTGCGATATGGGATGAGAAGAATGTCCCTAAAAACATTTATGAGCAACCTTTTGAAGACTCTCTCGAATCAAGATTGGAGAAGTTGATGAAGAAGGTGAAGGAGCTCAAGGAAAGCACCATATCCTATGCTAAGCCGGAAGAAGAGCATAAGGAAGTGTTGCACGTTCCAAGCATTCCTTTGGTCGAACCGGAAGTTTCTCCTGAAGCTTTTGTGGAAGAGGGGGATGTGGAAGAATTCGATCTGACTGTTGAGACCTCGGTCGAGGTGAAAGAGATCTCGACCGAGATGGAAGAACAATCTGCAAAACCAGAAATGGCAGATGCAGAGAACCTTGGCCAAATTACTGAGATTGTGGTCAAGGTGGAAGAAAAGCCAGTTGAGCTGGGAGAGATTTCATGTGTTGGTTATCAACCCAACATGAAACTTGTCTCAAGCTTTGGAGAACTTTACAAGGTACATTCTCCTACTTCATTTGAATTCCCTATTAATATTTCTGAATTTTTCAGGAATGCACCGGAGAGTTGGAGGTCTCTTCCGAAAGAACCTCCTAAGATCAAGATGAATCCTCCCTTGAAACCGTTGGAAGAAGATACTCCTTGGATTATAAGGAGTGGAGTTTGCAAGCACTTCACCGTTAAGGCGATAAAGTGTCTTTTGTTCAAGTATGGGGTCCCTCGCATGCTCAGGGCCCTGTACCATCCCCAAGCTATAGATGGGGGAGCTGCTATAATTCTCGAGAAACTGTTTTCTCGATCAAGGAAAGGATGGGACACGAGGAATGTCCCATTGAAGTGCAGGAAGTCTAGACGAATTCCGGTGAGAATCAAACTGTACAAGCTTGTACGTGGGAGATCTTACCATTTGCCGGTGAAGTTAGGAACCGGAACCTTCTTGGAAGATTTTTACGGATGTGATGAGCACTCCACGACATTCGAAGTGCATTGAGTAATCCCATGTCGTATGGTCCAGCTAGCGACCTTAAACCAAGCGCTTCTTGGGAGGCAACCCAAGCTATTGCTTTCTTCTCCCTTTTCTAGTTTAGTTTAGATAGTTGCTTTGTTTTTGTTTTCCTCTAGACAACAACCAGGTATTCCAAAAGGAAGGATCACAGTTTAGGAGCTACACTGGAAGAACAAAATTTCGAGAAGTTGAGGAAACGAGCTTTACTGAGATACATCTCGGGTACTGTCAGAACACCTCGACCGAGATGTGCTTCGCCAACCGAGATGGTCATTTCTGGGAGCTGTTTCTTACTCCTTTATGCAGTTTAGCTATGTTCGGTGAGTATCCTGTCCTTAGACTTATTTTGACCCACTGGGACAGTGTGTCCCAAGTATGGGGTATTTGTCTGTATTATTTGACTACGTGACTACTTGATGTATTCGATACTTTTGATGTATTATATTCATCGGATACTTTCATATTTATGCTTCACTTGCCTTTATATGTTTATCTGAGATTACATACATGCATACAGGTTATTTGATTGAGAAAAACGTCGAAACTGAAAAAAAAAAAAATGGTTTTTAAAAACGTCTTTTTTGACCTCGACCGAGTCAGTTCTGGCCAAACGAGGTGTTTCACCTCGGTTGAACCAGGAACACCTCGACCGAGGTGGGTTAACTGAAAGTTTTCGAAAACGATTTTTCGTGTTGCTTATCTGGATATGATCTCAGTGAAGATCTTGTTTACTAACTGGTTTTAAATTCTTTATGTGTTTGAAGGGTTTTATAATATGTTTAAGTTGCTAAATGCCTTGCATGAAATTATTAGCATGTTTAATACTTTGTTTTTATCCAAATTATGTTGAATTTGAAGGTTGACACCGCAGGTTAAGTTCTCTCACTTTCTTCTTGGAAAGACCAAGGCAATTCATTCTCTTCTTCTTCTTCTTCTTGATCATGCTTAGCCCCTCATATACATTTTGCCCCCCTTTACCTATCCGGGAATTGGAAGCAAGCGAAGTGGTGAAAGCAAGTCAAAAGTTGAGAAGTGGCTGAAAGTGAAAGTATTAGAAAGCAATAATAGGTTTGGGGAAGTCAATCATGAAGATGAGTAACTCGGCACCATTCACATAGCCGGGTGTTTGTGTCTTGCCAAAGTCGGATTGAGCGATATTCCTAACGGGTCATGGTATGTGCATCAAGGGTTTGACGCATCTCAAGAAATTGATGATTGCGGATTTCCTAGGCTTCGGTTATTGTGCACCTCTATCCATGCATCCCAAAAAGTAAAGTAAAAGAGAAAAAAGTGTGAAATAAGCAAAGCTTATTGGTGGAAGATGTTGCAAGTCAAAGTGAAAGTGAAGTTCATCCTTTTCCCGGATTCTAGCACCACATTACCTTACATGCATCCCTACCCTACACGTTTCTTGACCTTTCTTTTGGGAAGCCCTTGAGACCTTGAGCTTGTTGATTGACTTAGCGGTTTAAATCGGATTATACATGTTTAATTTCGATAATTATGATTTATTATGCATTCTATGATTTTATGCAAAGATGAACAACTTTCTTATATTTATAAAATGTTTTGAGCATATTAAGTTTTTAAATTCCATGAAGCATTCTCTTAGAGTGATCCATGATAGTTGCACACCATAAAATGTTTTTGAAAGACTTTTCATTGATTTTCTTGACTTATAATCCATTCTATCTTGTTTCTATATGAGGAACTTGCTTAGGGACAAGCAAGGACTAAGTATGGGGTATTTTGATAGCATGAATTATAGTCTATATTTTGGGGTTTGTTTGGACGTTTTATCTTTCATAATCTGCATGTTTGTATGTACATTATGTGATTTTACTACCATTTCATCTACCCTTGCGAGAATCGAGGTCTACACCTAGTTTCGTTGTAATTGCAGGTAATATGGTACGTTTTGCATCGAAAAGGAGCAAAAGGAGTCAAGAGTCATTTGGAGCTACATTGAGGAGCAAAAAGGAATCCTTCAGGAAGCATAGCCATGGATTAAAGATTTACTTTGGACCAGTTTTGAGAGATTCTACACTCAGTTATGAATCACCTCGGTTGCCCAGAGATTCATCTCGACCGAGGCGATCCAGAGACGCCGACTCGACCGAGGCGAACACCTAGGACGCGGCGAGAATATTTTATTCTTGGCTGAGATCTTTTAAAATTGGAAAGTGATCTTATATTTTTGGGCTGAGCTTCTAGAAGGAAGGAGATATGCAGAATCATATATTTTACCTATATTTATGGGATAATATCTTCTTAAGATTTATTATCTTTGGAGGTTTATTTTTCCTATAAAAAGGGTTGATTTTCTACAATTTAATCATCACGCTATACCACCGATCAGGGTTTACAAGCGCAGCAGCCGCATCCTACTCCAATTTGGGAGAGAATTGAAGAGCCTTTTTGAAGGTTGAAGGAAGATTGAAGACTATAGCTTTATAGCTTTTTGGAGGGTTTTGTAAGATTGTCTTCAATTCCTTTCCTTGTTGTCTTGTCTTATTGGATTATTATCCAAGGAACGATTTTTGTGTGATATTTGATTCAGTTATTGAAGTGTTTTCATTTAAATTCTTCTTTGTTCAAATATTCACCTTCTTCCCATATATTTAATACTTTCATTATGATGATGAGTGGCTAATTTCCTTGTGTGATTCTAGGGTGATTGGCTGAAGGTTGTGGGAAAAACAATGATAGAATAATCTTAATCCCAGTAGGATCCTGAAAGTTCGAGTCTTTAACCTTAACCCTAAGCATCTCGTTCAGTCGATGAACATCTCGGCCGGGGTGGAAACTGGCTGACCGAGGTGGCTTATCCGATCCTTAACTGAGAGTTAATGTGTTAGAGTTTGCCAAATCCTATTCTTATTATACCTTTCTGGTTCAAAGCAAGCTTAGGATGAGACTTACCCGGTAATTCCTTAGTTTGTATACTAACGATCATAAGTGTAGGTAATAAAGGCTTGTCCTTTATTGGGGTTTGAGTGTGCTTCCATCCCATCTTTGCGAGTTAGCCTGAGACTTACCCGGTAAAGGTTGATTCTATTCCCTTAGATGGTGTGTTAGTTTGAGGCAATAGTTCTTTATCTTAATTCCTTGAGACTTACCCGGTAATAGGAGTTACGGTTTGGGATTAGTGTGTAGTGAGACTTACCCGGTGATCTACTCCACTTTAGAAACACCTTCCCCATGCAAAAATCTCAGCTTTGTCCGCTTATCTATAGATCTTGAGTTGGAACCACAACTAGATGCTTTAATCCCTAGAATTGCATGTTTGCTTATTTGACATCTTATTCATCTTTGATTGTATACTTGCTCTTGTGGTTAGCATTGACACTAGCATACCGTATTGGACTTTGTTTCACTAAGTCCCTGTGATCGACCCCTGGAATTTTCTTGCTTTTACTACGATTGACCCGTACACTGCGGGTTCGCATCCTTGTTTTAAGCTTAAGTCTAGGGTTATAAATTTAAAGCTTGCACACACCGTTTGGAGCGAACAAGTTTTTGGCGCCGTTGCCGGGGACTGTTCTTGCTTTTTCTATTGATCTTTCTGCTTGAGTGTTCTTGCAGGTTTGTGTTCTTAGGTATATACGAAGTTCTTGTTCCGGCAACGGAACAAAGTTTCGCCAAAGAACAAGTTTTTGGCGCCGTTGCCGGGGACTGTTCTTGCTTTTTCTATTGATCTTTCTGCTTGAGTGTTCTTGCAGGTTTGTGTTCTTAGGTATATACGAAGTTCTTGTTCCGGCAACGGAACAGAGTTTCGCCAAAGAACAAGTTTTTGGCGCCGTTGCCGGGGACTTGGTCTAGACCGAGCCGGTTGCGGTTTGCTTTCGGGGCACTTGCCCCTGTTGCTACTAACTACTCTATCTATGAGTTTTGTAGTTTTCAGGATTTCCGATGACTACATTTGATCCAGCCTGGATAGCAAGACAAAGTGCTAGGGCGGACCATTATGAATACTTGGAGGAGAAGTACTCCTTCTATTGGTTCAACAATGAATGGGAAAGAGAAGAGGCCATTCAACATGAACTTGCGATATGGGATGAGAAGAATGTCCCTAAAAACATTTATGAGCAACCTTTTGAAGACTCTCTCGAATCAAGATTGGAGAAGTTGATGAAGAAGGTGAAGGAGCTCAAGGAAAGCACCATATCCTATGCTAAGCCGGAAGAAGAGCATAAGGAAGTGTTGCACGTTCCAAGCATTCCTTTGGTCGAACCGGAAGTTTCTCCTGAAGCTTTTGTGGAAGAGGGGGATGTGGAAGAATTCGATCTGACTGTTGAGACCTCGGTCGAGGTGAAAGAGATCTCGACCGAGATGGAAGAACAATCTGCAAAACCAGAAATGGAAGATGCAGAGAACCTTGGCCAAATTACTGAGATTGTGGTCAAGGTGGAAGAAAAGCCAGTTGAGCTGGGAGAGATTTCATGTGTTGGTTATCAACCCAACATGAAACTTGTCTCAAGCTTTGGAGAACTTTACAAGGTACATTCTCCTACTTCATTTGAATTCCCTATTAATATTTCTGAATTTTTCAGGAATGCACCGGAGAGTTGGAGGTCTCTTCCGAAAGAACCTCCTAAGATCAAGATGAATCCTCCCTTGAAACCGTTGGAAGAAGATACTCCTTGGATTATAAGGAGTGGAGTTTGCAAGCACTTCACCGTTAAGGCGATAAAGTGTCTTTTGTTCAAGTATGGGGTCCCTCGCATGCTCAGGGCCCTGTACCATCCCCAAGCTATAGATGGGGGAGCTGCTATAATTCTCGAGAAACTGTTTTCTCGATCAAGGAAAGGATGGGACACGAGGAATGTCCCATTGAAGTGCAGGAAGTCTAGACGAATTCCGGTGAGAATCAAACTGTACAAGCTTGTACGTGGGAGATCTTACCATTTGCCGGTGAAGTTAGGAACCGGAACCTTCTTGGAAGATTTTTACGGATGTGATGAGCACTCCACGACATTCGAAGTGCATTGAGTAATCCCATGTCGTATGGTCCAGCTAGCGACCTTAAACCAAGCGCTTCTTGGGAGGCAACCCAAGCTATTGCTTTCTTCTCCCTTTTCTAGTTTAGTTTAGATAGTTGCTTTGTTTTTGTTTTCCTCTAGACAACAACCAGGTATTCCAAAAGGAAGGATCACAGTTTAGGAGCTACACTGGAAGAACAAAATTTCGAGAAGTTGAGGAAACGAGCTTTACTGAGATACATCTCGGGTACTGTCAGAACACCTCGACCGAGATGTGCTTCGCCAACCGAGATGGTCATTTCTGGGAGCTGTTTCTTACTCCTTTATGCAGTTTAGCTATGTTCGGTGAGTATCCTGTCCTTAGACTTATTTTGACCCACTGGGACAGTGTGTCCCAAGTATGGGGTATGCGGATATGTTATTTGACTATGGATGATTGTATGCTACTTTGATGGATATTTATGATCTTATTATGCTTCATTTTCGCTTCTATATGTTTATCTGAGATTACATACATGCATACAGGTTATTTGATTGAGAAAAACGTCGAAACTGAAAAAAAAAAAAATGGTTTTTAAAAACGTCTTTTTTGACCTCGACCGAGTCAGTTCTGGCCAAACGAGGTGTTTCACCTCGGTTGAACCAGGAACACCTCGACCGAGGTGGGTTAACTGAAAGTTTTCGAAAACGATTTTTCGTGTTGCTTATCTGGATATGATCTCAGTGAAGATCTTGTTTACTAACTGGTTTTAAATTCTTTATGTGTTTGAAGGGTTTTATAATATGTTTAAGTTGCTAAATGCCTTGCATGAAATTATTAGCATGTTTAATACTTTGTTTTTATCCAAATTATGTTGAATTTGAAGGTTGACACCGCAGGTTAAGTTCTCTCACTTTCTTCTTGGAAAGACCAAGGCAATTCATTCTCTTCTTCTTCTTCTTCTTGATCATGCTTAGCCCCTCATATACATTTTGCCCCCCTTTACCTATCCGGGAATTGGAAGCAAGCGAAGTGGTGAAAGCAAGTCAAAAGTTGAGAAGTGGCTGAAAGTGAAAGTATTAGAAAGCAATAATAGGTTTGGGGAAGTCAATCATGAAGATGAGTAACTCGGCACCATTCACATAGCCGGGTGTTTGTGTCTTGCCAAAGTCGGATTGAGCGATATTCCTAACGGGTCATGGTATGTGCATCAAGGGTTTGACGCATCTCAAGAAATTGATGATTGCGGATTTCCTAGGCTTCGGTTATTGTGCACCTCTATCCATGCATCCCAAAAAGTAAAGTAAAAGAGAAAAAAGTGTGAAATAAGCAAAGCTTATTGGTGGAAGATGTTGCAAGTCAAAGTGAAAGTGAAGTTCATCCTTTTCCCGGATTCTAGCACCACATTACCTTACATGCATCCCTACCCTACACGTTTCTTGACCTTTCTTTTGGGAAGCCCTTGAGACCTTGAGCTTGTTGATTGACTTAGCGGTTTAAATCGGATTATACATGTTTAATTTCGATAATTATGATTTATTATGCATTCTATGATTTTATGCAAAGATGAACAACTTTCTTATATTTATAAAATGTTTTGAGCATATTAAGTTTTTAAATTCCATGAAGCATTCTCTTAGAGTGATCCATGATAGTTGCACACCATAAAATGTTTTTGAAAGACTTTTCATTGATTTTCTTGACTTATAATCCATTCTATCTTGTTTCTATATGAGGAACTTGCTTAGGGACAAGCAAGGACTAAGTATGGGGTATTTTGATAGCATGAATTATAGTCTATATTTTGGGGTTTGTTTGGACGTTTTATCTTTCATAATCTGCATGTTTGTATGTACATTATGTGATTTTACTACCATTTCATCTACCCTTGCGAGAATCGAGGTCTACACCTAGTTTCGTTGTAATTGCAGGTAATATGGTACGTTTTGCATCGAAAAGGAGCAAAAGGAGTCAAGAGTCATTTGGAGCTACATTGAGGAGCAAAAAGGAATCCTTCAGGAAGCATAGCCATGGATTAAAGATTTACTTTGGACCAGTTTTGAGAGATTCTACACTCAGTTATGAATCACCTCGGTTGCCCAGAGATTCATCTCGACCGAGGCGATC
Source organism: Fagopyrum esculentum (assembly GCA_033239045.1). Taxonomy (NCBI): domain Eukaryota; kingdom Viridiplantae; phylum Streptophyta; class Magnoliopsida; order Caryophyllales; family Polygonaceae; genus Fagopyrum; species Fagopyrum esculentum. The sequence continues at coordinate 127,672,138 of BSUD01000006.1, read as the reverse complement.
CAGAGACGCCGACTCGACCGAGGCGAACACCTAGGACGCGGCGAGAATATTTTATTCTTGGCTGAGATCTTTTAAAATTGGAAAGTGATCTTATATTTTTGGGCTGAGCTTCTAGAAGGAAGGAGATATGCAGAATCATATATTTTACCTATATTTATGGGATAATATCTTTTTAAGATTTATTATCTTTGGAGGTTTATTTTTCCTATAAAAAGGGTTGATTTTCTACAATTTAATCATCACGCTATACCACCGATCAGGGTTTACAAGCGCAGCAGCCGCATCCTACTCCAATTTGGGAGAGAATTGAAGAGCCTTTTTGAAGGTTGAAGGAAGATTGAAGACTATAGCTTTATAGCTTTTTGGAGGGTTTTGTAAGATTGTCTTCAATTCCTTTCCTTGTTGTCTTGTCTTATTGGATTATTATCCAAGGAACGATTTTTGTGTGATATTTGATTCAGTTATTGAAGTGTTTTCATTAAATTCTTCTTTGTTCAAATATTCACCTTCTTCCCATATATTTAATACTTTCATTATGATGATGAGTGGCTAATTTCCTTGTGTGATTCTAGGGTGATTGGCTGAAGGTTGTGGGAAAAACAATGATAGAATGATCTTAATCACAGTAGGATCCTGAAAGTTCGAGTCTTTAACCTTAACCCTAAGCATCTCGTTCAGTCGATGAACATCTCGGCCGGGGTGGAAACTGGCTGACCGAGGTGGCTTATCCGATCCTTAACTGAGAGTTAATGTGTTAGAGTTTGCCAAATCCTATTCTTATTATACCTTTCTGGTTCAAAGCAAGCTTAGGATGAGACTTACCCGGTAATTCCTTAGTTTGTATACTAACGATCATAAGTGTAGGTAATAAAGGCTTGTCCTTTATTGGGGTTTGAGTGTGCTTCCATCCCATCTTTGCGAGTTAGCCTGAGACTTACCCGGTAAAGGTTGATTCTATTCCCTTAGATGGTGTGTTAGTTTGAGGCAATAGTTCTTTATCTTAATTCCTTGAGACTTACCCGGTAATAGGAGTTACGGTTTGGGATTAGTGTGTAGTGAGACTTACCCGGTGATCTACTCCACTTTAGAAACACCTTCCCCATGCAAAAATCTCAGCTTTGTCCGCTTATCTATAGATCTTGAGTTGGAACCACAACTAGATGCTTTAATCCCTAGAATTGCATGTTTGCTTATTTGACATCTTATTCATCTTTGATTGTATACTTGCTCTTGTGGTTAGCATTGACACTAGCATACCGTATTGGACTTTGTTTCACTAAGTCCCTGTGATCGACCCCTGGAATTTTCTTGCTTTTACTACGATTGACCCGTACACTGCGGGTTCGCATCCTTGTTTTAAGCTTAAGTCTAGGGTTATAAATTTAAAGCTTGCACACACCGTTTGGAGCGAACACCTACTGGAATCTAAGATTATTCTATCATTGTATTTCCCACAACCTTCAGCTAATCACCCTAGAATCACACAAGGAAATTAGCCACTCATCATCATAATGAAAGTATTAAGTATATGGGAAGAAGGTGAATATTTGAACAAAGAAGAATTTAATGAAAAGACTTCAATAACTGAATCAAATATCACACAAAATCGTTCCTTGGATAATAATCCAACAAGACAAGACAACAAGGAAAGGAATTGAAGACAATCTTACAAAATCCTTCAATAAAGCTATAAAAGCTATGATCTTTATCCTTCCTTCAACCTTCAAAAAGGTTCTCCAACTCTCTCCCAAATTGGGGTGGGATGCGGCTGCTGCGTATGCGAGATTTCTTGTGCTGATAGCGGGATGTTGATTGGTGTATGCAGCCTCCTAAAATTGTAGAAAATCAACCCTTTTTATAGGAAAAATAAACCTCCAAAGATAATAAATCTTAAGAAGATATTATCCCATAAATATAGGTAAAATATATGATTCTGCATATCTCCTTCCTTCCAGAAGCTCAGCCCAAAAATATAAGATCACTTTCCAATTTTAAAAGATCTTAGCCAAGAATAAAATATTCTCGCCGCGTCCTAGGTATTCGCCTCGGTCGAGTCGGCGTCTCTGGATCGCCTCGGTCGAGATGAATCTCTGATCAACCGAGGTGACTCATAACTGAATGTAGAATCTCTCAAAACTGGTCCAAAGTAAATCTTTAATCCATGGCTATGCTTCCTGAATGATTCCTTTTTGCTCCTCAATGTAGCTCCAAATGACTCATGACTTCTTTTGCCCCTTTTTGATGCAAAACGTACCATATTACCTGCAATTACAACGAAACTAGGTGTAGACCTCGATTCTCGCAAAGGTAGATGAAATGGTAGTAAAATCACATAATGTTCATACAAACATGCAGATTATGAAAGATAAAACGTCCAAACAAGCCCCAAAATATGGACTATAATTCATGCTATCAAAATACCCCATACTTAGCCCTTGCTTGTCCCCAAGCAAGTTCCTCATATAGAAGACAAGATAGAATGGATTATAAGTCAAGAAAATCAATGAAAAGTCTTTCAAAAACATTTTATGGTGTGCAACTATCATAGATCACTCTAAGAGAGTACTTCTTGGAATTTAAAAACTCAATATGCTCAAAACATTTTATAAATATAGGAAAGTTGTTCATCTTTGCATAAAATCATAGAATGCATAATAAATCATAATTATCAAAATTAATCATGTATAATCCGATTTAAACCGCGAAGTCAATCAACAAGCTCAAGGTCTCAAGGGCTTCCTAAAAGAAAAGGTCAAGAAACGTGTAGGGTAGGGATGTATGTAAGGTAATGTGGTGCTAGAATCCGGGAAAAGGATGTACTTCACTTTCACTTTGACTTTCAACATCTTCCACCAATAAGCTTTGCTTATTTCACACTCTTTCTTTTACTTTACTTTTTGGGATGCATGGACAGAGGTGCACAATAACCGAAGCCTAGGAAATCAGCAATCATCAATTTCTTGAGATGCATCAAACCCTTGATGCACATACCATGACCCGTTAGGAATATCGCTCAATCCGACTTTGGCAAGACACAAACACCCGGCTATGTGAATGGTGCCGAGTTACTCATCTTCATGATTGACTTCCCCAAACCTATTATTGCCTTCTAACACTTTCACTTTCAGCCATCTTCAGCTTTAACTTGCTTTCACCACCTTGCTTGCTTCCAAATTCCCGGATAGGTGAAGGGAGGCAAAATGTATATGAGGGGCTAAGCATGATCAAGAAGAAGAAGAAGAAGAATGAATTGCCTTGGTCTTTCCAAGAAGAATGTGAGAGAACTTATGCTGCGGTGTCAACCTTCAAATTCAACATAATTTGGATAAAAATAAAGTATTAAACATGCCAATAATTTTAAACAAAGCATTTAGCAACTTAAACATATTATAAAACCTTTCAAACACATAAAGGATTTAAAACCAGTTGGTAAACAAGATCTTCACTGAGATCATATCCAGATAAGTAACACAAAAATCGTTTTCGAAAACTCTCAATTAACCCACCTCGGTCGAGATGTTCTTGGTTCAACCGAGGTGAAACACCTCGTTTTGCCAGAACTGTCCCGGTCGAGGTCGAAATTTTTTTTTTTTCTTTTTTTTATTTTTAAAACCAGTTTTTTTTCAGTTTCGACGTTTTTCTCAATCAAATAACCTGTAAGTATGCATGCAATCTCAGATAAACATATAAATGCACAATGAAGCATAAATATGAAAATATCCGGTCAATAAAATACATCATAAGTCAATAATACATCGAATAGTCAAATAAGTCAAACAAGTACATCAAATACCCCATACTTGAGACACACTGTCCCAGTGGGTATAATAAAAGTCTGGATAAAAGAGGACTCACCGGATAAAGAGCCGAACTGCATAAAAATAAATAAATAAAGCCTGCAGCTCCTCAGTAGTCTCGATCCGGTGGTGGTGGTGGAATGTAGGGGAACTGAGTACGGTCATAGGGATAGCCCATGACATGCTGGAACTGTAGCTGAGCCATCATGTGCTGATGATGCTGCCGCTCCTGCATCTCCCGGATATCCAAAGAAAGTGCGGCATAAGAGTCGATAACCTGATCCGTCAGGTCATCGATCCGTCGGTGTGCCGCTCTGTCCCTAACTCTCTGTCTCCTGCGCCTAGCGGGCCTGACTGGAGAAGTCTCAGCTGGCGCTGGCTCAGTATCCTCCTCATCCTCATCTAGATCAATAATGGGAGGTGCGCTCGTCCCAGCAGTATCTGTCCCTATGTCCATCGGGACACCGCCTCCTCTCTCATCGACAGTCTCGTCATCGTCATCCTCATCAGCCTCCTCAGCCTCCTCTGCAGCTGCAGCAGCGGCAGCTGCTCCCTCTCTATAGTCCTCCATCAGCGGGACCCATGCTGCCTGCCAGAAATGCGGGTCGGCGACAGAGAACTGTGCAGACCATCTGATGCCCTGAGGCGCTGTCCGCTCCCATGGCATGGCAACGTAAGGTGTAGTCAGTCCACGGGGAACAAGAATCCGCCGCGTAATCATCTCTTGCAGACCCAGCGGCTTTGCAGCCGCCGCTAACGTGCAAACACTGAGGTCCATCCCGTGGTATGTGGCGATGTGGGTGACTAGACCTCCACAGCAGATATCTCCCTTCGCCTTGGCCTTGATCCTGTGCAGATCCTCTGCCAGGAGCAAGCCAAAGTCCGGGAAGCCGCCTGTAACCATGCAGTATAAAGAGAAGAGCTCCCCCTGTCTGATCTTCTGGGGCGTCTCAGTACGCGCCAGAAGCATCTCACTGAAGATCCGGTGGGCGAGTCTGAAGGCCGGGTGAAAGATGACTTTCTCCCTGGAATCACCAGGGCGCCATCTGTCTGCATGAGTGGTAATGTGGGCTATCTGTCCCCAAAACTCCCTAGCTACTGAACGGGAGGGAAAGTCTACAGCGGTAGGGGCAGGAAAGCTAAAGATCTCTCTCCAAATCTCTAATGGAACTAAGAAGTTCCGGCCCATCAGCCGGTACTTCACAGATCCCTCTGTGGGAAGGTAGGAGAAGGAACTGACGAACTCGAGGGTAGGCTCGAGGTAGGCTGGGGCTCGGATCTCAGAAAACTGATCCAGCCCGACTGTGGCGATCATCCTCCTAAGGTCAGCATCTAACCCTAGGCAGTCAAAAGCGGACACATCCAGAAACCGCGGTGCGATGACTGGACGTCCAGCTATCCTCTCATAATCTACCCGGCATCTCTCGTGGATAACCGGGCGGTAGGGGCGGGAAGAAGAAGGAGAAGGGGAGGGTGAGGATCTGTCTCTCAGGGCTAAACGGCGATCTGAACTCATTGTCACAAAACACTGTCAGACCACCTCGGTTGACTGACAAGCCTTAGAAATCACCTCGGTCGAGATGCAGTTCGACCGGACCGAGGCGTAGCAGTGTCGATTTCTATTCTCTGATTTTCAGTTCTTTTCCCCCTAAAATCACTACAATTGCTTCCTAAGGGGTACTTATGGATTTCCTCAACAGAAACAAGGGCAACCAAAACCCAATAAGCAGTAAACGAGGAGTTAGGGTTCTTCGAACGGTGGTTACCTCGTTTCGGTCGAAAACACTCAGATTTCTTGCAGATCTGTAGTTGCAATCGACTCTCCTACCCTTTAATTGCAATTTGGAAGGAGAAATCGTCGAAAACGAGCGAGAAATGGAGGAGCGAGGTGCCTCTGTGCGCCGCGGTCGAAATGGGTGAAAGTGAAAAGTAAAATTTTTTTTCTTCTTTTTATACTGTCACGAGATCTGCTGTCACCTCGGTCGAGATGGTCTCGACTGGACCGAGGTGGTACGGACCGAGGCGGTTCTGCAGAAACCCTAGTCGCCTCGGTTGCTTCAAGAATCAACTCGGTCGAGGTGTTCTGACAGTGACCGAGGTGCCTCTTTCTTCTCAGAATCTCGAACTTCTCTCTTTCCAGATGTGTTCCTTCCTGTTGTCTGTCCAGAACGCCAAAAACAAAGCAAAGCAAAGCAAAAACAAAAACTATCTAAGCTAGACTAGAAAACGGGAAAGAAGAGCAATACCTTGGGTTGCCTCCCAAGAAGCGCTTGATTTAAGGTCGCTAGCTGGACCATGATGCGTCTCAAAGGAGGTAGATCGGCGCGACCTCCTCAACCGGCGTTTCCGGTTGGTACTTCTTAAGTCTATGACCGTTGACCTTGAAGCTTCCGCTAGTTTCGCCCCATATCTCAACTGCACCATGAGGGAAAACATGTTTCACAACGTAAGGTCCGGTCCATCTAGATTTCAACTTACCTGGAAAAAGACGGAGGCGGGAGTTGAAGAGTAGAACTAAATCTCCTTCGTTAAGCTCCTTTGGAACGATACGCTTGTCATGCCATCTCTTCGTCCTTTCCTTGTAGATTTTGGCATTCTCATAGGCGTTCAAACGCAGCTCCTCCAGCTCGTTAAGTTCCAATAGTCGCTTCTCGCCAGCATCTTTAATGTCAAAGTTCAACCTTTTGATAGCCCAATACGCTTTGTGCTCCAGCTCAACGGGCAAGTGGCAAGATTTCCCATACACCAAATTATAAGGGGTGGTGCCTATGGGAGTCTTGAATGCGGTCCTGTACGCCCAAAGAGCATCGTCTAATTTCATGGACCAATCCTTCCTCGTTCTAGAGACGGTCTTCTCCAAAATCGCCTTGATTTCTCTGTTCGAGATCTCGACCCGTCCACTAGTTTGAGGGTGATAAGCGGTTGATACCTTGTGGGTTACCCCATACTTCGATAGAAGTGCCTTAAACTTCCGGTTGATGAAATGCGTTCCTCCATCGCTGATGATAATGCGTGGAGTTCCAAATCGTGAAAAGATAGTTCTATTTAAGAACTTCACAACCACCTTGGCGTCGTTAGTGGGAGAGGCAATGGCTTCGACCCATCTAGAGACGTAGTCAACTGCAAGGAGAATGTAGAGGTTTCCTCCGGAGGATGGAAAAGGTCCCATGAAGTCAATCCCCCATACATCAAAGATTTCCACTTCTTGGATGTTGTTAAGTGGCATTTCGTTCCTCCTTGACAAGTTCCCTGTTCTTTGGCATGCATCACAAGAAACAACAAAAGATTGCACATCCTTAAATAATGTAGGCCAAAAGAAACCGGAATGCAATACCTTAGCGCATGTTTTATCGGTGCTAGCATGCCCTCCGCAAGGAAGTGAAGGGCAATGCCTTATGACGCTATTTACTTCGTATTCCGGAATGCACCTTCGAAGCATCCCATCCGGTCCGCGCTTGAATAGCAGCGGTTCATCCCAGTAGTAATGTCGTACTTCCTTGAAGAATCTCTTCTTTTGAGAGTACGTCAATCCGGGTGGTATTTCCTGGCAAACAAGGTAATTCACAATATCAGCATACCAAGGACCTTTATTATCAGAAAGTTGGTGGAGGGAATGGTCCGCCAACTGTGGGTGAATGTCAGAGAAGGGAGAAGAAAAATTTTTATTCTCAGCAATCTCAGTTGACATCGTCTCGCTGTCGACCTCGGTCGAGGCGCAAAGGCGTTGACCGAGGTGTTCTTCAGACGCCTCGCTCAGTCCAGAAAGTGCCTCGGTCGAGGTGCTGCTACTGGGTCCGAGGCTGGAAATCTTCGTTTCCTGGATTAGCTTCTCAGCTTTGGCTCCTGGATCCTCTTCCAGTGCCTTCAAGCTCCGTATATCTGCATCACAAGAGGCATCTATACCTTCCTCCATTAAACTGAAGCTAATAACTCTTTCGAGTGGATCATTAATAAGGATAGAGCTCACCAATTCTCTTGATTCTTCTTCATCGTAGATGTTGAAGATATCATCAGTTAGTTGCTCCCCTTTCATGGCTGCAAGTAGCGCGAACTCCACCTCATCGCCGCCAACGTTGAATTTCAACTTGGCGTTCTTGCAATCCACATTGCAACCCGAAGTTGCTAGAAATGGCCTCCTGAGAATGATAGGAACAGGATAATCTGCGGGAATGTCAAGTACGACAAAATCTATAGGTAGATAGAAGTTACCTAACTTGACCGGAACGTCCTCTAGAATGCCCACGGGATGGGTGATGGAGCGATCCGCCATGTAGAGTCGAAACTTGACCGGTTTGGGCTCTCCAAGACCGATCTTAGTGCATAGCTCCAGCGGGATGATGCTCACGCTGGCTCCTAGATCGCAAAGGGCTTCACGAGTGACATTCCCAACTTGAATGGGAATGCAAAATGAGCCGGGATCTCTCAACTTAGGTGGCATCTTCTCCTTCATGATCTTTATAAGTTCCGAGGACTTAGATGTCATCCTAACTTCACCAACATCCTCCAGCTTCCTCTTCCTTGATAGGATCTCCTTTAAGAACTTCCCATAGGCGGGCATACCTAAAATAGCATCAAGGAAAGGAATATTAATATGGAGCTTATTCATCAAGTCAAGGAACTTACCAAAGTGCTTGTCAAGATGTGCTCTGGCTCTGGACTGGGGGAATGGAAGTGGTGGTTTATATGCAGGAGGTGGAACATAAACTTCTGTCGTTCCTCCTACTTTCTGTTGCACCCCCTCGGTTGGCATCTCGGTCGAGGTGTTCTTCGACTGGATCTGGACCGAGGTGGTCTGCGTCGAGCGAGGCACTGGATCAGCGGTTTTGAGTCCACTCCTCGTCGTTATGGCCATGCACTGGCCCTTAGGGTTAGTTTCCGTCTTTGCTGGAAGCTTCCCTGGATCTCTTGGCGCTTCATTCGCCCTATTAGCAAGTTGTTGTTCGAAGGACTTTTGGGCCCTTGAAAATGAAGTCATAGAATTCTCCATAGCACTAAGCTTGATCAAGATTGCCTCCAGGACTGCGTCCTTCTTTTCCGGCTGAGACGAACTTGATCCTTGCCCTTGGCTCTTCAATGGAGTAGAAGAAGAAGAAGGAGGAGAGAGGAAAGGGTTAGAGGAATCATTAGAGTTGGAGTTTGAATGATTGTTACCGTTGTTTTGGTTATTCGCCCTCCAATTGTTGCTATTGGATCCTCTATTGTTGTTGTAGTTGTTGTTTCGGGGTCCGTTGTTGTTGTTGCGGTACCCGTTATTGTTGTTGTTGTTGTTCCTTTGCCCTTGCTCTTCCTTCTTAGTTTGAGCCATTAATAGCTCCTTCAATTGCTTCACGTCGTTCTTCAAGGACGTGAGTTGGTTGTTGTTGGGTTGAGTCTCTTGAAAGTTGACTCTTTTAACTCCACCTTCAGCTCCTTGGTGGGTATACTTCTCTATATGTAAGGCTTGCTTCTCAATGAAGTCCCAAGCCTCATCAACCGCCATATCCATGAATGTACCGGCGGAGAGTAGTTGGAGATTGAACTGGGTGTTTCCGTCCAGCCCTTTGAAGTAGATCTCCAACAACTCGATCTTTGGAATCCCATGATGTGGGCAATCCAAAAGGATATCCTTGAACCGCTCCCATGATTTAGACAAGCTTTCCTTGTCCTTCATGATGAAAGCATTGATCTTCCCTCTCATTTCAGCAGTCTTTGAGGGGGGAAAGAATTTGGTCAAGAATTCCGTAGTCATCTCTTCCCATGTGCTGATTTTTCCTGCAGGAAGATATTGATACCAAGTAAGAGCTCTATCTTTAAGAGAAAAGTAGAAAGGTCTTAGCTTGTAGTTGTTATTTTCAATTCTGGGAGGTCGCAAAGTCTCCATCAAGATCTCGTAGTTTTGAAGATGTTGATGCGGCGACTCTTTCTCTAGCCCTCCGAATTGACATTGGCGAATCATGGCTAGAACTTGCGGTCGAAGTTCGTAGTCATGGTCCGCTGGATCTCCTAGGTTCACTCCTGGACGCCTCAGCTGTTGATTAGGGTCCATCCTTTGAGCTAGGGTTTGTGGAATTCCTGCAAGAAGAACATCTCGGACTGGCATCCGAAGTGGATGTACATCGGCCGGGGCGTCAGGTACTGGAATCTGCCTCGGTCGAGGATCAACTACTGGATCCTGCATCGGTCGAGGTAAAATCTGGTTCCGAATTGCTGCAATCTCAGCTTCGATTGCTGCAGTCCTGGCCTGATTCTCTTCTTTCTCTTGCCTTAGCTCTTCTTTACTGAGACGTAGCAGCTCCTGCGTCTCTCTCAACTGGGCCGCAAGATCGTGATCGTCTTGTTGGGCCATCTTCGCTTCTCTTAAGCGTCGCTTGTATGTCTTTTCTGGTTTGGGATCGTAAGGAACGATTTCCTTCCCTGTGCGGGTTCTTCGCATATACCTAAGAAAGAACCTGCAAAAGTCACTCAAGTAGAGTGGTTAGACAAAAAGGGGGCAATTGCCCCAAGAGCAAACCGTACCGGCTCGGTCTAGACCAAGTTCCCCGGCAACGGCGCCAAAAACGTGTTCGCTCCAAACGGTGTGTGCAAGCTTTAAATTTATAACCCTAGACTTAAGCTTAAAACAAGGATGCGAACCCGCAGTGTACGGGTCAATCGTAGTAAAAGCAAGAAAATTCCAGGGGTCGATCACAGGGACTTGGTGAAACAAAGTCAACACGGTGTGCTAACGTTAATGCTAACCACAAGAGCAAATTAACACAATCAAAGATGAATAAGATGTCAAATAAAGCAAACATGCAATTCTAGGGATTAAAGCATCTAGTTGTGGTTCCAACTCAAGATCTATAGATAAGCGGACAAAGCTGAGGTTTTTGCGTAGGGAAGGCGTTTCTAAAGTGGAGTAGATCACCGGGTAAGTCTCACTACACACTAATCCTAAACCGTAACTCCTATTACCGGGTAAGTCTCAAGGAATCAAGATAAAGAACTATAACCTCAAACTAACACACCATCTAGGGGAATAGAATCAACCTTTACCGGGTAAGTCTCAGGCTAACTCACAAAGATGGGATGGAAGCACACTCAAACCCCAATAAAGGATAAACCTTTATTACCTACACTTATGATCGTTGGTACACAAACTAAGGAATTACCGGGTAAGTCTCATCCTGAGCTTGCTTTGAACCAGAAAGGTGTAATAAGAATAGGATTTGGCAAACTCTAACACTTAACTCTCAGTTTAGGATCGGACAAGTCACCTCGGTCAGAAGAATTCCACCCCGGCCGAGATGTTCATCGACTGAACGAGATGCTTAGGGTTAAGGTTAAAGACTCGAACTTTCAGGATCCTACTGGAATCTAAGATTATTCTATCATTGTATTTCCCACAACCTTCAGCTAATCACCCTAGAATCACACAAGGAAATTAGCCACTCATCATCATAATGAAAGTATTAAGTATATGGGAAGAAGGTGAATATTTGAACAAAGAAGAATTTAATGAAAAGACTTCAATAACTGAATCAAATATCACACAAAATCGTTCCTTGGATAATAATCCAACAAGACAAGACAACAAGGAAAGGAATTGAAGACAATCTTACAAAATCCTTCAATAAAGCTATAAAAGCTATGATCTTTATCCTTCCTTCAACCTTCAAAAAGGTTCTCCAACTCTCTCCCAAATTGGGTGGGATGCGGCTGCTGCGTATGCGAGATTTCTTGTGCTGATAGCGGGATGTTGATTGGTGTATGCAGCCTCCTAAAATTGTAGAAAATCAACCCTTTTTATAGGAAAAATAAACCTCCAAAGATAATAAATCTTAAGAAGATATTATCCCATAAATATAGGTAAAATATATGATTCTGCATATCTCCTTCCTTCCAGAAGCTCAGCCCAAAAATATAAGATCACTTTCCAATTTTAAAAGATCTTAGCCAAGAATAAAATATTCTCGCCGCGTCCTAGGTATTCGCCTCGGTCGAGTCGGCGTCTCTGGATCGCCTCGGTCGAGATGAATCTGTGATCAACCGAGGTGACTCATAACTGAATGTAGAATCTCTCAAAACTGGTCCAAAGTAAATCTTTAATCCATGGCTATGCTTCCTGAATGATTCCTTTTTGCTCCTCAATGTAGCTCCAAATGACTCATGACTTCTTTTGCCCCTTTTTGATGCAAAACGTACAATATTACCTGCAATTACAACGAAACTAGGTGTAGACCTCGATTCTCGCAAAGGTAGATGAAATGGTAGTAAAATCACATAATGTTCATACAAACATGCATATTATGAAAGATAAAACGTCCAAACAAGCCCCAAAATATGGACTATAATTCATGCTATCAAGAGCTGGTCTTCATTTCTTCAGGGCAGGTCACCGCAGGGGTGCCAAGGAGTGGCGCAAGGGCAGTGACACGCTTCATGGTTGGCGTTGATGAAGGCGCAATGAGCGCTCCAGTGGAAAACGTCATTCGCAGGGGCGGCTGCAAGGACCCGTTGGGGCGGTGAGGCAACATAAGCTTTGCTTCGTGATCGATCTTCACTCCTAAGTGCTTATAACTCCTTCTTTAGCTTCTTTTAATCTTCTTCTTCTTGACCAAATAGTTAGTAGCATAAACCGACACTAATGCAATAAAAAAGACTCTAAAACTACCCTAATTGATAGTGATTCCATCACCTATAAAACTCCCCCATACTTAGACCTTTTACTCGTCCCGAGTAAAAACAAATGACATCAACTAGACTCAAAGGCCTCAGGAAGCATGAGCAAGCAGAAAGACAATGAAAAACAAGAGAAAAGCCAAGAAAGAAAGGAAAAAGAGAGGAAATGTGAGAAAAAGAAATACTACCATCCTTATCGCTCCAAGAGTGGCCTACCCGGATAACCTCCTTATGACTCCCCCTTCTTATGTCGCCAAAACGCCGGAAGGGAAACCTACACTCGGTGTCGCTCATTTTTCCAAGGTGCCCTTTTGGGTTTTCACCTTGCCACTCTTCTTCTTTTCTCACTTTAACTCACATCCCTCAAGTCCAATTTTGCACCAACCTAAGGTTAGTCGGACTACCTTCTTTTTACCTAAACCGCCCTTTCGGGTTTTCGGTTTATCCAAGAGTTTCCATGCCTTTTTTCACTTCTTTGGCTTTTTTTTTTGAATATCAAACTGAATTTAACAATGCAAAAACAAATTCCAAAACTACTCAATGAACTGTACAAGCAACGATATGTCCCTCCCCCATACTTGAAGTACACTTTGTCCTCAAAGTGTAAATGAGTAAAAGATAAATGTGGGAGAAGGAAAAGAAATGTAACCCTCAGTGGGGTGGTCCGGATGGACCACCCGGACCCTCCTCCGGTGGGTAAGGGAAGTGGCGGAAGAAGTGCTCTTGCCGGCGGTAGATGTCATCAATGCGGTCCTGCTAGGCAGACATCCGGCGGCCAAAAGAGGTCTCAAAACTGGTCTGCCAAGCCAGTTGCTGTTGCTGGGCTGCCTGCCAGGCCTCCTGCCTCTGGTCAAAGTGTGAGGTCATGGAGGCAGCAAAGCTCGTCTGCCAGCTCTCCTGCTGCTCCAGCATGGTCCTCTGATACTCCGTCTGCCATGTCCGGTGCTGGGTGGTCATGGCATCCATCTGAGCCTGAAAGCTCGCCATGGTTGGGTCCTCCTCTGGAGCCGCAGTGGGCATCTCCTCGTCATCGTCGGGAATGGGCAGGTGCTCCTCCTGATGAGCCCGGCTGGAGCTCGCGGCATGCCTCTCCACAATAGCCACTAGTGGCCTCCTCGGCACGAAAGGATCTGCCGATATGTAGAGATTTGAGAGCTCACCTCCTAATGGTAAAGGCCAGGGGAGGTAGGTGAGGTGGCTCCCATCTGCAAGGGAGATCCAGAATAGGTTCTCCCCGTCCCGCCGGAGGAGCTTGCACCTCCTAAGCATCCCCTCAGTGTAGAGAGGAGCTGTCATCCCGTCCTCTAACTCGGACAGGTCCATCACTTGTGAGGCGATCAAAGAGATCACCCCACCGCCGACAATATCCCTCGGCTCGTCCCTCCTAATCCGCTTCAAAGCGGCAAGGAAGAGAGAGGGTCAATCCATCACCTTCTCGCTCTGTGGAAGGTAGGAGTAGAGTAGTGGGAGGTCCTTAAGGGCGACCTTGTTTTCCTCTTTGTATCCATAGAAGATACTCATGAGGATCTTTGAAATGAGCCTCAAGCTGGGGTGAGTGAGTTTGTTGGAGTACTCACCCCCAACATGGAATTCTGACCCGGTAGCTGCTTGCCAAAACTCGCACAGGTCCGGGGCCGGGATTGGATCCCACCAGTTTGTAGAGGGGTTTAGAGTCACCCCAAAGGTCTCCCATAGATCGGCGTAGTCAAGAGTGTATTTCACCTTGTCGAACTTGAAGGTGAGGCCGATACACACGTGGTCCTCCTTCTCCATTGTAAAAGTGGAGATAAACTGTTTGTTGAGCTCGGGATATGTTGGAGCACTTTTCTGGAGGAAGTCTCCGAGCCCGGCATTCGCCAAAAATGCTTGCATGCTCTCTAGCATACCTAGTTTCTCCAAAGTCGGAATATGCAAAAATCGAGTTGCATACACAACTCGATCCTGCACAATCGTATAACGCTCCTTCTTTGCGTCGGTCATCTTGTATTTCATTGGGGCTTCCATTCTTGAAAGTAATTGAAGCAAAGGATTAGCAAATGTCAAAATAAGGAAAAGAAAATGACCTCTATGGTGTGATTTCCGCAGGGGCGGCTTTGTAGGCGCGGGGGCGGTGAGGCGCAGGGGCGGATGCTTGCAGCCGCAGGTGCGGGAGAAGTACAGAGGCGATTTATGGGGAGCGATGGAAAGGGTGTTGTTGAGGCTGTTCCGGTGGACGTCCTTGGTGGTTTAGTCTCGCCGGTGGTGTATCTGGAGTGGAATGTGTGAAGTGGGTGAGGAGGAAGGCCGTAGGGCTGTGAGAGAGTAAGGGGGTAGTGGGAGAAGGTGGTGCATGGGCGTTTCGATTGGTGGCTGGCTGTCAGAGGCGGTGCAGGGGCGTCGACGAGATTGTTGGTGGGCAGAGGGCGCAGGGGCGTGAGAGAGTTTCTGAAGGAGAGGGTTTTGGAGGGTTTGTGTGTTTGGTGAAGAAGGTTGGTGGGTGGTGCGTGGTAGGTGTAGGCGTTTTCGATATCCTCTTTTTTTCTATTCTGTGTAAACCCGCAGGGGCGGGAGTCTGTCTCCACTGGGGCGGCGACAAGGGAGAGGGGCACGCAGGCTCAGCGCCGGGGGCGGCGCTAGGAATTCGTGTCAAGGATGGCCGCTGCAGAGGCGTAGGAATGTCACCGTGGGGGCGGTGACAGGCGTGTTGCAGGCGCAGGCCCAGCGCCGGGGGCGGCGCTAGGCATGAGTGTCACCGCAGGGGCGGGATACAAAGCCGCAGGGGCAATTTCCTTGACATAAGCTCCTCTTTTTATTCCTTCGGGTTGCCTCCCGAGAAGCGCCTTTGTTTTACGTCATTGGCTCGACGTAAGATCTCTACTTTTCTGACTTTGCCTTCTCTAGTACCATCTCGTCAATCGGATCGTTCTTGAGATCCGTTCACCTTAAACACCTTGTGCGTTTGGGGATCATAGAGATCCACAGCCCCGTGAGGGTATACTTCGGCTTCTATGAACGGCCCTATCCATCTCGAACGCAGCTTACCTGTAAAGAGTTTCAAACGGGATTAAAAGAGAAGTACCTTGTTACCTACCTTGAAGTCCTTCCGGAGAATGTTCCGGTCATGCCATGCTTTGGTCTTTTCTTTGTATGTAGTAGCATGGTCATATGCATCTAGCCTCAGTTCCTCCAACTCTTGCAATTGGAGCTTCCGGAATTCTCCCACTTCCTCTATGTTCATGTTGCACTTCTTTACCGCCCACCAAGCTTTGTGCTCTAACTCCACCGGTAGGTGGCAAGCTTTCCCAAACATGAGCCTAAAAGGGGACATTCCGATAGGAGTTTAATAGGATGTCCGATATGCCCATAGGGCGTCATTTAGCCTTGCACTCCAATCCTTCCGCCTGGGAGAAACCGTGTTTTCAAGGATGGTCTTTATTTCCCGGTTGGACACCACAGTTTGGCCGTTTGTTTGTGGATGATAAGCTGTTGATACTCTTTGGTGAACGTGATACTTCTTAAGGAGAGCCGTGATCGTCTTGTTGCAAAAATGGGTACCCCTATCAATGATTAAGGCTTTTGGCATTCCAAATCTTGGAAAGATATTTTCCTTCAGAATAGGTACAACTAGTTTTGAATCATCAGTTTTGGTGGCCTTTGCTTCCACCCACTTGGAAACATAGTCCACCGCAAGCAAAATATATGTGTTCCCGAATGAAGTAGGAAACGGCCCCATGAAATCAATTCCCCAAACATCGAATATTTCACAAAATATAAGAGAGGATTGGGGCATTTCATGTCTCCTTGAAAGATTTCCTACCCTTTGGCATCTATCACACACTTTACAAAATGCAAAAGCGTCTCGAAAAATGTGTGGCCAGAAGAAACCGGCATCCAAAACTTTTCTTGCAGATTTGTTTGCCCCAAAGTGCCCCCCACATGCTTCAGAATGACAGAAAGTTAGGACGGATTGTACCTCATTGTCCGGAGTGCAACGCCGGATCACTTGTGTAACACCCCGAATCCGCGGGACTCGGAGTGCTACTGGTTGAGACCTCACAATGGGTCCCGGCCCTTAGCCTGACAACAATTTCACCGGATCTTGCAACAAGACACAAATAAAGGCCAAAACCGAAATACATTTTTATGCAATGTTACGAAACCCGAAAGTAAAAGAAAGGAAAGACTTCAGCCGTCCTTACAACAACATCAACATAATATACAATAACAACAACACAAGGACTCCAAAACCCAACTCAGCCTAAGATGTACGGAACCCCGGCTGCCCACTCCTCCGGATCACTCGGCAACACCTAACCTGCACGTCAACTACAACAAGCGGTATAAAATTGTTAGCTCACATTCTAGGCATTATAAAGATAGTAAAGGCACAAACACACACGGGAGCACACACCACACACATCATGCTCATATACATACACATCCGTTACTTAAGTTGTCTTTTTAGGTTATACCATATCTAATTCATTCGTTCAAGTGTGACACGAGAGTCTTATAACTCTCGCCTCTGTCCCCGTGTAACCAACAGGAGTGTGGCGGCGCCCAATCCGTATACCCTGAGGGAGTGATGAAGAAGTCCGCCCGTATACCGTGTATGGCCTGGTCGCAGAGATCCCCCAAGTCTCCCTCGGGAAACTGGGCGGTGATGTCACCGCCCGATAATAACATACAATGGGCCAAATATATATAACCGAGTTGCCCTAATCCGGTTTCATGATTATAAACAAAGATAAAGCACACACCACCATCACATATCCAAATAATGTGTAAAAGAGAGCTAAGTAAGTCCGTAGACTTACCTCGTCCCAAAGATCAACCCAATCGCATTTCCCGTAGGAATATAACCAAAAACTGTTCAACACAAGACACACTAATCAACAACTACTCACAAACTAGTAAAGTCCTTAGACTTCTAGTCCTATATCATCTTACTAGGTCAAACAGTCTCATAAACTAGGATACACTCCTAGCCCTCAAAAACTCACGAGATCTCAACTATAACCCCAAGTGCTAGGATACTCTCATCCTAACTCCGCAATCTTAACCAACATATAAAACCACCTCAAGTCTCACAAGATCAAGCACGAGGCTCACAAATTTATAACAACTCAAGATCACTCACCACAAGTTATAGAGCATCAATAACCTCAACAACTCACCTAAAGGTTCCAAGCCACTACTTGGCATTTGCCCTAAGTTATGTTATATCCAACCTAGCATGACACTACTACTAAACATAACTAGGTCGAGAAAAAAGGTACTCACACACGATCCAAGGTTGAAGATGATCTACGGACATCGAGATTGGATTCATTGGTCTATAACGGCCGCTTCCGGACCTAAAAACAAAGTTAAGGAAATTTAGCTCATACGCTAAATTTGATATTAATATATACGATATATTAATTTGAGGTAAAACTCGTTTTCAAAAGCCAACATTAAAAACCCACAATACATTTTTCGGCCAATATATACGAGCATAGGAACTTGATCATAAACCACAATTAAAATCTTTAGGTTCATAATCCGAAATTAATCCAACAAGGACATAATTGATAATTTGTAAAACCGGGTCAATACGTGTAATTAATTTTCTGCAGAGGGCATAAATGCAACTTCCAAATATTAGGGTCTCCCGATTTTAATAACCCTAAAGGGTTTTCTTTCATTTGCAAGGGAAAAGCAGGGCGGATAGGTGAGAGCATCTGGCGGCGGCGGCTTCGCAAGGCGCGCTCTGGTGGCACGGCAATGGCACAAGCTGCAGCGGGGTTCCTCCGGCTAGCTTTGACGGTGACAAAGGGTGGCCTTCCTTCTCAAGTGCGCTGTACAGATGCGACTAAAAAACTGGGAGAAGGATCAGCGTCTTCTCCGGTGGAAGGGAGCTTTGAGGGCGGCGGTTTAGGTGGTTTCCTGCAAGGTACTCCCTCGTGGCTTCGATTCTCGACGGATTTGACAAAAGGAGACATGATAACATAGGGAGATGGATGGCAAGAAACTGGAGTCGAAGAGTAGGGGGAGAGAGCAGAGAAGGCTAGGTGAGGCATTGTGCTGTTGTGGTGGTCCCAAGGAGGCCGGCTCTCCGGCGAATCGATGCAGGTAGCAGGGGAATAGGTCCGGCCTTGACTAAGGGCTCGCGAGGTGGCTCAGAGAAGTTGCTCCTTGTTGCGTGAAGACAGGAAGAAGGGTAGAAGGAATGTGCTGAGGTTGAGTTGTTTGTGGGCTGCTGCAGGAGAGTTACAGATTGAGGGAGAAGTGAGGTTGATTGTTGGTACTGAGATTGCAGGGGTTGGCGGAGACGAGGGGTCGGAGTAGCGTGTAGGAGGTAGCTGTGGAGGATGCAAATAGGGGTCGGTATAGCTTGGGCGGCCACATAGGAGGCAAGGCAGCCATTCATCAAATGGGTCGGGAGAGATAGGCCAAAAGAGAGGGAAAAAGAAATGAAAAAAGGACAACTAAAACATTCTCGATCGTAGTCGGAACGGAAGTTTCGGATCGGAAAACGTTTTCAAAGTTTTCCGAAAACAAAGATATCGGGAAAGAAAAAATATGTGGTTCGAATATATATAAATAAAAAAAACTCTTAAAACTTAATTTCCAATGTGAAAATACCCGTAGAAATATTTAGGTTAATAAATTATCGATAAAAGTCGGAAAAAAATAAATAAATATCGGAAACGCTCCCAATAAACGGGGCATTACATTAGATCCCCCTAAAAAAAAGTTTCGTCCCGAAACTTGCCACACACCGAACTTCTCGGTCCCTAAGGCCGAGGTATAAACTCACAACTAGGAAGGCTTAGGCTTCTAATCTACATACACTAACTGCTCAATCCGACATCGCAAAAATATATCAGGTCATATAACACATTCCCACACGGGGCACAAAACCACTTATAACATCACACCTGCACATAACACGACTAAGGGAAGAACTAGGTCTAACCCGTCGTTCCTATCGATGCTACTAGCTCAGCGTAAAACTCAACTATAGATACTATCCTCCGTCTTTCTATTAACCTCATTGGTTCTTCATCTTCCAATAAAATCATCAAGACTAGCTATACATCTCGAGTCATGCATGTACTTCCTAGACTGATACACATGAAACACTGGGTGAAAACCCTCTACTCTCAGTGGCCACGCCAACCGGTAAACCACGTTCCTTACTCGCGCTAAGATCTCAACAAGGGTCCCCTGTATCGGGAACTAAACTTCCTTCTTGGGTCATTCTCAATGCAATATATCCATTACGTTTATCTTTTATTGTTTCTAACAAAGAAGATTGGATTTCCAATTTACACTGTTGGCTTAGGTTCTTGCCAAACCAAACTTTGATGTTAACTTTCTCCAATTCTCGTTGCAAGTTCCAAGTAATGAAGGAAGTACTTCCTTAACACTACTTCAACTAATGAGACACGTATGTTATTACTTTTACACCGCTCCTCAAAACTCGATCAAGACCTGGTCTTGAAGAATTACTTGTACACTTCAAACCCATAATACCTCAATAGAAATGAAAACAGTTACACCAATGAATCCCCTCTTATTTCTCAATAACTCTATTGTCAATTCTTCGTCTCATTCAATACTTCATTGTCATCCAAAGTAGGTTAGCTACGGATTGTTTTACTTGGAGAATCTCTCCACAATTCCGTTAATGACTAGCACGTCCAAGAAGACTTGTAACTTATTTCCAACCTTCGGGGGTTGTCATCCCGAGATAACTTATCATACAACTTCTATCTTTTAGTAATTAGTGTTCTCCATAACAACTTCAAAAGAAAAGTTCAAGATAACGTCTGGTGTTCTCTCTTCAATGCATTGGTTCCACAGAACATTTATCAGCAAGATCTTGTAATCGGTTTCCTTCAATTGCTTCTACAACTCACGCCTCTTCCCAAGGTCATTGTTTATGGCGCCTTGGATGTCAGAGTTGATTCAAGCTCGTCCTTAGTGGCAAATACTCATTCTTACGTTATGGCCTTCGTGATATCTCGGGTTTCGTCTTTTCTCCTCTCGTCACATAACATAATGACCGACACAATCTTATCTTAGCACTTGACCGGTGGCCATGGTACTATTGATCTACCCCGATCTGTTGGGGTGATGTCCTTCAAACACGTGTATTGCTCCATCTTCTGCTACAAGGTCGACCGTACTTCATCTTCTGAACTTGAGAGGCTTGCTCGAGTCTTCTGACCCTTGCGGCCTTGGTTAAGCATACTTCCGCTAAATCCCCTTTTTTCTTTTGAGGAAAGGTGACAATAATAATTCTTGATCTCGCACATGTGTTTAGTCATGATGGTCTTAACTACAAGGCTTAGCCACAACTTAAAACAAATCGATCTTGTCTTCCTCGTTCTCCCTGACATCCCAACACATTGGGGAAGTTCTTCGTATTCTTCACACACTTGTATCATTCCTTCGAGTAGGTGTAACGTCATTCCGACCATAAGGGTTCAAATCATAGCCCTTCATATACTCCCCGGATATCTCAAGTCGACATCCGGCTTCATAACTTCGGTCTTCTCCACCCTTGTTGGTTATCTTATGCCTCTCTCGGTTTTCCCTGAACAACTACAATGGAAGCCTCATCTTACGGTTAATCTACTAGCTCCCCTTATCATGATCAAACCTTAAAAGTTGTAACCCGTGGCGTTCCTCCATATGTCAATCCCATGACCTAAGAAGGTCGTGTAAGATCGTTACAACCTCCTCCTCAGAGGTCTTGTTATAACTACTTGCTTGAACTCGTTCAACATTATTTGATTTAAGATAAATGCGCGTCCGTTGATGTACCTCCTTAATATTTACATTGATCTCCCGCGAATACTCCAAACTCTTGTTCCCGGTCCTATATGTTCCCATAGTCTGGTTTTCTCTTCCCATCTACACACCTCAATAGATAACCCGTACTTGTGCGTTCTCAGTTTTAACTAATTAACTTGTATCTGACCTTCTCCGAAGTTAACGACTTACCCTCCTACCATACTTCCATGCTACCATACTCCTGAAAGGACACCCTCTCGGGGTTCTTTGCCTTATCTTCACTAGGTCATTTTACTCTGCTTCAACTCCGTTAGCTCTTTCTACGCTCCTCTCTTCCTTCCGTTCTGTAAGATAACCATACCTTCATGGCTCTTTTGTGTCATATGACCCACTTTCATGGCTTAACCGCTCTTCATGATGTTTTGCAAATGCACTCCTCAAATATTCTGACATTAATTAGCCTCCAATCGCATCATTCTTGGTTGATAACTTAAGTTCTTCCATCCAGCTCCTTTTTTCCTCTTTCATCTTCTTAAGATCATCATCTACACACACTTCCTCCTTCTTAGTGTTGCTCAATCTCATCACAATGACGGGAAACGGTTGTCCCCCACAAGGTAATTCTACTATGTGAATTTTCATCATGTGATCCTCCTCGTAACTCTCAAACTTCTTAATAAGTCACCCGCTTGGAATCTCGCAAAGATCGTCGTCACTTCACCTTTTGGTACCTCCATAATCTTAACTTCCGGTTCTCGTCAATCTTTCCAATTTGTTGGACCACTCTTATCATCATGACTCCTAAACTGAGGAGCGCCTATTGAAAACTCGTCTTACTTAAAACGCCACTTTTATTCTCGAGCGAGAATGTGGCCCTCTTTACTTGATTCGCATCTTTATTTCATCGACACCGCACTTGGAAAAATCCTATGTTCGCTGTCTCTAGTTGCCTTATTGATGCTCCTTCATTGTTTCATTGATACCACCCTCACGCCTTCATGTCGCTTTTATATTGGTATAGTCTCCATCTCGGTTTCGCTTAGGTCGACACGAGGTTCTCTTTTATTTGTTTGTCCTTTGGTTACGTCATCTCTAGTCTTCTTCTCCGACGTCCTCTTAAAGGAGTCTGGGAAATCACCGGGATGCTTGCAAAGACTTGATGCTCAACTCGATAACTTGAGCATACACATCTTCGTATATATACTATCCTAAGCCAAAAGGCGTTGTCCAAGGGGACGATGATAGCTTTCTATCATCTTAGCGATAAGGTCCATTATTACTAATATACCATATGTTTATAAATATATATATAAAGATATAAACATCATGCTACTAATATAAATGTAATCAGTCCATAAACAATTTACAATTCAACATACAAGTATAGTCCAAAACATCCTAAGTCCACATATACATATCTCTGACGTCCTCTTAAAGTAGAAGTAGTGGTGGTGGTGGTGGTGGTGGTGGTGCTGGTGCTGGTGCTGGTGGTGGTGGTGGTGGTGGTGGTGGTGGTGGTGCTGCTGCTGCTGCTGCTACTGCTACTGCTACTACTACTGGTCGGGACAGCTGAGGGAGTGAGGGCTGCGAGGTCGAGTGTCCGAAAGATGAGGGGTCGAGATAGGGCAGCTAGGGGTCGGGACAGCTGAGGTCGAGGGGTCGGAGGTGCCACCGTGTCAGGCTACTATGTGTAGGGCCTGCAAGAGGGTAGCGAGGGGTTGCTTCATCAAATGGTCGGGGAAGGGGAAGGTTAGGGAGGAAAGAAACGGGAAAAAAAATAAAAATAAATAAATAAATAAAAAGGGAATTACCTAAACTCGATCAAATTGAATCGGAATGCGACTTTCGAATCGGGCGAAATTCCCGATTTTTCCAACAAAATATAATACGGCATACGCACGCACACATATCCAAAAATAATAAAATACCCAGAATCTTTCCGATCCTTTTCTGAAATAGATTAAATATATACAGAATATATATATATATATATATATATATATATATATATATATATATATATATATATATAGATTAATCCGCAAAATATACTTTACGATGTAGAAATCAATCTTGTAAAGATATTACGAGATTCAAATAATAATAAATAAAAAATACCTTTAAAATAACAACATAAAAGTATACTCGAAATAGTTACTTTTACGAAGTGAAGTACTCGTGAAACATACTTAAGATATAAATAAATATCGATAATAGCTGGAAAGATAAAAAAGCAAACGCGCCTAAAAATTGGGGCGTTACAACGCCCCTGCGGCTGGCTGTCCCCGCCCCTGAAGTGACAACCCCTGAGCCACCCCTACGCCTTCAAGCTGACGCCCCTGCGGAAAACACAACAAAGAGCCCTGCTGAAAAGGATACTTACGTCCGGCCCAACTTTCCGCCACTGTACTCCGAGAAGCCATCCGCTCCTTTTCATGATGCCTTGAGGGAGAGAAGAATCATAGAGAACAAGGACCTCTTTGAGACTTTCTCCAAATGCGAGGTAAACATTCCCCTCCTTAAGTTGGTGAAAAGTATTCCTAAGTATGCTCGTTTTTTGAAGGAACTTTGCACTATCAAGAGGAATCAGAAGCTAAAGGGGAAACAGAAAGTGCAAGTGAGTGAGCATGTGTCGGCAGTTTTCCAACGGAGAATGCCCAAGAAGTGCAGCGATCCGGGCATGGTAAGCATTCCTTGTGTTATAGGGGAAACCCGCTTTGACAAAGCAATGCTTGATCTCGGTGCAAGTGAGTGAGCTTGTTGTAGTTGACGTGCACGCCATACATGGCATCTATTCGGACGATGACTTCCACCATTATTGATTTTTTTTTTTCTAACATCATCGCCAACCATATCAAGCGTTTCCTCAAACATGGTTGTCAAAGTGTCACGGCTCGAGTACCAATGAGCATATCACCATCTATCTGCAATCATAATATATATATATATATATATATATATATATATATATATATATATATATCTTCACGACATCGTGAAGCGTGATCTTGATCTCACCCTAAGGAAAATAAAAGTTGTTGGTCTCCGGATACCGACACTCCACAAATGTAGGCGTTAGAATACCATCGACACTCTTGTAGTCGACCTCATGCAAGCCGACGAGTCCACTACGACGAGCAAACCATAACCAAGTCCTTGACTCCTCCGGATGTAGTCTAACAACCTCGGTCCACTAAGAAACTATCAGGAGATGTCGATGAACACGCAAAACTCCCCTCTCAATACTCTCTCATATGTCGTAGGTCAGGTGTGTGTTCTAATGTTTATGGTATCAACAATCAAAGGGTCAGAGGTTCTTACCTCCTCCTACGGGACCACCTCTACCTCTAATAAGACCACCCTCTCCCCCCCAAGACATCCGTCTTCTGAATGTCTTCTTCTAAATCATCCTCATCTTGTACAACTAGATCCCCGAGGACATCATTGTGTTCCTAAAGAACATCAATCATCTCGTTGATATGCACCCGATACTTGTCAACATTAGCCCCTAATGTTGACATAAGAGCCATTGAGTGGAGACAAACCCCTCTATCACTCCCCAATGTAGTCACGGGTCTACTAGAGATGTCCTATCAATCTAAGTAAAACAAGGTGCATGTTTCTATTAATCTAATTTTAGAAAACAAAAATGATGCATTAATCATAACTACAATGGTAAATAGAAAATTCAACAACAATTCATTTATCAATTCAAACAAACAACAAGAATGAGACATTAAACATGATCCAAAATAAGCAACGATAACAAAATTCAATAAAATTGATTCAAACTTACAACAACATCAAACTATCATGACTAACAACACCAAACTATCATGGCTAATTCAATTTCATTGTCAATACAAGCAACATTCCGAGTATCCATTTCAATTTCTATTCAATTCAATCAATTGTATCCAAATTCTGAGTATCCATTTCAATTTTCATTCTATTCAATTCAATTCAACCAATTGAATAAAAAATCGATTCAAACTTACAACAAAACCAAACTCCTATTCCGAGTAACAATGTAGCATATTTCAAAATATGCGGTTGAAGAAATCAATGTATAGATCTCACCGGTAATACAAAGCGGATGTCATGACATTCTTGTCTTGATTTTGTTATTATTTACTTGTTTTTCATCTCTTGAAGCTATCTTAGATACGCAACTAATGTTACATTACGAAATACTTTCCTATTTTATATTGGAAGCATATAACATATAATCAACAAAGATGATCTGCAACTTAACCTGTACAAGCTTTTACACCCATAAGCAAGATCCATTGATCAACATCCGATTACAAGCAGTTTTTGCATCACACTATCATGCTCTTATTGAATCTAGACCTCCTGAGAGTTACGAGCGGCGTTTGGGTGAGATGAAAATGCACTAGCAAGGTTATTCGAGCTTGATGGAGTATTTGGAAACTACATGGCTAATCCCATACAAGGAAGCAATTGTTCGATATTGGTGCGACTTGCATCTTCACTTCAGCACAAGGACAACCAATGCGTAAGAACTTATTCATATTGTTTACACTTGTTTTCTAATAATCATAGTGCTATAGTGTATTGAATTAATATTGGTTGTTAGGTGTGAGTCCGCACACTCATTGTTGAAGGGTGCATTGCGTTCTACCGTGCAAGGATTTCAGTTGGTGATGGAGATCATTGACTTGATGGTAAATGACCAAATTGATCAAATTCAAGCCTCAATAAAGATGTCACGCGAGAGGATGTTATTGGATGTGCGGGTGTCTATATTTGATTTGCTCCGAAACAAAGTAAGCAACGAGTGCTTCCTGATATTTGGAGATTTACAAGAAGGCAAAGAAAATTAGGAGCTTCACAACATGTAAGGATTCATATTGGAGGGAAGCTCATGGGTTGCCTTGTGCACACGAGTTCTTTATTGCTATGAGGGCTCGGAAGTCAATACGTTTGGATCAAATCCATCCTTATTGGAAGAAAGTATGATGAGCAAGAGTGGATCCGACGCTACAAGATGATGTTGTCCATATTGAGCCATACATGGAGTCACTCAATGACTTTAGGGAGCGAATGGACAAGAAATTGCTTAGTAGAGATGAGCTTGAGCAGATTGCTTCATCATATGAGGATATTAGACATCTAAGCCGTTCAACGTTGAGAGTACCAGAGTAGAAAAAAAAATTCAAAATTGACGGTTGGCGGGTCCACCCGCCGGGTCACGGGTAAGGATCACCTCGACCCTTACCCATACCCGTAACCCTCCGGCTCAAAACCCTCTGGGTCACGGGTAACCCGTGACCCGTGGACATGCTTAGTGGATTTAGAGCCCTTGTCGTGGTTTCGGGATACTCGGAAGAAGATTACTTGATTGTTAGAAAGGAATTGCCTACACAGATGTTCATGAGAAAGGACTTGTACGCACAAGTAAGTATTTCTTTTCTTTATTTAACCATTGTTTGTTTGTAAAATGAAAACAACTTCATTTTTGTAATTTTTTTTTTCAACAGTCGGCTATACCATGGACAGTTGATGAAGTTATCCGTGCCACTTTCTGGATTTATCTTATACCTTGTGGGCCGGAGAATTGGCTGAACTGTCCACTTGTTTGCACAACAACAACAACATATTACCGTTGTGAAGTGGTTATACTTGGATTAAGTCCCGAGACATGTTTACCATTGTCACAACGGTTGAGGATCAAGAACCCCCACGGAGGTTCGTGCAATCGCGTGGGTTGATGGCAATCACTTTGTAGTTATAAGTATTCTTTCTTTACCTTGTATATCTCCTTCATTACATTCTATTCAAGAATGACAATAAAGTTAATAACTTTTTTTTATTTATCATTCAGTTCTTCTTAGGTTTGGATCAAACCCGACTCTCCATTACCACCTTTGGCCTTGACATGGAGGTGGAGGCATGATTCTAGCGTTGATGGATGGGATGCACCCTTCCGTGATAGATTCTGAAATGTTCAATGAACTCAGGCGCAAAGAGTGTCCTTGAAAAGTGACAATCAATCTATCATCATCTTCTTCTTAGGTTATATGTACTTCATGGATGCTTGGTTTGTTGTTATTTTTGTTGTTGTCAGTTTATATGTAATTCATGAAAATGTTATATTTTGTTGTTAGAAACATTTGATATAGTTTGTAACTGTTATTTGTTGTTATTTTCATTTGTTTACATTGTTTAGAGCAACTATTACTCTTTTTCCTTTAAACGATAAGAAGCAACAACACCTAATGAAACGATAAGAAGCAACAACACCTAATGAAACGATAAGAAGCAACATCGATGAATAGAGTATAGAACTTTGAAAAACAAGACATAAGCGAAAAGGTAAAGTATAGGATAAGACCTAAAAAGGTTATGTACAGTGCAAAACAACACATAAAATGTAATATGTACAACAAAATGTAAAGTATCGAACAAGACATAAAAAACACAACTCAATCTCGTATGGGCTGCGACGCCCTAACCGGAGATGGCGCTATATGAACTTCTTGTGCCACCGACTCGTCATATATCGCATGTAGCTCCTCCACAATCGGTGCACCACGGCTAATAAGATCCCGGAGGCAGGCCTGCATGATGTGTAGCCTCTGTATTGGAGTATACAATTGTAAGCGCTAAAGGTAAAGTATAAAACTTTGAAAATAATCAAATAACTACAAACCACACGTATACGAGTATCTGAAACAGGGACCGGAGGAGGACGATCTGCTGGTGGAGTCTGTACAATTGAGCCAGGAAGGAGAAATTGATGGCACCGCTCGCTAAACCAGGACAAGTAATCCTGAGATACAGTCAATGGGTCAGGGGCCCTAGTCCGACCCTGAAGTGCAAATCGGCTCGTCTCCTCTTGTCTAGCATCCCACCGATCATCTGCAGAATGGAATTTGACCCTATACCCCTTACTGCCAGTAGGGGGCGCTGCTTCAAATAAAGGACGATCCTCTCAAGCGGGACCGTCTGAACGTACCAAATTGACGGAGGACCCGATCCGGCAGGTATGGCTCAATGATGTCTTCAATCTGGATGGTCCCCCAGTACGTGGAAACAGCAAACTCGCCCTCGAAATAAAAAAACTTTGTCTCCATAAGGCATGAACTTGATGTCCTCCGCTCTCATCTGATCCAACTATGAGCGCAAGGATCTCAGTCTCTCAAGAGTGTATGGTGGGGTCTTTGGGACAGAAAGTCTCGAAGCCCACCTCGTTGATCCATGACGTCCTGGATCCTCTGCCGCCGAACAACCCAACGATGGGAAGTGGACGTAGATCCAGAACTGTAACCATTAAATTAAGAAATAATGAAAATTTTAACAATATGAAAGTTCTTATGAAATGCTTGTTGAATTAAGAAATGTCTTACTAAGAACTGCTTAGTAAATAAAAGTTCTTACTTGAAGTAGTGACGTACAACAACCAATCGTCTTCACCTTTAGCTGTGAAACCTCCCCCAACATACTGTACGGAAAGTTTAGATTTGTCATTTATCATAATAATAATAAATGAAAGTTATTAATAAGTGACGTAGAGTGATAGTTATACGTACGAGTACTTGTACGCCAATACGCCGGTGCCCCAAGCATAGTCTCCAGTATGGCCGTGATCACGTACCAAATTGATCAACCAAGGTCGAATCTTGTTCGTCGATTTATTGACGAACAACGATGAGCCCAAAAAGAAGAGGAGAAATACAGAAGCAACCTCCTCAGTTGGGGTAGCTGGGTCGCGTCGAATAACATCATAAGCAGTCCTCTGCAAATCAACGGGTAGAGCTGTCTGGTGACCCCGAGCCTCCACCTCTGATATACAGAAGATGTCACTCAGCCATCTAGTCCGCTCTCGTGCCAACATAGGTGTCACCAAGGCGTCTCCATTAATCATAATGCCTAGAATGATGGCTACATCGTGTAGGGTGATGGTCATCTAACCCCAAGGTAGATAGAATTTGTTGGTCTCCGGATGCCACCGCTCCAGCAAAAGAGACATCAAGCAAACCCGCCACTCTGAGATGCAATGGCAAACCAAGAAGTGGGGTCGGCTCTGTCAGCATTTGAGATCCATCTACTCAACACAGCAATGTGCTCTATCCGCCGTAACATGGCCATCAGTCTCCTATAATCCTCCTTTAGAAAACAACGCATATTTAATTAAACGATTTATTAATAGGTCAGCATCTGCAACATAATGTGGTACAACTATGATTTAGTTTTCTACCTCTCCCATTCAGTCACCGCGAGCACGGTGACCGGCGTAGCAAGTCAGCACATCGTTGATCAATGGAGCCCCTGCTTCTACAACAACACGGCCTCGACCAGCCAGTATAAATGGATCATGTGGCGGCTCTACAGGCTCCTCAGCTGGAATATCAAAATCAAACTCAGCCGCCTCAATATGCTCTTCAGTTGGCGCCTCTACCTGCTCGTCAATAGTAATATCTGTAGGTGGCTCTACCTGCTCGTCAGCAGTAGTATCTATATGCTCTCAAGCTGGTGGATCTATCTCCGCTGGCTGTACAGAAGGAGCGTCCACCTCATGCTTCGACTCTGAGTCATAAGTTGGTAGTGGAAGAACCTCCCGACGGAAAGTTGGAGAAGGATCTTATAGTGAAGGTCTCAATGGGTGTTGAGCTGGTGGTGTGCCGGCCGCCGGACCAGCAACCTGAGATATGCTCTCTGTCGCAGCAAATCTAGCTCTATGAGCGGAGGTCGTAAGACGCCTCCGTCTCTCCATGCCATGTAATATCTATAATTTGGTATTTTAGTGTAATTTAATTATTTTTCTTTAATGTAGGTTACTTTAGTTTCATTTGAAATGAATTTAAAGGAAATTAAATGAGATTAAATGAAACTAAAAGTAATTAAAATGAAATTAAATGTATTTAAACGAAATTACAAAGTAATAAAATTAATTTTATGTATTTACTTTATATTCTTACTATTTTAAATAAAAGTAAAAGTAATTAAACAAGATTAAAAAGTAAATAAATTAATTTAATATAATTTAATTTATTTTCATTCCACTTTATTTGAAATTAAAGTAATTGTATCAAATTAAAAAGTAATTAAATTAATCCTAATTAATTCAAGTTTAATTTATATTATTAATTGCAATGAAATTAATTAAACTAATTCAAATTCAATTTTTTTTAATTGTACTTATATAATTTAATTAAAATTAATTAGGATAAAGTAATTAAATTTTTTTAATTTGGATTTATATAATTTTATTCAAATTAATTAATCTAAATTATTATAAATTTTAATTTAATTAAATTTAATACTTCTTAATTAATTTAATTTAATTTAAATTAATTAACTTAAATTAATGCATTGGAATGCATTATAATGCATTATGAATAGTGGCACCACGGTTACGGAACCCGTGACCGTGTGTCACTGTTCATCATCTTCTACAATCCGCCTTCAATGGCCGACTGTCGAAGGTTTTATACAATTTATTCCACAAATTCCACATCAATCAACCTAAAACAATTCAAATCAACAACAATCTAACCTATTACACTCAATTTCATACTAAATTACAAACCCGAAACTAAAAAACGAAAACCGAACAAAATCGAAACAAAAACCGAACAAAATCAAACGTTTACCTCCTTGGGGTCGTGTTTCCGCTTTTGAAATGGTCTTCCTCCGTCACCGTCTTTATCCATTGCTCGATTTTGTGTCGGATTAAACCGTTTTGCCCCTTTCCGTCTCTTCGTTGTCGTCCGTTTTGGTTTTGTGTTTTGTTGAAAGAACAGCGCTTACAGATACGAGATTCGTAAGCGCTATTAGGGTTCAAAATTTCACGGTTACGGGATGCGTAACCGTGAACTTTTGGTCACGGTTACGGATCACATAACCATGACCTGATGACGGTTACGGGATCCGTATGCGTCGTGCAATAACGAAATCTTGAACCGTGCGAATACTACTTCCATAACTAAAATATAGGGAGAGGAAGGATCTCCTTGCCTTACCCCTTGAGTGGACGAGAAAGCTTCTAAAGAATCGGGCAACAAGACTCATCGAGAACCCTTTTTATTTTAAATTATTATGAGTAAGTTTTCAATTTAGTAGTGGTTAGTTAAATTTTCTAAAAATAAGGTACAAAAAACTCTATATAAAAAATCATTAGATCTCAAGGTAAAAACTCAATAAACTTATCGGTTATCATCTTTTTCTAATATAACAAAAAATAAAAATACAATAATATAAAGGGATATTATTTCTATGTTCTTGTTTTGAATTTATTGAAAATGAACTCTCCTTTCAACATAACCCTAATGACAACCCAACGATTACAGAATGGTGTGCTAAAGCTAAAATCTTTCAATGGGTACAAGGATGCATGAAGATTATAGAGGGTGATTCATGAAAACCAAATATCAAATCTCCACAAGATAAAATACCAATAATCCTATGTGGTGTATCTGAGAAGTATGTTGATGCCAGAAGATGTCATAAAGCCCGGTGTCGATTGCAAGAGCGTAGGCCCACCAGAATACGTTGAGATGTGCACCCATTGTCGAGATGCGTACAGTAACATACAGTCAAATATAACTAAATATATTTCTTATGCTCTCAAGATATCCGAATTGATCATGCCAAATATAACATAATACGTAGCCAAATATAACTAAATCCAAGAAAATCAAATATCAAATTTTCCTCTAGAGGATTTGTCCTCAACGTGCAAATCGGATAATTTAAGTCCCACTTTGAATGACCTTATGGATCTGAAATTATTTACTGAAAGCTACCACATGTATTTTCATGATCAATTTGGATATCTTGAGGGCGTAAGAAATGTATCAATGATATCTTTACATAGCGGGTGGGGTTGTTAGCTGACCACAGACAAATGCAATGTATTCTCGGATGACGTCGGAGGCATATGGATGATGAAGTGGTCGGGATACTTGAGCAGCCCATGCAAATTAGATTGATGTTGGAGGATATAGGGCCTCAATTGTTGAATAACACCAGGTAGATGGGCCGAAACAAGATTAAAGAGGTCAGAGTTATGCTTAACTTGGATTCTGCAAAGCCAATAGAAGTAGGTGGAATTGGAAGGTATGATAGTCAAATTTACAACGAGTCAAATATGAAGAGGATGAACATAATGAGGGAAAAAAAAGTTGCGAGATCAATAAATGTGTTACACAACAAGTGTTTTGGGTTAATATATTAAGGAGAAATAAATAAATGTTTAATCATGCAAAAAGGGGCAAATAAGATGGACAATCATAATATGTAGGAGGAAAAATAACAAGCTTAACAAAGACGTATCTCAATCACTTTTAAATTATATTAGCAAGAGTGAACATGCATGCGGTCACAAAAGAGATACAATACTAAGTTCTAGACAATAAATCACATAGGTCAATGCACTTATGAATGAAATAGACACAAATACAAAGGATAAAGAAGCTCACAAGCTAGCCTAAATATCACAAAATTTTGTATAGACCACAAAATTTGGCATAATCTCTTCACTTCACTTCAATCCAATGATCCATGCACTTCTATAAGCATTTAAAGAACAACCACTTAATCATCGATTTTAATGTGCTTGACACCAACTTACAAAGATATTTTTCATTAGAGTACTCATGCATCATGCACTGGAGTGCTAGGGACCTAGTCAATTTGTTTATGCATCAATACCATGATATTAATTTCATCACATGAAAGAAAATAACATTATAAAGGACATGTATGTTCACAATAAATAAATGAAAGAATTTGGGTCCACCCCTTGTGTGTATTTTTTTCACAAGAAAATGAGATAGATTAATACAAGATAATCAAAATTTTGTAAATTCGTCAAAGGATATAATATATGAAATTAGAACACTATTTCTAATTATTATAAAATCCAATCTCATGCAATTTGGGTCCACCCCTTGTGCTATTAAACTTAAAGAATAGGGTTACCTAAAAGAAATTATGAAAATTTTATATGTTCTTAACGTTCTTGAATATGATAACTTTTGTGATATTTCAAATTATGTATGTTTCAAAAAAAAATATTTAATTTTCTTCCTTTCAACAGTAGCATGAAATTGCGCTTCTAAAAGCTTTCATTAGAACTCGTAATGCCTTAACGACGAGAAATGTAAGTTGTATGTGAAAAAGAAGACTTTGTGGAAGGGAAGTGTGAAGGGATGTTCCCATGGAAATTTATGTGCTACAATACAAACAATGCACAACAACTAGTGCATGGTGTGTGTATATGTAGATAATTAAATAAAAATACAAGCAAAGTTCTTGAGCAATGCGGGGATGCTTTTTCATTCCGTGTGTTTCTTAGTTTGAGGTGTGAGTTGTTAGTGGTTATGAGTTGTTATGAATTTTTGTAGGGGTCTACTTATATTACTCAATTTATCATTAAGGATAATCTCCTTAGTGTGTCCATTTTTCATTACTCATGCATAAATTAACCCACTCATCACGAGGTTTCCAAACTTCCACCCATGACACAAGATGCATGCGTTGATGATCTTCATCAATGTTCCATAAAATTTTGAGTCCTCTTCTACCGAGCTCCTCCCATATCTAAGTTCGATGCTTGACTATATGCATAATATAAAAGGAAATAGGCTTAAGACAAACCTTGTTAATGTGGTCCTTTCGACGAAACTCAGAACCCTCTCTTCCATGCAGAAAGTCTCTTGTCTCTTCTTTCGATGAAACTAATCACATCAGATCAACCAATTTTTCCATTAAAAAAATTTTTGTCCTTAAATATTTTTCGAAAACCTTTTCAAACCGACATGTCTGCTTTGCGTTGTAAACGTTCTTTTAACTTGTCATCAACATTCAGAGACACAAAAATTTTGGATTTTCTAAAACTTGCAAACACCTTTCAAACACCTTTCAAACACCCCTGAATAACATCAACTTTGCCAGTAGAAGCTTCGGAGAACAAAACAGATATCATCCGCGACGAAAATATGCAAAATTTTATGACACCCTTTCTTTACTTGAACCGTTTTCCATGTGTTTTCATCTACCAATTTGTGAATGTAGTGACCCTGAAAACAAAGAACTAAAATATAAGGAGAGAAGGATCCCCTTGCCTTGCCGCTTATCTTGGCGAGAAAGCTTCTAAAATTTCGCTATTCCAAATAACTAGGACAAAAAGACTTATCGAGAACCCCTTTTATTTTAAAACAATATTAGTAATTTTCCAATTTAGTAGTGTTTAGATAATGTTTCTAAAAATATGCTAAATAGTTTTTGCTATAAAAAAAATCCTTAGATCTCAAGGCGGTGAACTCAATAAACTTATCGGTTATCATATTTTTTCTAGAATAAGAAAAAATTAAACACGATGAAAGGATTTTTTTTTCTACGCTCTTGTTTTGAATTTAATAACAATCAATGCTTTTTTAAATACAAGGAGCCCTAATGACAACCTAAAGATTACGGAATGGTGTGGTATGACTAAAACAATAAAAGTTTTGAATTTGTAAAAGGATGCAAGAAGATTGTGGACGGCGATCCAACAAAATCAAAAATCAGATCTCCACAAGATAAAATACCAATAATCCTCTTTGATGTGTTTGATGTAACACCCCGAATTCTCAGAACTCGGGACATTACTGGTTAGGACCTCACAATGGGTCCCGACCTCAGTTTGACAACAATATCACTAGGATCTTGCAACAAGACACAAATAAAGAAAACCGAAATTCATAAAATAGTATTTTTGAGGTAATGAATGCAACACTGTCTAGCAGCCTAAAGTACTTAAACAAAAGAAACGAACAACTGTCTTAACCAAAAGAAAGAAAAGACAAACACAACCCCCAACCCCCACTCTAAGGAGTACGGAGACCCGGCTGACCACTACTTCCGGATCACTCAGCTGCTGGTCTAACCTGCAGTAAATCTAAAAACACAACAAGAGGAACCGTTAGCTAATTATCTAAATATTAGCAGAATAATAGTAGCACACACACACACATAAAAATATAAACACCCATCATGCTTTCAAACAAGTCCGTTTTATTATCTTGAGTTAAGTTACTCTTTCACGCTAATGATACTTATTTTGTGACACAAGAGATTCCCAAACCTCGCCTCCGCTCCCGTGTAACCATCAGGAATGAATTCGATGCATCTCACCTTGTACCTGCCTGGTCTGGGTATAGAGAACCTCCCAGTCTCCTGTCAGAGTTGGGCAGTGATGTCACGGCCCGTTATACATACACTTGGGCCTTAAACATAATAATAACGGTCGTCCTAGCAAGTTATTATTATTAAAACACGTACATAGCACACACAACCACTATCACTCAACTAATATCAAGAAAGTGGCTAAGTAAGTCGCAAGGACTTACCTGAGTCAAAATACACTCTAACACATCTCAAACAGTCTGTACTCGTGGTAACTCAAACGCCTGTCAAATAAGGCATGTGTATCAAAATCACATCTCGATGTCCAACCTCATGCGAAGGAATTACGGAAAAAGCTCTCTTATGGTATAAGACCATTTTACCCTTGGTACCGAAAGTTCTCAAAGTTTACTGTTGAGTCCTACTAAATTCTTTTAGGATTTGTTTTCTATGATTAGTCTCTCTCTCTGATAGTTTTCTTATAATTAATAAGTTATAGCTCGGACCACTTTACTCTTACCTAGGTATATATATATATATATAGGCATGTACATACTCTCACTTCCCTTAACTCGCATACTTCCGTAACTACTCGGTAGTTATATATATGTCTACATAATTCCGTAGTTCCAAACTCGTGCTTATATACATAACCCATATATCCATTTACTCCAATATAGTACCCACCAATATATTCCTACATAATTTACAAGAGTCTACTATCCTTATGCTTCTACACAAATTACACATACTCCGACTTATACCTCCACATATATATATATATATACCCGTATCTCGCACTTCTACATAACAATTCGTCCATCCTCGCATATCTATATACTATACACGTCCGTGTATATATTCACTGACACTTATACCTATATCATATATATATCTACGCATATGTACTGTAAAACTCAAACGTTTTCACTTCCATTAATCCAACAGGTGATACACGTATATATATATATATATATATATATATATATATATATATATAGGGTGTGGTTCCCATGAGAACACTCCTAACGTGAGAACATGAGAACAATCGTACACCGTTAGATGTGAGTATTAAGGGTTGAGATTTATAGTAGATATCAAAAATAATAATAGCTACGAATAATAATAATTAGGAATCTAACAATAACTACGAATAATCCACTCAACCAACAATAACTACGAATAATACATTAAACGATATGGCACATTCGTAACAAAACTAATAATAATTACGAATCTGTTCTCATGTTCTCACATTAGGGGGTGTTCTCATAAGATCTATACTCTCTCTCTCTCTCTCTCTATATATATATATATATATATCAATGAGGCTGAACGCACCGTCTATAGCCTCGTTACGTATTCGAAGGAGTCCAGCCCGGTTCGATTCAGCAGGATGGCTCGCAGGGTCTCAGCTGGCTCGTCGTTGCACCTTCTTCCCGCCTTGGACTCCTGCAGTGGGCTTGACGAGTTCGGTGTCCGGTTTAGCACCGGAAGGGTCGTCACTGCGATCGAAGGGAGTGATTAGTGGGCTGGTTCGGGAAGGGACAGACGAGGAAGAAGAGGCGGCTACTTACTAGGGTTCCGGCGATGCGAGGAGGCTCCGACGGCTGCCCTGGCTTCGGCGTCGGAGATAACGGTGGTCCGGTTGCAGCACCACTACAGGTCGAAGCGAAACAGCAGGGTTATCCAGTGCGGGAACGAGAGGAAGAAGCGAGGGGAAAGGAGGCAAGGCTTACCGGACTACTGTAGCGGTTGGCGGCGCAGGCTCGGCGGTGACGTCTCCGGTTGAAGCGGAAGGGATTTAGTGGCGGCGTTGCAAGATTGAATCCGGCGGTGCGTGTGTCGCTGTTGTCTGTTCAGGTCGTGAGAGAGAGAAGCAGGAGACGACAAGAGGTAGGATAGGTGTTAGAATGAAATATTGTGATATTTTAGGCACGTTTTCTAAGTGTATTTCATCCATATTGGTGATCATTGATAAAACATTGAAGCAAATGTGAGTTAGTTTATCTAGTTTGTCGATATAGAGGTCTACATAAGCTTTGTGTTGATTGTAGGCAAATAAGAGCTAAAACCGAACGGATCAAGAGAGAATGGAGATGGATTGAGCATGTCCTAGAATTTAGGACACCACAAAGGAGCTAAGGAAGATGCTAGGATGAGGAATGACACAAAACTAAGGGAATTACGTGTAACCTATGCTTCCACGCTCTGAAATACGGCCGTAGTAGAGTCCACGCTCTAAACCACGGCCGTGGAACTTTGGCAACACAAGCGTGGAGCATTCTAGAGGGTTACACGGTCGTGGAAGTTGTGAGGAACCGTAATCAGATTCCACGCCCTAAATCACGCCCTAAACCACGGTCGTGGAATCTCCTTTGACCGTGATTTAGGCGATCTTTTGACGTAATAATTGAAGCCATGATCTTTTGCATAATGGGCTGGACACATATTTTATTTGGCCCTATAAAAAGGCTAAAGGATGGAGAATTCGGGGATCCTGCTTTGATTTCGCTTGGACCTTCGCTTGGAGATTTCGCCTAGCCCTATTGAGATTTCCGAATTCGCGGAAAGCTAGAGAAAGAGTGAAGATTTGGAAGATTGTTCGTAAGGAGATTTCATCTTTTGTCCTTAGGTTTGATTAGAAGACGGATTGACATCCCGTTCTTCGTTCTTATCAAGGATTGTGATTGTTTGTGTTATTTTGAATCTACTTACATCATTGTTCTTTGTTTGTGGATTTGGGATTGATTTGAGGTTTATTCAAGGTTTTTGAAGGTTTTCATCTTTCATTCTTTTAAATCTTGAATCCGATATCAATATGACTGTTGTTGGCTAAAACCCTTTAGCAGTTCTAAGGTGAAGGGTTGATAGTTGTGGCTTAGATGATGATAGATCGATCGTAAATAGATTGGACCCTGAGAGTTAGAGAGAATCGTCGACGAACCCAAAATCACGGTGTGTTCTTGAGTTCCACGGCCGTGGAATCTCAAGATCCACCCGTAATTTCCCTCAGTTTACGAACCTTGCTTTTACTTTAATCCAAAGTTAAAGATTTTCTTTAACTTAGTCTTGGCTTGCCTTTTCTAGGTGGTAGTGAAGCCTCAACAACCTCTACCTCGATTTTGAGTGTCACAACCTTAATCGGTTTAGTTAGTCTTGATCCTTGGATTACAAGTTTGGGTATTTGATATTAATTCTTGTCTTTAGATCCTTTCTATATTGAAGCCTCAACAACCTTTATAGAGAGTGTCTTTAGTTAAGTCGCATAAAGACTTGGAACTTCACCGTACATTGCTTTGCATTAGTATACCTTTGCAGCTCTTAACTTTGTCCTTATATCTTTAGTATATCTTGAATCGATTGCCACAGCTGGATTCCTGGATCTTTAGGATTGTTGTTTTCCCAATAATTACAAAAGCTTCATACATTTACTTGCTTGACAATTCTACAACTGGATTTAACCCCCCAAATCCCTGTGTTCGATACTCTGAAATTCTTGCTTAACTATATCGATCCTACACTGCGGGTTCGCTTGCTTGATTCTGGTTTTATAAATTAAAGCTTGATTGCACGCACGCTAAGTGGCGAACAAGTTTTTGGTGCCGTTACCGGGGATTTGGTTTAGGCCGAATTCGGTTGCCGGTTGTTAAGCTTGGGAGCTTAGCTCTTGTTATTTGATATCTCTTGTGAAGTGATATTTGCAGGTTCTTTTAGGTATATGCGCAGGTCTAGGAACAACACAGACCTCTTACCTCTTGATCAAGAACTTGAGAAGACTTTGAGGAAGAAGCTCAAAGAAAAGAAAATGGCCGAAGAAATAGAACGTGACTACCAAACGGAGTTAGCGGAAAAGAATGTTCAACATCAATGGAGTGAGAAGACTCGCAGAGAGGAAACGGATCGTCATCAAGCGAAAGTCGACGATCTAACGGATATGGTATTCCAATTGAGGATGGAAATGAGCGATCTTAAGAAAAAGAAGAACAGGAAATCCTTAAGGAGATCCTCAAGATCGGTTAGAGCCCTTTCATCCAGCGATGATAGCGACTTTTCAATGCCACCATTAGAGGAAATTGATCCAGCGATCAATGTGAACCCATTCGTTCCAAGACCGGCGGCCAATCATCGTGTTCCAGCTAGGAATGTGGAGGCCGCTCGAGTAGATGAAAGACCAAGAACTCTTGGTCAAAGGATGGATCCAGTTCAACAACCACGCCGTCTAGGTGTGAACTTTGATGCTGATGATATGCAGGGGTTTAGCTTCAACCCACAAGTCATTACTATCGTTCGCCAAAATCAGTTTGGGGGAACGAGTGTTGAGTCTCCACATCAACATTTACAGAATTACGAAACTATGATGGAGACCATGAGGCCAAAGAATGCAACTAACAACAACTACAAGATCAAGCCATTCTTTTTCTCTTTGAAAGGGAAAGCTTTATCTTGGTTTCAAGCTCTTCCAAATGGAAGAATGGATACATGGGAGGATCTTTCTTCGGAGTTCCTCACCAAATTCTTTCCGCCATCCAAAACGGCAGAGTTGAGAGGTAAGATCAATGCATTTTCCATGAGATCTAATGAAAGTTTGTTTCAATCATGGGAGAGATTTCAGGATCTACTATTGGATTGCCCACACCATGGCATTTCCAAGTTGGAGCTACTAGAGATATATTACAAGGGGCTGGATGTGGAAACACAATTCAAGCTCCAATCCCTTTCATGTGGTTCATTCATGGACATGAGGGAAGATGACGCTTGGGACTTCATTGAGAAGCAAGCCCGAGTCATAGAGAAGTACTCCCACCAGAAGGTAGAAGCACATTACGTGGAGCAAGGAGCAAAGCTAACACAAGCCGCTCAAACTCAAATCTTCTCTCTTAACACAGAGATTAAAGAGTTGAAAGAGGTCATATAGGCTAGCTTCCCAAAATCTAGTGAGAAGGATGTTGGTTATTTAGGAAACAACAATAACCACCAAGGGAATGAGAATACCAATCGCAATAACCGGAACAACAACCGGAACAATTGGAACAACAACAACAACCGGAACAGCAATTGGAACAACAATAGGGGTTCAAACAACAACAATTGGCGTTCTAACCAACAAAATTCCGGTAACTCTCATCCCAATTCTGGAAATTCACTAACTCCACCTTCTTCTTCTTCTTCCACTCCTTTGAAAAGCCAGGGGAAAACATCAAATGGTGGAAGTACTTCGGGGAAAGAGAAGCCCGATCCCATGCTGGAGACAATTTTGGGCAAGCTTCAAGGGTTGGAGACTCGTATCATCAAGGTTGATGATCATAAAACAAAGGTTGATAAGGCCCAAAAGGTTTTAGAAAACCAAATGTGTAGTCATGCGGAGGAAGTTCCTAGGAATCAAGGGAAACTTCCAGGAAAGACAG
This sequence comes from Fagopyrum esculentum, assembly GCA_033239045.1. NCBI lineage: Eukaryota > Viridiplantae > Streptophyta > Magnoliopsida > Caryophyllales > Polygonaceae > Fagopyrum > Fagopyrum esculentum. The sequence continues at coordinate 127,631,391 of BSUD01000006.1, read as the reverse complement.
AGGACAACCCAAAAGGAAGGGTGATGGCAATCACAACTAGGAGCGGAGTAACAACTACCGATCCGCAGCCTAAGTTTGTTGAAGTCCCCGTTGAGAAGGAAAAAGAAAAGGGGAAGGAGAAGGAAGATGTCTACGTTCCTCCTCCAGCTTACAAACCTCCCCTACCATTCCCGCAATCTAGAGCAAGAGCGCGTCTAGATAAACAATTCGGTAAGTTTATAGAACTCATGAGCAAACTACATATTAACATATCTTTCATTGATGCTATTGTAGGTATGCCGGCTTATGGAGAGTTCTTAAAGGAGATCCTCTCTAACAAGAGAAAGTTAGAGGATTTTGGAGAGGTTAAGATGAGTTCGGATTCGTCGGATCTCATGAAAACCATGAAAGAGAAAATGCCTCCAAAGCTAAAGGATCCGGGGTCATTTTGTATTCCCATAGGAGTGGGAGATGTCACATATGATGCATTATGTGACTTAGGAGCGAGCGTGAGCATCATTCCGCTTGCCTTATGCAAGAAGATCGGTTTAGGCGATCCTAAACCGGTGAAGATGACAATATACATGGCGGATCGATCCATAACTCGTCCCGTCGGTATTGTGGAAGACGTCCCGGTCAAGCTCGGTAAATTCTTTGTTCCTATAGATTTTGTTGTGCTTGGCATTCCTGCAGATAGTCCGGTCCCGATCAAATTTCGGAAGACCGTTTCTTGCAACTTTCGGCTGTATAGTCGATTGCAAGAATGCTAGACTCGCCTTTGACATAGGAGAAGAAAAGGTAGAGTTCGTCCTTTCCACTCTAGTAAAGGAACCAGTCTTTGATGAGGATATATTCAATATCCAAGACGAAGAGCTATCTAGAGAGGAGGTAAGTGCTATTCTCTCCAAAGATCCATTGCAAAAAGTTCTTTCTATGAGTATTATGGATGTAGGGGATGAAGAAGATTGTAATGAGGCAATTGAAGCCTTAGAGAAGCAAGAAGAAGTGCATGAAGAAGAGTTTGAGAAACTCCACGATGAGGCAGAAAACGTACGGATCCACGGTCATACACTCTATTCCACGGCCGTGGATTTCACCAACAAAATCATGGCCGTGGAGGATACAGAGAGGCCGTAATTTTTGGTGATTCCAAAGACAATTGTACCTCTTCCTCAACTTCTCTTGAATCTTCTCCAACACCTTCTACATCCTTAGACACTTCCAAGGAAGCATCGGATGCTCCTCAAGAGCCATTGGAAACTCCGATAGTGATGGAATTGAAACCACTTCCTACTCATCTAAGGTACGCATTTCTCGGACCCGATTCTACCTTTCCGGTAATTGTTAGTTCCGATTTAAGCATAGATGAACATAGTAAGCTTATGGTTGTCCTTAAGAAAAATAGGAAAGCTCTAGGATATACTATAGAGGACTTAGTTGGAATCAAACCTTCCCTATGCATGCATAAGATCTTAATGGAAGAGGACTTTAGGACTTCGCGACAACCTCAAAGGCGGTTGAATCCGACCATGAAGGAGGTTGTCAAGAAGGAAATTCTTAAATTGCTTGATGTAGGCATCATCTACCCTATCTCCGATAGCAAGTGGGTGAGTCCCGTACAAGTGGTTCCAAAGAAGGGAGGAATGACGGTCATCGCCAACAAAAATAACGAACTCATTCCTACTCGAACCGTAACAGGATGGCGGATGTGCATAGACTACCGCAAGCTAAACAACGCGACGAGGAAGGATCACTTCCCACTACCCTTCATCGATCAAATGCTTGAAAGGTTAGCACAACATTTGCACTTTTGCTATCTTGACGGTTATAGTCGTTTCTTTCAGATTCCGATACACCCGGATGATCAAGAGAAGACCACATTTACGTGCCCGTGGGGTACGTTTGCCTATAGGAGGTTGCCGTTCGGGCTTTGCAACGCCCCAGCCACCTTTCAAAGGTGCATGATGGCCATCTTCTCTGAATATATAGAGGAAATCATGGAGGTTTTTATGGATGACTTCTCCGTTTATGGTTCCTCTTTTGACAATTGCCTTTCTAACCTTGCTCTTGCATTACAAAGGTGTGAAGACACTAAACTAGTTCTTAATTGGGAGAAGTGTCAATTTATGGTGAAAGAAGGCATTGTATTAGGACACTTAATCTCTAGTAGAGGGATTGAGGTGGATAAAGCTAAAATAGAGACAATAGAAAAGCTTCCTCCCCCAACTTCGGTGAAAGGGATAAGAAGTTTTCTAGGACATGCTGGATTCTATAGGCGTTTCATAAAGGATTTCTCTAAGATATCAAAGCCGCTAACTAATCTATTGATGAAAGATACAGTCTTTGATTTTTTGCAAGAATGCTTAGATGCGTTTAACATGATTCGGGAAGCTCTAATCTCAGCCCCGATTATCCAATCTCCAGATTGGAATCTTCCCTTTGAGGTTATGTGTGATGCAAGTGACGTAGCTATAGGAGCTGTTCTTGGGCAAAGAAAGGAAGGGCGAACCCACGCTTTCTACTACGCTAGCAAGACGCTAGATGAAGCGCAGCTCAACTACGCCACTACAGAAAAGGAATTTTTAGCCATTGTTTATGCAATTGACAAATTTCGCTCTTATCTTGTATGTGCAAAGGTGATTGTATACACGGATCATGCTGCGATCCGGTATCTCCTTGCAAAGAAGGATGCAAAGCCAAGGCTTATTAGATGGATTCTTCTCCTACAAGAATTCGATATAGAGATCCGCGACAAGAAGGGTTCGGAAAATTCTGTTGCGGATCATTTGAGTCGCCTAACACATCTAGAGGACGACCATTTACCTATAGATGACTCCTTTCCGGATGAACACTTACATATCATAGAGGAGTGCATCGATGTAATCACCAAAGGTAACGAACCATGGTTTGCTAATTTTGTTAACTATTTGGTTTGTCAGGAATTACCGCCCGGATTATCCTACGCACAATGGAAGAAGTTCATTAAGGATGTTCGGGAATACTTTTGGAATGAACCTCTTCTCTTTTTAGAGAGGTCCGGATGGCATTATTCGGCGATGTGTGCCGGAAGATGAGATGCAAAGTGTCATCCGCCATTGTCATTCACTACCTTGTGGAGGACACGCTAGTTCGAACAAGACTAGTGCTAAGGTATTGCAATCTGGATTCTTTTGGCCTACTCTATTTAAAGATGTGCAAACCTTTAATTCCTGCTGCGATGCTTGTCAAAGAACAGGAAATATATCTAGGAGGAATGAGATGCCTCTCAACAACATCCAAGAGGTGGAGATCTTTGACGTTTGGGGAGTAGACTTCATGGGACCATTACCATCCTCTTGTGGTAACCAATACATACTTTTAGCGGTTGATTATGTTTCAAGATGGGTTGAAGCGATTGCCTCTTCCACCAATGATGCCATGGTAGTGGTTAAGTTCTTTAACAAGACCATCTTCCCACGATTTGGGACACCACGGACTATCATTAGTGATGGAGGTTCTCACTTCATTGCCCGGCACTTTGAAGCTCTCTTAGCTAAGTATGGGGTGACTCACAAGATCGCCACTCCCTATCATCCACAAACTAGTGGACAAGTGGAGATCTCAAATCGGGAGATCAAAGGAATCCTAGAGAAAACGGTTTCAAGGACAAGGAAGGATTGGTCCTTGAAACTAGATGATGCATTGTGGGCATACCGGACTGCATATAAGACTCCCATCGGAACCACACCATACAACCTTGTGTTTGGGAAGTCTTGTCACTTACCAGTAGAGTTGGAGCACAAGGCATTTTGGGCAATCAAGTGGTTGAACTTCAGCATTAAGGAAGCGGGAGAGAAGCGTCTCTTGGACCTAAATGAGCTTGAAGAACTTCGCTTGAATGCTTATGAAAACGCCAAAATCTATAAAGAAAGAGCAAAGCGTTGGCATGATAAGCATATCATCCCAAAGGACTTCAAAGAAGGAGATCAAGTTCTCCTCTTCAATTCAAGGCTTCGTCTCTTTCCAGGTAAGCTTAAATCTCGTTGGACTGGACCTTTTCTAATCAAACGTATTTTTCCCCATGGTGCAGTTGAAGTATGGGGTGAAACGGGCGGAAGCTTTAAGGTGAACGGTCAACGACTCAAGAAGTACACACCGGAACCCCAAGCTGAAGAGTTCACGCCCACCGCACTGGTATAAGTGCGAATTTGGTCTAGCTACGGACCTTAAACAAATCGCTTCTTGGGAGGCAACCCAGGGTATTGCACTTACGTTTTTGTCTTTGATTCATAGATTAGTTTAGTATAGAAATTTTGCTTTGTTTTGCCTTCGATACCTTCCGGTATGTTCATGTTTTTGGATGTAGGAACAGTGGAAAAGGAAAGGGGAAGAGAAAGTTTGAAGAAAAGTGGCAAAACTTGGACGTTGGTGCATTACAGAGAGTTCCACGGCCTAAACCACGGCCGTGACAACTACAGTGACCGTAATTTTCAAAAGCCTGAGAAAAATCACCAAAACCACGGTTCCGTACATTTCCACGGCCGTGGAACCCCCCGATAGACCGTGATTTTCAAAAATTTTTACGGCCACTATATAAACTACGTTTCTTCACAAAACACACCACAAAAACCCATTCCACGCCCAAAATCGCCGATTCTACTCCCCACCTCTCAAATGTTCGTTCGTTAATCATTTTTAACGATTCTTTGACCAAAACTGAAGCAAATCCAATCACCAACAAGATCCAAGCAACAATTCGAGCGGCAAATCACCGGAGAAGACGGAATTCGGATTCAAAAATCCAAAACCCTAGGTTTTCGCTCTTTCCTTCTCTTTGTCGATTCGGCTTTGTTTTTGCTAGAATTTTTAGGATAACTGATTGGAATTGGACGGAAATTAGTCTAGAACTGATTGTTGCTGAGTTTGGTGTAATTTTGCTGAGTTTTGAGATTTTTCGAGCCGAACCACGGTTCCTGTACGTTCCACGGCCGTGGAAATCCTAGAACAGACCGTGGTTTTCGACAAAATATGGATTTTGTGAGAAGAGTGTCCGGTAGGAACAAGGATAAAAACAAGGATAAGAATGAGGATAAGAATAAGAAAAGGAAGGGCAATCCCTCTTTCTCTTCTAGAGCACCACCCCTTTCATCCCCATCACCTCCATCATCACCATCACCACCTCACCCTAGGATCCCCACTATCCATGAGGATCATTTAGCCGCTTTAGAGAGGATAGAGGAGAGGGCGGTCATAGGACCTAGATACTTACTGCTTGAGGAGTTAGAGCCTCTACATGTGATAGGAGACCTTACTTGGCTTTTAGATAGAGCCGGTCTAGTCATCTTCTCCGCTATTCAGGAAGATGCTTATGAGGAGATCACTAGGGAGTTTGTGGTTTCATTCGAGCACAGCCATGTAGACAGGACAGTTTCTTTTCGACTGATGGAGAGAGACTATGATTTTTCGATTAGAGAGTTTGGAGCCTTCTTTGGGTTGTAGGAGACCTTTAATGGTCGATTCCCCAGTGGCGTGTACGCCAAGGATTTCTAGAAGGAGATTGCTATGATTTACGCCAGCGAGGACCGCTGGCAGCCTGCTGATACCAAGGCTAGATTGATTTATCATCTAGCCTTGAAGATTGCTCACAGAGTGCTTTCTGAGTGTCTCTTCCCTAGGACGGAGACACCTAAGAAGATTAAGACGGACGAGCTGTTCTTGCTTTATAGTATGTTATATGGCAGGCCAGCTGACTGCGCCACCCTCTTAGCTGCTACCATGAGCAAGCTAAAGAATAAGAGGGCTGACAACATTGGATACGGTGGGATGGTCACCCACCTCGCTAGACAGTTAGGGGTAGATTTCTCTGCTTGCACCCGCATTCCAGCTAGACCCCTAGGACTTCAGTCCCTCATGACTAGAGGCATCATTTTCCCTACATATAGAGGTCCACCTTATGCTGCTATGCCTTGGGAGAGTAGGACTAGGAGAGGCATTGAGTGGCTTCCTGAGTATTCCATTATGGCTGGACGCCATAACTGGAAGGAGACGTTCGCTGCCATGCATGCGAACAAATTAGTAGCCCCTCCCTATGTTCCACCACCACCAGTTGTAGAGGAGGAGATGAGAGGGGATGACGAGTTTGAGGGAGGAGGAGCTGATCATGACTTTGGTACATTCCCGGATCAGCCGGATGCAGTTCCTGACCTTCCTAGACACTCTCCCCGCCCCACTAGAGCTTCTAGATCTTCCTCTCGCCATGCTAGTGTGAGCGAGAGACTGACTTGGATGGCGGATCGTCCTGCTTGGTATGGGACGCAGCCAGATTGGAAGGGAGCTCCACCGCCTTGGCATTCACAGCCGCCACCTACACCAACACCTTCAGATGCACCGGCATGGTACAGCCAGCCACCTGGTTGGTACGAGCAGTTGCCAGAGTGGGCTACCGACCTTTCCGATAGGGTCGGAGCTTTAGAGATCCGTGCTGATGCTAGGGATGCACGAGCCGACGATCTTAACCATATGATGAGAGATGTTTACCGCCTGCAGTTCGGGCGGTACTATGATCCCAGCTTCTCCCCGTTTCCACCACCGCCTCCACCTCTGTGAGGACATTGCATGATCGACAGCTGTAGCCGCCCCACCGCCGTTTTGTGAGTTCTTTTTCTTTCTTTCTTTTCTTTGTTTTTTTTTGAACATTAGGGACAATGTTTGTTCCAAGTATGGGGTGGGGTGTGACTAATCGTCTGTAATAACTCTTACTCACTTTTGTATGCCTTTATCGAGACTACCTTGCATGTTCATTCTATTGTTACACGTTTCATTATTGCATTGCATGAAAAAGCTTTTGAAAAACCCATAAAAATTGAAAAATTTTGACAATTTTTTGTGCTTCTAAGAAATTGAGATGACCTCTATGATAATCACTACTTGCGAATTGAGTTTGGATGACAATCGCATGCTTAAACGAATAGTAAATTGAAAAGAAATTGAATGAGTTAATTATCCCTCTTTTGTAAGTTTCATAATGTGATGAATGTTACTTAAATCATTTTGAGAAATCAAGGTTGAAATCACATCATAAGTTCTTATGCTTCTTGTTGAAATGATTAAGTCAATTCGATTTTCTTTCTTCTTCCTTTGATCATTTAGCCCCTCAATGAAATACTGACCTCCCTTTACCTATCCGGGAATTTGAAGGAGTTGAAAAAATTGGCATGTTTGATGTAGGAGGGCCATGAAAGCAATTGCTTGCATTCAAAGTATAGGAAGAAATTATAGGTTTGGGGAAGTCAATCATGACGATGAGTAACTCGGCACCATTCACATAGCCGGGTGTTTGTGTCTTGCCAAAGTCAGATTGAGCGATATTCTTAGCGGATTATGGTATGTGCATCAAGGGTTTGAGGCATCTCAAAAAATTGAGAAACGCCAATCTCCTAGGCTTCGGTTTTTGTGCAACTCTGTCCATAACTCCAAAAGTAAAATCGAAAAATGAATTGAAATGGAGAGAGCGAAGCTCTAAGTTGAAAGTGCTACGGAAACCGCAAGAGAAAATGAAAAGAGTAGTTATCCACTTTCCCGGATTCATGCACCACATTCCTTAAAGTTTTCCCTCCCTTTCCGCATTCTAGACCTTGTTTGAAAGTTCTTAAGATCAAAAGAATGTTATATGACTTGGTGATCTAAATTGAAGTTTCTTATGATTGATTTTGATAATGTTTGAAGGTTATGATGTTTACATGGAAGTTTGATTAATTCATGAGCTTTCTTTACTCTTTACTCTTTGATTATGTGTATGAAAGTCTTATAAACGAATGAAGCAAGATTTGAGAATGATCTATTGGTTAGGAAGCACATTCATCTAAAAAAAGTTTTGCTTTGAGAGTATATCCATATTTCATCCTAACTTGAGTTTTAAAGCTTTTGAAAGACCTTGCTTGGGGACAAGCAAGTGGCAAGTATGAGGTTATTTGTTAGCATGAAATATTGTGATATTTTAGGCACATTTTCTAAGTGTATTTCATCCATATTGGTGATCATTGATAAAGCATTGAAGCAAATGTGAGTTAGTTTATCTAGTTTGTCGATATAGAGGTCTACATAAGCTTTGTGTTGATTGTAGGCAAATAAGAGCTAAAACCGAACGGATCAAGGGAGAATGGAGATGGATTGAGCATGTCCTAGAATTTAGGACACCACAAAGGAGCTAAGGAAGATTCTAGGATGAGGAATGACACAAAACTAAGGTAATTACGTGTAACCTTTGCTTCCACACTCTAAAATACGGCCGTAGTAGAGTCCACGTACGCTCTAAACCATGGCCGTGGAACTTTGGCAACACAAGCGTGGAGCATTCCAGAGGGTTACACGGTCGTGGAAGTTGTGAGGAATCGTAATCAGATTCCACGCCCTAAACCACAGTCGTGGAATCTCCTTTGACCGTGATTTAGGCGATCTTTTGACGTAATAATTGAAGCCATGATCTTTTGCATAATGGGATTGACACATATTTTATTTGGCCCTATAAAAAGGCTAAAGGAAGGAGAATTCGGGGATCCTGCTTTGATTTTGCTTGGACCTTCGCTTGGATATTGCGCCTAGCCCTATTGAGATTTCCGAATTCGCGGAAAGCTAGAGAAAGAGTGAAGATTTGGAAGATTGTTCGTAAGGAGATTTCATCCTTTGTCCTTAGGTTTGATTAGAAGACGGATTGACATCTCATTCTTCGTTCTTATCAAGGATTGTGATTGTTTGTGTTATTCTGAATCTACTTGCATCATTGTTCTTTGTTTGTGGATTTGAGATTGATTTGAGGTTTATTCAAGGTTTTCGAAGGTTTTCATCTTTGATTCTTTTAAATCTTGAACCCGATATCAATATGACTGTTGTTGGCTAAAACCCTTTAGCAATTCTAAGGTGAAGGGTTGATAGTTGTGACTTAGATGATGATAGATTGATCGTAAACAGATTGAACCCTGAGAGTTAGAGAGAATCGTCGACGAACCCAAAATCACGGTGTGTTCTTGAGTTCCACGGCCGTGGAATCTCAAGATCCACCCGTAATTTCCCTTAGTTTACGAACCTTGCTTTTACTTTAATCCAAAGGTAAAGATTTGCTTTAACTTAGTCTTGGCTTGCCTTTTCTAGGTGGTAGTGATGCCTCAACAACCTCTACCTCGATTTCGAGTGTCACAACCTTAATCAGTTTAGTTAGTCTTGATCCTTGGATTACAAGTTTGGGTATTTGATATTAAATCTTGTCTTTAGATCCTTTCTATATTGAAGCCTCAACAACCTTTATAGAGAGTGTCTTTAGTTAAGTCACATAAAGCCTTGGAACTTCACCGTACATTGCTTTGCATTAGTATACCTTTGCAGCTCTTAACTTTTCTAGGTGGTAGTGTTGTTTTCCCAATAATTACAAAAGCTTCATACATTTACTTGCTTGACAATTCTACAACTGGATTTAACCCCCCAAATCCCTGTGTTCGATACTCTGGAATTCTTGCTTAACTATATCGATCCGTACACTGCGGGTTCGCTTGCTTGATTCTGGTTTTATAAATAAAAGCTTGATTGCACGCACGCTAAGTGGCGAACAATAGGTTAGGCTAATTAGGTTCGGATTAGGGTTAATAGGGGAATTACGATAAATTAAAATAATTGGGCTGGCTGAATAGGATATGTGAGCTTGTTAGTGGGCCATTCGGCCTGCTCTCCTATTAGAACAGAAATAGGAACTCGTTGCTCGCACGGATTCTTGTTAGGTACGGGAAGTTATATAATACGGAATTAAATTCCGTATTATCTAAATTATTATTATTTTTATTTTAAGGTGCGTGCTTTATTTACGATTACAAGGTTTCGTCATTTTATGTGAATTAATGTCACATAAAATGATAGAAATAACACTCGTTTTATTTTAATTTACTTTATGTATTTATTTATTTAAGATTGACGTTTCGGAAATCGGTTAAATTCAGGTTTAACGGAGTCTCAAAATTCCGGTTATTACATCAGTGCCTTCTTAAAAGAAGTTTCGTCCCGAAACTTAGAATAATTCACTTCATCGTGCATTTCCTTAGGTATAATTAAATTTTCTCGACCTTTTCGTTGGCTACAAGCAACTACTCAATCATCAAAAGAAGACATGTGTCACATAAAACGTAATCACTAAAATCAGAAGAAAAAAAAAACCTGAAAGGTCAAACAACACAACATCCGAGTACTAACTCGTCAAAGCAGGAGTAACCTCTAACTCCACAAAGAACTCGGGATAGTTACGTCTAATACTCTCCTCAGTCTCCCAAGTGGCCTCATCAGCTCCTCTCCTAGACCACTGGATCCTCAACATAGGTATCTCCTTGGACCGCAAACGTCTAGTACTGCGCTCCAAGACAACTACTGGGTACTCTACAAATGTATGATCAGGCTCAGCTGTCAGATCCTCATGGCTGATGACGTGTCTCGGATCCGGAATGTACTCTCTCAACTGAGATACATGAAAGACCGGATGAACACCCTCTAATCTCGGCGGTAATGCTAGTTTGTAGGCCACCTCTTCAACTCTCTCCAAGATCTCAAAAGGTCTGACATATCGGGGACTCAGCTTCCCTTTAATACCAAAACGCCTGACTCCTCTCGTAGGTGACACTCTCAACCATACCTGAGCACCCACTCTAAACTCCAAAGGTCGACGCCTTTTATTGGCGTAGGACTTTCGACGACTCTGAGCTGCTAACATCCGCTCTCGGACTAGGGCAATCCGAGCGATGTCATCCTGTATCTGATTTGGAGCTACTCCATCAACTCTGCTGGGCTCATCCCAACATAATGGTGTACGACATCTCCGGCCGTACAAAGCCTCATAAGGAGCCATCCCAATAGACGAGTGCCAGCTATTATTATACGAAAACTCTACCAGTGGGAGATAATCTGGCCATACCTGTCCCCAATCTAGTACACACGCCCGAAGCATGTCCTCTAAGGTCTGAATGGTCCTCTCAGACTGTCTGTCTGTCTGTGAGTGATAGGCAGTGGAAAAGTCGAGACTCATCCCCAAAGCAGTATGTACCTGCTGCCAAAATCTCGAGGTAAAACGTCCATCTCTATCAGAGACGATAGTCCTCGGTACTCCATGGAGTCTCACAATGTGTCTGGTGAACTCCTCAGCCAGACGACTCACCGGCCATGTTTCCTTGATCGGAATGAAACGTGCGGTCTTCGTCAGGCGGTCTACCACTACCCAAATAGCATCAAAACCTTTGTTGAGTCTCAAACCTGTGACAAAATCCATAGATATATCCTCCCACTTCAACTGTGGTACTTGAAGTGGGTGGAGCTCTCCTCCAGACATACGATGCTCAATCTTGACCTGCTGGCAGGTCGCGCACTGAGCTACATACCGAGTCACATCGGGCTTCAATCCACCCCACCAGAAGGACCGTCTCACATCCTTGTACATCTTACTCGCTCCAGGATGTACTGAGTATGGGGTGGCATGAGCCTCACTTAGTATCCTCTGTCTCAGCTCACTGTCTGACGGCACACAAACACGATCCTGACGTCTCATCACTCCATTTGCACCAATAGTAAATTGTGGGGCATTATCTCGAGACATCTTGTCTCGGATCCTGATCAAAGTCGGGCAAGTCTCCTGCTTCTGTCGGATCTCATCCAACAGATCGGGAAGTAACTCCATGGTAGCCAACTGACCATCAGTATCGGTAAACTGAATCTCTATCTCCAACCAAGCCAAGTCCCTCTGCAACTGTGACTGTACAGTCAACCGGGCTATCGTCCTCTCCCTAGGCGTCTTCCGGCTCAAAGCATCTGCTACCACATTCGCCTTCCCGGGGTGGTAAAGAATCTCAAGGTCGAAGTCCTTGATCAACTCTAACCACCGCCTCTGGCGGTTATTCAACTCCCGCTGAGTGAATATATACTTCAGACTCTTATGGTCTGTGAAGATCTGACATGTCGCCCCATAGAGATAGTGACACCAGATCTTAAGAGCATGGACTAGTGCAGCCAGCTCTAGATCATGTGTGGGGTATTTCTCCTCATACGTCTTCACTTGTCGAGACGCATAAGGTATGACCTTACCCCTCTGCATCAAAACACACCCCAAGCCCAGCTTGGATACATCACTGTATACCACAAAATAATCAGTACCCTGTGCCAAAATCGGAGCGGACGTCAATCTCCTCTTCAGCTCCTCAAAACTCTGCTGACACGGCTCAGACCAGACAAACTGAGTGGTCTTCCTCAGAAGACAAGTAAGCGGTCGGGCAATCAAAGAGAACCCTTCCACAAAACGGCGGTAGTAACCTGCTAAACCTAGAAAGCTGCGAACCTCCTTGACATTCTTAGGAGGTTGCCAAGAAGATACTGACTCGATCTTTGCCGGATCGACCTTAATACCCTCAGCAGTCACCACGTGACCTAAGAAAGCCACCTCTGACATCCAAAACTCACACTTGGATAGCTTAGTATACAGCTGGCTATCCTGCAGAATCTGCAATATTGTCCTCAAGTGTCCGGCATGCTTATCTCGACTCCTAGAGTAGACTAGGATGTCGTCAATGAAGACCACTACAAACTGGTCTAAGAAGTCAATGAATATCCCATTCATCAACTCCATGAACACCGCTGGTGCATTAGTGAGCCCAAATGGCATCACTACGAACTCATAATGACCATACCTAGTCCGGAATGCCGTCTTAGGTATGTCCAAATCTCTCACCCTCAACTGGTGGTAACCTGACCTCAAGTCTATCCTCGAGAACACAGACGCTCCATGCAACTGGTCCAACAGATCATCTATGCGTGGCAGTGGGTACTTGTTCTTGATGGTTACCTTGTTCAGATCTTTGTAGTCTATGCACAGCCTCATTGATCCGTCCTTCTTCTTCACAAATAATACTGGCGCACCCCAGGGAGACACACTAGGGCGTCTGAAACCCTTCTCTGCTAGCTCCTCTAACTGCTTCTTCAGCTCAAGCAGCTCTATAGGTGCCATACGGTATGGAGCCTTCGAGATCGGTCTCGTGCCCGGCTCCAAGTCAATGCTGAAATCAACGCTCCTCTGTGGGGGTAGTCCTGGCGGTCGTCACTGAATACCTCTACAAACTCGCATGCAACAAGTATCTCCTCTATAGTCAGGCTCTTGCTTTCCTTCATGGCATAACACCAGAAGGCTTCGCCACCCTGTGCTATCAGTCTCGCTGCCCTCACTGCACTGATAACTGTGCCTGACTTTCCGAGGTCCCAACCTCGGAATATTACTCTATGGCCCTCCTCCGTGGCAACGGTCACTGTCCTCCTACCAATGTCTAAGACTGCTCCATGTTTCCTCATCCAGTCTATCCCTAAAATGACATCCTCATGAGCTAAGGGCATGACTAGAAAATTGACTAGCCAGTCTCGATCTCCCATGCGAACAGGACATCCAAAGATCTCTCTAGTCCCCTTACCTTACTCTCATCAAGTAAGCCTATCATAAAAGGTAGCCCCTCTACAATAGCTAAGGACAACCTATCTACGCATGCATCAGATATGAAGGAGTGTGTAACACCCGTATCAAATAAAACTCGTACAGGTAAGTCATGAATCTGGATCGTACCTGTGGCAGTCGGTGCATCTGGCTGATCAACATCTCTCAACTCAAACACTCGTGCCTGAGCTCCTCTAGTATCAACTACACTACCACGTCCTCTGCCCCGACCTGATCCCTGCATGGAACCCTGTGATGATGTGTGTCCTGGAGCCCTATAAGACTGTTGTTGACCAAGAGCTCGGTACTACTGCTACTGGCTCGAAGCTCGGTACTGTGGCGGTCTCTGTACACTCCCTAATAAGCCTGCAGGAGAAGAACCCTGCTGAGATGGAGCCTTGCCTTGGCGGCAGAATGCAGCTCTATGTCCAACCTTGCCGCACTGGAAGCAGGTCACTGCCGGCTTCGTGCAGTTCGATCGGATGTGTCCATAGCCACTGCAGTTGTGGCACTGTAAGCCACCAGCAGAAGTCTGACCAATAGCGGTATGGCTATGCCGCTCCTGAGTCTGTCCCCGTCCAAATACAGCTACTTCTGAACTACCACTAGCATAACCTGTCCTCTGCCGCTTATCCGGCATGTCTGACTGAGCAGCTCTCCTCGACACTGGTCTGTCTCTCTCATATGCAGACGCTTTATCCTGATAGTCTGACAGAGTCTCACAACGAAATCCTGCCAGATAGGAACGGGTACTCTCTCAATCTCCATGAAAAGAGATATACATGTTGCTCCTCAGGAGGTGCAGCTGGTCCAAGCAATGTCAGTTCCTTCTAGAACTTCTTGATGGCAACAACAATCGGAATGTCCTCAAATCCTGCCTCAATGAAGTCCTGGAACCTCTCTCTCCTCAACGAGACAGGGCATTATTTGTCTCTAACAATGCTCCTCATCTGCTCCCAACTGGTGACTCGACTACGAATGGTCCGCCACCAGGAATGAGCATCCTCAGTGAAATATGTCTGCACCAAGTCCACCTGTCGGTCCTCTGGACAACGAATTGCCTCTAATGCAGTCTCTACCTGTCCAATCCAATGCTCCACCTCCAGCCCTATCTCTCCACTAAATGAGGGGACCTTCTGACAGTTGAAGGCCTTCAACCACTCATCCGGCCTCGGTGCTCTAGCCCTAGTAGGAGCTCTATTAGCAACAACTCTCCTCTCAGGTACAGCTGGCACCTGAGGCGCTCCCTATCTCACCTGGACAGATCTAGCCGGTACTGGTGGTACCTGGGTAAGTCTCTCTGTCCTAGCAGCCTCCTCCATACGCTCAACGTATGCTCGGTACTCTCTGTACTCAGTCGCTCCAATGGAAACACGTCCTGACTCCATCGAACGTGCTCTCTGTGCTCCAAACCTAGCAACGGTCTCATTCCTGACCTCAAGACCTACACTCTCAGCTACCTTCTCCACTCCAGCCTCTGGCATGATCACTGCTGGTGGATCCTCTCGAGGAGCTCGACCTCGGCCTCGGGCTAGTGGAGGTCTACCTCCACGGCCGCGTCCTCTAACTATAGAGGTCCTATCTCCCCTACCTGGTCCAGTTGGAGGGAGAGGTGGACGACCTCTACCTCGACCAGTAGCTAGCGGAGCTCTAGTACGTGCCATCTGCGCGAGGAATAATAACTATAATTACAACCAACTAAAAAAAGTCCAAAAGTCCATCTACACTAAAACCTAAAGTCCATACTAAGCATACTGAGATCCGCGGTAGTAGTGGTGGTCAGCCGTACTTTTCTATTCCCAACCAGACTATGCATGCATTAGAAAACCAAAAGTACTCTTTTTAAAACTCAGACCCCTTTCGGGTTCTGTTTAAAACTTATTCGGTCTTTCAGAAGATTTCAAGTGCCATTGTTGCCAACCTAGAGCTCTGATACCATGTTGTAACACCCCTAATTCTCAGAACTCGGGACATTACTGGTTAGGACCTCACAATGGGTCCCGACCTCAGTGTGACAACAATATTACTAGGATCTTGCAACAAGACACAAATAAAGAAAACCGAAATTCATAACATAGTATTTTTAAGGTAATGAATGCAACACTGTCTAGCAGCCTAAAGTACTTAAACAAAAGAAACGAACAACTGTCTTAACCAAAAGAAAGAAAAGACAAACACAACCCCCAACCCCCACTCTAAGGAGTACGGAGACCCGGCTGACCACTACTGCCGGATCACTCAACTGCTAGTCTAACCTGCGGTAAATCTAAAAACACAACAAGAGGAACCGTTAGCTAGTTATCTAAATATTAGCAGAATAATAGTAGCACACGCACACACATAAAAATATAAACACCCATCATGCTTTCAAACTAGTCCGTTTTATTATCTTGAGTTAAGTTACTCTTTCACGCTAATGATACTTATTTTGTGACACGAGGGATTCCCAAACCTCGCCTCCGCCCCGTGTAACCATCAGGAATGGATCCGATGCATCTCACTAATAACACGATTTATGACTTAGGTTTAGGTAATCATTTAGATAGATTTCTCACTCATTCATGCATGGTTTAGCACTAGTTCACGACGTTTGCACTCAATTCACGTATTTTGTCGAGATAGACGTCTACACGGACTTTTGCATTGCTTTGTAGGTATTTTGGTAGATTTAGGAGCTTAATCGATACGTTTGAGGATCGTTCATCAAGATGACACACCCTCGGACTCATTAGGATGCAAGCTAGAGGCTAAGGAGGACTCAGGGAACCTTGTCAACACAAGCCATGCACCAAATCATAGCTTAATGACCCAAGGCAAAGCTGAAGCACCAAACCACGGTTGTTGGCACTTCCACGGCCGTAGAAACCAACCGTGGTTTTTGCCACACGGTTGTGACAGTTGTGCCACGATCTCATGGCCTTCTCTAGCAAAGTTGTAGTATAAAAGTGGTCCTGCAAGGCTGAGAGAAGGCATCCATTATCCACTACACACCTTCCAATCCTCAATCCCCTATCATCCAATCAAAACATTCTCTCAACAAGAAGATTCTCTCAAGAGGAGAGCTACTATTGGAGGAGGAGAGGAGCTCCATTGGAGAAGAAAAGAAGAACACACCATAGCTAGTCTTTGATAAGTTTTTTAGTAAAGATTTTCGGAATCGATTTCTAGAGTTGTAAGAATCGATTAAACCTTCTTTTGAAGGGTTGTGAGTCTTTCTAATTTTACCTTCAGCTTGGTTTTATTTGCTTCACTTGTTCGTCTCTTTCTCTTCATTATCTTGCAAATGGAAGCTATGATTTTATGTTTGATGATTTCGATTGTTATGATGAATATTGTAGGCTAAATAGATGTGGTTATAGGGTAAGGAAAGGATGGTTATGGCTAGGACTATGATAGGATGGACTTAGATTTACCTTTGGATGACTTGTTTACTTGAACGAAGCCTCTGTTGCAGTCCACGGTTTGTTCTTGCCAGTCCACGGCCGTGGAAGTGGTAGAACAGACCGTGGTTTGCCTGGTTCGATGGATCTAAGTTCTACATTGTTAGAATGTTGAAATCCTAGTGTTTGTTGAGTTAAATCTATCCTAGGGTGACCTAGTGTTAGCAACTAAGTGTTAGAAGAGACCTAACCGGTGATTCTACTCTTAGATTTCAAAGATGATAAACTCTAGGTAGTGGTGAGCCTCATAATCCGCCATTGGACTAAGTGTGCTAGGATAGTTGTTTAGGACTTACCCTTCCGAGACTTACCCGGTAAGGATAGGTTAGATTCCTAGGTGACAATCCGGTTTGTGTGGAATTCCATTCCTTAGGCTCTTTGAGACTTACCCGGTGATGAGGCCTTAGGATTGGACTAGTGGACCATGAGACCTACCCGGTGATTTATCCCAATCTAGAAACACTTACTCCCAACATATTATAGTTAATCCAAGGAATGATTAGATAGCTTGAGTCCTATGTCATAACCGGAATTTCCAACCCCTAGAATCCGCCCTTTCTCTCTTTGATCATATATTTAGTGTTTGCCTTGTTTACTTGTGGTGTTAGCTTAGTCGATTGTTTACCTTGCATGATTTGTGATCCTTTATTGATCACCTAAAAACCAACCAAAAACATGAGATTTTCATTCCTTTGTTTCTTTCTCTTTCCTTAAGCCTAGACCTTCACTAAACTCAATCACTAATCGAATCAATCTCACCTTAGTCTTTGTGTTCGACCTCGGAATACTATCCCTACTACAAAACGTCCCGTACACTGCGGGTTCTCTAGGAGTTAGGAGAAATATAACGAGTATAAATTTAAAACTTATTGCGTGCACACACAGTCTTAGCGTAACAAGTTTTTGGCGCCGTTGCCGGGGACCAGGTCTAGATTGAGTCATTATTTTGTGATTGTTTATAGTGTAGGTCTTTCTTGTTGCTTTTGATCTCTTTTTGGTTTGTGTCTTTGCTTTTCAGGACATCTCTTACTCTTTAGGTGTGTGCGAAGATCTCGTGGCAAGAATTTAGCTCCATTCGATCTCGAACCGGAGAAAACCCTTAGATCTAGATCCAAGAGCATTAAAAAGGGCAAAGAGATGGCCGGAAGAGATCTCCAAGCTGAGTTGGATGAGGCTTTAGAGCAAATTAGGATAAGGGATGAAGCTTTGGAGAATGAAAGGAGACTTGCCAATGAGAGGCAAGAAGCAACTAGGAGGGAGATTGAGGAGATTAGGCAAGCTCTTGTGCAAAGAGAGCTTAACCGTCAACAACCTCCTCCACCTCCACCACAACCGCAGCCGGTGGCGGTTAATATTCGGGTTCTGCCCATTGCTATTGAAGAGCCACAAACATTAGGGCAACGTATGGATCCGGCACAAAGATTACACCGTCCGGGTGTGAACTTAGGGGATCCCGCAGCCCATGACTACGAGCTCCGCCCTCAAGTTCTACAAATGATCCGGCATAATCAATTTGGAGGGATGGAAGGAGAGTCTCCTCATCAACACTTGATGAACTATGAGATCTTGATGGAGACTCTTAGACCGCCTAGATTGGAGAACAACAACCATAAGCTTAGGGCTTTCTCCTTCTCTCTGAAGGAGAAGGCCTTAGCTTGGTATCAATCTATTCCACAAGGGCGAGTGAGTACTTGGGAGGAGATGACAACCGAGTTTTTGACTAAGTTCTTCCCACCTTCCAAGACTACCGAGTTAAGAGGGAAGATCAATGCCTTCATGATGAAGGATAGAGAGAGTTTGTTCAAGTCTTGGGAGAGGTTCAAAGACCTTCTCCTAGATTGTCCACACCATGGTATACCAAAAATTGAGCTATTGGAGATCTACTTCAAAGGACTTGATGAAGATAGCCAATTCAAGCTCCAATCTCTTTCCGGTGGGACTTTCATGGAAAAGCATGTGGATGAAGCTTGGGAGTTTGTAGAGAAACAAGCTTTAGTGATTGAGAAGTACTCCCATAGGAAGAGTGAAGGGAGAAAGACGGGTGCATACGAGGTGAGTGAAGTCACCATGAGCAATTTCAAGCTTGACGCCATCAATAACGAGCTAAAGTCCTTGAGGGAGTTGTGTGCTACAACTTTGAAGAATCAAGCAACACCTCAAGTGCAAGTGCAAGCAAACTTGTCTTCCAAAGAGGAAGATGTGAACTACATGGGAAGGGGCAACTACAACAACTATCAAGGCCCAAAGAACATCAACAACAACCGGCAATTCAACAATTACCGGCCCAACCATAACCATCCCGGGTTTTCCTATTCTAACCCGGATGGAGCCTTGAACCCTCCCGCTTCCACAAGCGCAACTCCACCACTGAAAGCTTCACAAGACCCTCCACCCGGATTTACTCAACCTCCAAAGGATAGAACCGAGATGATGTTTGAGCAATTGCTTGGGAGGTTGAGTGGTCTTGAGAGCACGGTGACTTCCATTTCTAAAGCTCAAAAGGTGTTAGAAGCACAAGTGTTCCAAAAGGCGGGTGAAGCTCATAGGGATCTGGGAAAGCTTCCTGGAAGAACCGAAGACAACCCAAGAGGCCAAGTATTGGCCATCACTACAAGGAGCGGGTTGAGTATGAAGGATCCCTTGCCTAAGGAGAATATTAAGGGAAAGCAAGTAGTGGTTGAGGAAGAAAACTTGCAAGAAGATGGAGGCAAGAGCAAGGATGTTGAGCCAACATATGTGGCACCGGCTCCATACAAGCCACCACTACCGTTCCCACAATCACGAGCAAGAGCTCGCTTGGACAAACACTTTGGTAAATTCCTTGAACTTATGTCTAAATTGCATATTAACATTCCGTTCATGGATGCCATCTTAGGTATGCCGGCATATGGCAAGTTCTTGAAAGAAATACTCTCCAACAAAAGGAAGTTGGAGGAGTATGGGGAAATAAGGATGACTAAGAGGTCCTCAGAGTTGATTCAAACGATGAAGGAGGAAATGCCTCCTAAACTAAGAGACCCCGGATCTTTTTGTCTGCCAATCGGAGTGGGAGAAGTGAAGTATGAAGCCCTTTGCGATCTTGGGGCAAGTGTAAGCATCATACCGCTTGCACTTTGCAACAAGGTTGGGCTAGGAGAGCCAAAACCGGTCAAGATGACCCTCTACATGGCGGACCGTTCTATCACTCACCCGGTTGGGATCTTAGAAGACATTCGGTGCAACTAGGGAAGTTCTATGTGCCGATTGATTTTGTTGTGTTGGATATTCCAGCGGACTATCCAGTTCCCATCATCTTAGGGAGACCTTTCCTAGCCACTTTCGGATGCTTGATAGATTGTAAGAATGGAATTTTCTCCTTCAACATTGGAGAAGAGAATATCAAATTCAAACTGTCCACTATGATGAAAGGGCTAACCCTTGATGAAGATAAATTCAACATTGTCGAGCAAGAGGAGTCTAGAGAAGTTGTGAGCTCGATCTTGATCAAGGACCCCTTGGAGAAGGTTCTTAGTTTAAGCTTGATGGAGGAAGGTGTTTAGGAGGCTTGCAATAAAGAAATCAAGGCCTTGGAAGCATTAGAAAAGGAGACAAGAGCTGAATTTGAAGACCACGAGAGTATGCTGAGTTCCTGTAGGAACCACGGTCGTGGAAGGTGTTCCACGGCCGTAGAACTCTCTGGAAAGCTCCGAAGAGCAAGCTTGGCAACTTCCACGGCCGTGGATGTGCCAGGATCCGTGGAGCCAACGGTGGTTTCCCCTGAAGCAGCCCTTGTTGATGATCAAGCTTCAAGGAGCCTTGGAGAGCCTTCATTTGTTTTGGTTTCATCTCAACCAACGTTATTTGGATCGTCTCCGCTCGATAAAGGTCCTCCTAAACTTGAACTTAAACCCCTCCCCTCTCATTTAAAGTATGCTTTTCTTGGTGATAACTCTACATATCCGGTGATTGTGAATGCATGCTTGAATGATGATGAACTTGCTAAGTTGTTGCATGAGCTAATATTGCATAGGAAAGCCATTGGCTATACTATTGATGATTTAGTTGGCATAAAACCTTCTTTGTGCATGCATAAGATATTGATGGAAGATAACCATAAACCCTCTATTGAACATCAAAGAAGATTGAATCATATAATGAAAGAGGTAGTAAAGAAAGAGATCATTAAGTTGCTAGATGCGGAAATCATCTACCCTATTTCGGATAGTAAGTGGGTTAGCCCCGTGCATGTAGTTCCTAAGAAGGGTGGGATGACCGTAGTGACTAATGAGAACAATGAACTAATCCCAACTAGGACGGTTACGGGATGGAGAATGTGTATTGACTATAGGAAATTAAACATGGCCTCTAGGAAAGATCACTTCCCTCTTCCTTTCATTGACCAAATGCTAGAGAGGTTAGCTCAACATTCTCACTTTTGCTACTTAGATGGCTATAGTGGATTCTTCCAAATCCCTATCCACCCCGATGACCAAGAGAAAACCACCTTCACATGTCCATGGGGTACTTTTGCATATAGGAGAATGCCATTTGGGTTGTGTAATGCACCCGCCACCTTTCAAAGGTGTATAATGGCCATCTTTTTGGAATATATTGAAAACATCATGGAAGTATTTATGGATGATTTTTCTGTTTATAGTTCTTCCTTTGATGATTGCTTAGCTAACTTGTCTTTAGTACTTAAGAGATGTGAGGAGACAAATCTTGTCTTGAATTGGGAAAAGTGCCACTTCATAGTAAGTGAAGGTATTGTGTTGGGACACTTGGTGTCCAACCGTGGCATTGAGGTTGGTAGGGCCAAGATTGAAACGATAGAGAAGTTGCCACCACCTACCTCGGTGAAGGGGGTAAGGAGTTTCTTAGGGCATGCCGGTTTTAACCGGAGGTTTATTAAAGATTTCTCTAAAATTTCTAAGCCTCTTACTAACCTACTAATGAAAGATGTTGAGTTTGTCTTCTCCAAAGATTGCCTCGAAGCTTTTTGTAGGTTGAAGAACGCTTTGATCTCCTCACCTATCATGCAACATCCGGATTGGAGTTTACCGTTTGAGATTATGTGTGATGCAAGTGATGTAGCCGTTGGGGCTGTTTTGGGGCAAAGGAAAGATGGGCGCACACATGCCATTTATTACGCTAGCAAGACGCTAGATGATGCCCAACTTAATTATGCTACCACCGAAAAGGAGTTGCTAACGGTGGTATATGCATTTGAGAAGTTCCGCTCACATCTTGTTGGAGCGAAGGTCATAGTGTATACGGATCATGCTGTGATCCGTTATCTACTTACCAAGAAGGATGCCAAGCCTAGATTGATTCGGTGGATCCTCTTCTTCAAGAATTTGATTTCGAAATCCGGGACAAGAAGGGGTCCGAGAATTCTGTGGCGGATTACCTTAGTAGACTCTCACTGTTAGAGCTTGAAAGAGATGACATCCCGATTGATGACTCATTCCGGGATGAGCAATTGCAAATGGTGGAGGAGTGCTTGTTCCAAGTGTCTAGAGGAAGTGAGCCATGGTGTGCCGACATTGTGAACTATCTTGTGTGTGAGGAAGTGCCTCCCAGATTGACATATGCCTAAAGAAAGAAGTTCTTCAAAGATGTGAGGCACTACTATTGGAGTGAACCACTTTTGTTCAAGAGAGGGCCGGATGGAATGTTTAGAAGATGCATACCGGAGGATGAGGTGGAGAGTGTGATCCGCCATTGTCATTCCTTGCCATGTGGAGGGCATGCTAGCTCACACAAGACATGTGCTAAGGTGTTGCAATCGGGCTTCTTTTGGCCAAGTTTGTTCAAGGATGTGCAAAGCTTTGTGTTAGCTTGTGATGCTTGTCAAAGGACGGGCAACATCTCAAGGAGAAATGAAATGCCCTTGAACAACATACAAGAGGTGGAGATATTTGATGTGTGGGGTGTGGACTTCATGGGACCGTTCCCCTCTTCTTGTGGCAACCTCTACATCCTATTGGCGGTAGACTATGTTTCGAGATGGGTCGAGGCAATCGCCTCTCCCACAAATGATGCCAAAGTGGTGGTGCGGTTC
Source organism: Fagopyrum esculentum (assembly GCA_033239045.1). Lineage (NCBI taxonomy): Eukaryota > Viridiplantae > Streptophyta > Magnoliopsida > Caryophyllales > Polygonaceae > Fagopyrum > Fagopyrum esculentum. The sequence goes on along the minus strand of BSUD01000006.1, from coordinate 127,608,455 downwards.
TTCAACCCAGTGATCTTTCCTAGGTTTGGAAGACCAAGGGTGATCATAAGTGATGGAGGGAAGCACTTCACTAATAGGAACTTTGGGGCACTTTTGGCTAAGTATGGGGTGACTCATAAGGTGGCAACACCTTACCATCCCCAAACTAGTGGCCAAGTAGAGATCTCCAACCGGGAGATAAAGGGAATTCTTGAGAAGACGGTCTCTAGAACGAGAAAGGATTAGGCTATGAAGCTCAATGATGCCTTGTGTGCATATAGAACCGCTTTCAAGACACCGATTGTCACCACTCCTTACAAGTTAGTCTATGGCAAGTCTTGCCACCTTCCGGTAGAGATGGAGCATAGAGCTTATTGGGCCGTTAAGTGGCTAAATTTTGACCTCAAGGAGGCCGGTGAGAAGAGATTACTTGATATGAACGCTCTTGAGGAGATCCGGTTGGATGCCTATGAAAATGCCCGGATCTACAAGGAGAGGACCAAACGTTGGCATGATAAGCGCCTCATCCTTAAGGAGTTGAGTGAAGGCGACCTTGTCCTTCTCTTCAATTCAAGGCTGCGGCTTTTCCCCGGGAAGCTAAAATCGAGATGGACCGGTCCTTATGTGGTGAAGAAGATCTTTCCCCATGGAGCGGTTGAGATAGGAGGGGAGCATTGTGGAGATTTTAAGGTGAATGGGCACCGGTTGAAGAAGTATATACCGGGATCTCCGGTGGATATGATTGCCCCACTTCACCTTGAGTAGACGCCCCCGAGTATGGTCAAGCTAATGACCTTAAAGAAGCGCTTGATGGGAGGCAACCCATTGGTAACGTCTTTCCCTTTTTGTTTTTGTTTTTGTTTTTGATTTTTCTGTTTTTGTGTGTTTGGTGTGCTTTGTGTGTGCTAGAGTCTTCGTAGCATTGGAAGCCTTGCATGGCATATGAATGATGGTGATGAACCCCTCATCAATTATGGGTGGAGCGGACGCGGAACTTGGACGGCTAGCGGTGCCTAGCGTGGATCTCGACGCCTTGATGAACACTTAGAGCTCTCTACCATTGTTGATAGGATCATTCACCATCAATCCACTTGAGTAATTCCAAATACCGAAGTAAACCATTTTTTACATTGTGAGAACCCACTTTCACTCTTCTTTACTTGAATGCCACATTGGGGACAATGTGTTTCTAAGTATGGGGTGGGGTTTGCATGATCCTTTGCATGATTAGCATCTAGGATAGTTTAATATTATCACATGTCTTGCATTGTATATACTACTCATTTCGAAGAAAAATCCAAAAATCAAAAAAATTTAAAAATTTTTGTGCTTTCTAGGCTTGGATATGACCCTAATGATGAATCTTGTCATGTGGATTGGCTATGGATGGCCTTATGTGTTAAATTGAGGAATGCATATGTGGACTTGAAGTACTTATATTGAATCCCATGAATAGATTGTGATCATGATGTTTGCCTTGATTGGATTGAGTATTGAAAGTCGAAATTACATGCTAGTTCTTGCACATCATCTAGGAATGAATGAGGCAATTCATCTTTCTCTACTTCTCATCTTGATCATGATGTTTGAGCACCTCAATTGATATAAATTTGACCTCTTTTGACCCATCCGGGAATAGGAGCATGTTAGTGCGTTGATGTGTGTGAAAAGCAAGTGTGGGGTGAAGATGTTGATGAAAGAATGTCATGAATAAAATGCTGAATTTGTTGGGAAAGTGTAGACAAAAATATAGGTTTGGGGACGTTGGTTTAAATGACGAGTAACTCGGCACCATTCACATAATCGGGTGTTTGTGTCTTGCCAAAGTCAAATAAACCAATAGTCCTAACGAGCTTTGGTATGTGTGCCCGGTGTGGATGCACCTCGAAAAATAGAAAAAACCCGAGGACGGCTAATCACCAAGGTTTCGGCTTTTGTACACCAATGCCATTGTCTCAAAAATAAGTGAAAGAAAAAGAAAAGATGGAGAAAATATACACTTGTGGGAAGTTGATCAAGAACAAAATTGTGGAGTTAGTTTCATTCCCGTATTAGCATCACATAGCCTAGAAAAATCCCCACCTAATCACAACGTTTCTTGGCCTTTTATCTCACAAAGCCCTTATGACCTATTTGCATGTGTGTAAGACATAGTAATCTAGACTGGATATGCTCTTGATCATCTTGATTTCTTCATTTTTACGTTTCATGCATGCTTTCGAGTTAAGTACAATTGTCTTTCCATGCCCTCACTTGTTTAATGCATGATTGCTTGTCCATTGCCATGAAACATGACTATGAAGGTGATCCAATATTAGAAGCACAACTCTAAAAAGATTTTGCCATTTTTCTGCATACATAAATCATGTCGTCTCTTAGTCTATAGTTGGGAATTTGCTCGGGGACGAGCAAACCTTAAGTATGGGGTATTTTTGATAACACGATTTATGACTTAGGTTTAGGTAATCATTTAGATAGATTTCTCACTTACTCATGCATGGTTTAGCACTAGTTCACGACGTTTGCACTCAATTCACGTATTTTGTCGAGATAGACATCTACACGGACTTTTGCATTGCATCGTAGGTATTTTGGGAGATTTAGGAGCTTAATCAATACGTTTGAGGATCGTGCATCAAGATGACAGACCCTCGGACTCATTAGGATGCAAGCTAGAGGCTAAGGAGGACTCAGGGAACCTTGTCAACACAAGCCATGCACCAAATCATAGCTTAATGATCCAAGGCAAAGCTGAAGCACCAAACCACGGTTGCTGGCACTTCCACGGCCGTGGAAACCAACCGTGGTTTTTGCCAGACGGTTGTGACAGTTGTGCCACGATCTCCTGGTCTTCTCTAGCAAAGTTGTAGTATAAAAGTGGTCCTGCAAGGCTGAGAGAAGGCATCCATTATCCACTACACACCTTCCAATCCTCAATCCCCTATCATCCAATCAAAACACTCTCTCAACAAGAAGATTCTCTCAAGAGGAGAGCTACCATTGGAGGAGCAGAGGAGCTCCATTGGAGAAAAAAAGAACACACCATAGCTAGTCTTTGATAAGTTTTTTAGTAAAGATTTTCGGAATCGATTTCTAGAGTTGTAAGAATCGATTAAACCTTCTTTTGAAGGGTTGTGAGTCTTTCTAATCTTACCTTCAGCTTGGTTTTATTTGCTTCACTTGTTCATCTCTTTCTCTTCATTATCTTGCAAATGGAAGCTATGATTTTATGTTTGATGATTTCGATTGTTATAATGAATGTTGTAGGCTAAATAGATGCGGTTCTAGGGTAAGGAAAGGATGGTTATGGCTAGGACTATGATAGGATGGACTTAGATTTACCTTTGGATGACTTGTTTACTTGAACGAAGCCTCTATTGCAGTCCACGGTTTGTTCTTGCCAGTCCACGGCCGTGGAAATGGTAGAACAGACCGTGGTTTGCCTGGTTCGATGGATCTAAGTTCTAGATTGTTAGAATGTTGAAATCCTAGTGTTTGTTGAGTTAAATCTATCCTAGGGTGACCTAGTGTTAGCAACTAAGTGTTAGAAGAGACCTACCCGGTGATTCTACTCTTAGATTTCAAAGATGATAAACTCTAGGTTGTGGTGAGCCTCATAAACCGCCATTGGAATAAGTGTGCTAGGATATTTGTTTAGAACTTACCCTTCCGAGACTTACCCGGTAAGGATAGGTTAGATTCCTAGGTGACAATCTGGTTTGTGTGGAATTCCATTCCTTAGGCTCTTTGAGACTTACCCGGTGATGAGGCCTTAAGATTAGACTAGTGGACCATGAGACCTACCCGGTGATTTATCCCAATCTAGAAACACTTACTCCCAACATATTGTAGTTAATCCAAGGAATGATTAGATAGCTTGAGTCCTATGCCATAACCGGAATTTCCAACCCCTAGAATCCGCCCTTTCTCTCTTCGATCATATATTTAGTGTTTGACTTGTTTACTTGTGGTGTTAGCTTAGTCGATTGTTTACCTTGCATGATTTGTGATCCTTTATTGATCACCTAAAAACCAACCAAAAACATGAGATTTTCATTCCTTTGTTTCTTTCTCTTTTCTTAAGCCTAGACCTTTCCTAAACTCAATCACTAATCGAATCAATCTCACCTTAGTCTTTGTGTTCGACCTCGGAATACTATCCCTACTACAAAACGTCCCGTACACTGCGGGTTCGCTAGGAGTTAGGAGAAATATAACGAGTATAAATTTAAAACTTATTGCGTGCACACACAATCTTAGCGTAACACTCACGTTGTACCTGCCTGGTCTTGGTATAGAGAACCTCCCAGTCTCCTGTCAGAGCTGGGTAATGATGTCACGGCCCGTTATACATACACTTGGGCCTTAAACATAATAATAACGGTCGTCCTAGCAAGTTATTATTATTAAAACACGCACATAGCACACACAACCACTATCACTCAACTAATATCCAGAAACTGGCTAAGTAAGTCGCAAGGACTTACCTGAGTCAAAATACACTATAACACGTCTCATACAGTCCGTACTCGTGGTAACTCAAATGCCTGTCAAATAAGGCATGTGTATCAAAATCACATCTCGATGTCCAACCTCATGCGAAGGAATTACGGAAAAAGCTCTCTTATGGTAAAAGACCATTTTACCCTTGGTACCGAAAGTTCTCAAAGTTTACTCTTGAGTCCTACTAAATTCTTTTAGGATTTGTTTTCTATGATTAGTCTCTCTCTCTGATAGTTTTCTTATAATTTATAAGTTATAGCTCGGACCACTTTACTCTTACCTAGGTATATATATATATATATATAGCCATGTACATACTCTCACTTCCCTTAACTCGCATAGTTCCGTAACTACTCGGTGGTTATATATATGTCTACATAATTCCGTAGTTCCAAACACGTGCTTATATACATAACCCATATATTCATTTACTCCAATATGGTACCCACCAATATATTCCTACATAATTTACAAGAGTCTACTATCCTTATGCTTCTACACAAATTACACATACTCCGACTTATACCTCCATATACATATATATATATATATATATATATATATATATATATATATATATACATACATATATATATATATACCCGTATCTCGCACTTCTACATAACAATTCGTCCATCCTCGCATATCTATATACTATACACGTCCGTGTATATATTCACTGACACTTATACCTATATCATATATATATCTACGCATATGTACTGTAAAACTCAAACATTTTCATTTCCATTAATCCAGCAGGTGATACACGTATATATATATATATATATATCAATGAGGCTGAACGCACAGTCTATAGCCTCGTTACGTATTCAAAGGAGTCCAGCCCGGTTCGATTCCACAGGATGGCTCGCAGGGTCTTAGATGGCTCGTCGTTGCATCTTCTTCCCGCCTTGGACTCCTGCAGTGTGCTCGACGAGTTCGGTGTCTGGTTTAGCACCGGAAGGGTCGTCACTGCGATCGAAGGGAGTGATCAGTGGGCTGGTTCGGGAAGGGACAGACGAGAAAGAAGAGGCGGCTACTTACCAGGGTTCCGGCGATGCGAGGCGGCTCCGGCGGCTGCCCTGGCTTCGGCATCGGAGAGAACGGTGGTCCGGTTGCAGCACCACTACAGGCCGAAACGAAACAGCGGGGTTATCCAGTGCGGGAACGAGAGGAAGAAGCGAGGGGAAAGGAGGCAAGGCTTACCTGACTACTGCAGCGGTCGGCGGCGCAGGCTCGGCGGCGACGTGTCCGGTTGAAGCGGAAGGGATGTAGTGGCGGCGTTGCAAGATTGAATCCGGCGGTGCGTGTGTCGCTGTTGTCTGTTCAGGTCGCGAGAGAGAGAAGCAGGAGATGGCAGGAGGTGGGATAGGTTAGGCTAATTAGGTTAGGATTAGGGTTAATAGGGGAATTAGGATAAATTAAAATAATTGGGCTGGCTGAATAGGATATGTGAGCTTGGTAGTGGGCCATTCGGCCTGCTCTCCTATTAGAACGGAAATAGGAACTCGTTGCTCGCATGGATTCTAGTTAGGTACGGGAAGTTATATAATACGGAATTAAATTCCGTATTATCTACATTATTATTATTTTTATTTTAAGGTGCGTGCTTTATTTCCGATTACAAGGTTTCGTCATTTTATGTGAATTAATGTCACATAAAATGATAGAAATAAGACTCGTTTTATTTTAATTTCCTTTATGTATTTATTTATTTAAGATTAACGTTTCGGAAATCGGTTAAATTCAGGTTTAACGGAGTCTCAAAATTCCGGTTATTACATTTGAGAAGGACGTTGATGTAACACCCCAAATTCTCGGAACTTGGGGTATTACTGGTTAGGACCTCACAATGGGTCCCGACCTTAGTTTGACAACAATTTTACTATGATCTTGCAACAAGACACAATAAGAAAAACCGAAATTCAAAAAAATAGTATTGTAAAGAGTTGAATGCAACCACTTCTAACAGTCTATAATACTTAAACAACGGAAAAAACAACAAAGAAACAACCCAAACCCCCACTCTAAGGAGTACGGAGACCCGGCTAACCACTACTTCCGGATCACTCAGTTGCTGCTCTAACCTGCGGTAAATCTAAAAACACAATAAAACAACCATTAGCTAGTTATCTAAACATTAGAAGAATAATAATAGCACACACACACATAGCAAAAGTAAACACTCATCATGCTTTCCAACAATCCATTTATTATCTTCGTTTAAGTCATTCACTCTTACTAATGATACTTATTTTGTGACACGAGGGATTCCCAAACCTCGCCTCCGCCCCCGTGTAACCATCAAGAATGGATCTGATGCATCTCACCTTGTACCTGCATGGTCTGGGTATAGAGAACCTCCCAGTCTCCTGGCAGAGCTGGGCAGTGATGTCACGGCCCGTTATACATACACTTGAGCCTTAAAACATAATAACCTCGGTCGTCCTAGCAAGTTGTTATTTTTATTATAACACACATTGCACACACACAACCATTATCAACCAACTAATATCCAGAAACCAGCTAAGTAAGTCGCAAGGACTTACCTGAATCACACTCTCAATGTCCCAACTCGGTCCGCAACCGTAGAAACTCAAATGCCTGTTACACAAGGCTTGTGGATCAAAATCACATCCCATACTCTTAGAAGTTACAAATTCTAAGAAGTACTATCTCAAGAGGAGAATTATGAAAATATACTCTCTTAAGGTAAAAGATTATTTTACCCCTGATCCCGGAAACTCTCAAAAGTTTATTCTTAACTTCTAATATTTTCTTTTAGAACTTGTTTCCATAATCTAGTTGTTCAAGGACAGTTCACTAGAGGTTATAAGGTTAAAACTCAAACACTCTTCAAAGAGAACAACATCATCCCTTTCCCGGTTACACTACTCTTATACATATATGTATACGTATGTTATACGTTACTCTTACCCATCTATGTATATATATACTTATGTATGTATACACTCTACTTATTCATATATATACCGTTATTTTTTAATTTTTTTTCCAACTCGTATCTATGTATACGTATGTATGTATGTATGTATATATATATAAATCTAACTCTTCCAACTCATATATTCATATACCGTGTACACTAGCCTGCAATGATCTCTTTATATGAATATATACTCATTTCTACCAATTCCTACTTTTGTATAACTTATACATCCATAGTTATATAAATTGCACTGCTATGTATATAAATCTATTTATCACTCCCCTTTCCAACCTCTATGCAAATCTATATAAGTATACAAAAGTACTCTGAAGTGGAGTACTCACCCATCGCAGTACCAACCGCAGCTCCCCCTTGAAGAACTTGGTCTACTCCGAGCGGAACCGTCTTCGAATCGAGTTTGATCCAATCTATTTAGTACCGGCCAACAGTAGAATCGATAAGCATATCTCGCTTACACTTGTTACGTGAAAGAATTGACGAGGGATGAAGGTTCACTTATTTACCGCGATGCCGACCGGAGGTGATGCTACTCCAGTTGACGAGAGGGGGACGAGGTCGAAGATGTGCCACCTGGGTCGCGATAAGAGTTACGGTTCAGCAGCAGGGGCGGTAGGAGAAGATGATCCGAAGGGAGGAAGACTTACCGGTCTTTCGTTCCTGAAGGGAGTCGGGGTCCAGTCCTGGTTCTGGCGGTGTCATAGGTTGGAGGCGTATGGGCTGCAGTGGGTATAGGCGGTTCGATTCCGGCGCCTACGTGTTGCTGGTTGTCGACAGGACCGGAGGAAGAAGTCCGGGTGATGTGATGTTGCTGCCGGCTCGCGATCGGTGCTGGTTCAGAGCTTCGTGAGTTGGTGCTGAGGTTTGATATTGAGGCGGCAATACGTCTCACAGGGGGAAGGTAAGGTAAGTTTAGAAGAACGTTTAGTTTAGGGTTAATGATTAGGTTAGAGTTAATTTTAATTAGTAAATGATTAGGTAGTGGGCAAATGGGCCGGCCGAAGGTCATTGGGCCAATTATTTGGGCTTGCTCATTCATAAAACAATTGGCTGCAAGAATAAGGTTACTCCGGAATCGGAATTATCTACGGGTTACGTAAATTATCATTTTATGTGAATAAAGTCACATAAAATGATAGAGATTAATATCGTTTTAATTTTATCTAGAAAAATAGAGGTTGGCGGATCGGAATCCGATTTGATCTGGTATTTAAACAGAGTTTAAATTTCTTGGGTATTACATCAGTGCCCTCTTAAAATAAGTTTTGTCCCGAAACTTGGAATAATGTATCTAATCAAGCGACTTTCCTTGTATAACTTGGTGTCATATAATTTTATTTTTATTTATTTTTTTTTATACCATGCAACTACTCAATCATCAGTAATTAGGCACACATCAAAGAACACAATCACTCAATCCAAGGTAAAAACATGAAAGGTCAAACAACACATCATCCGAGTACTAACTCGTCGGTATTGAAGTAGCATCTAACCCCGCAAAGAACTCTGGATAATTACGCCTAATACTCTCCTCTGTCTCCCAAGTGGCCTCATCGGCTCCTCGTCTAGACCACTGGATCCTCAACATCGGTATCTCCTTGGACCGTAGACGTCTAGTACTACGCTCCGGGATAGCTACTGGGTACTCCACAAAAGTTTGATCTAGGTCAACTATCAAATCCTCATGGCTAATGACATGTCCCGGGTCTCGTATACATTCCTTTAATTGTTACACGTGAGCACTGGGTGTACACCCTCTAGTATGGGTAAGAGTGTTAGTCGATTACTTACTTCCAAATCTTCGAAGATATTGCATGGTCACATTCATTGATTTCCTTTCAGATACTCTTGACGACTTTCAAAAATGACTACAGAACTGTATTCCTTTTATTAAATCCAATTGTTCCCGATTTATTGGAAGATCCCGACTATCGCATCTAATACAATGATCTGAGACATCTCCCGACACTTTACTAATTGTCTAATGCCCTTTGTAAGGCCACTCACTTGGTCTTGTCTCTCTAATGCGACTCAACACCTACATCTTGTCAGACTTCAACTTGTTGAAACCCAAAGTCACACTCCCAATGGAAGTTTCCCTAAAGATCTCCAATTCTTTAGCTCGAGGTCATAGATATAATATTATTGAGTTTCTTGATCTATGAGTTATGGGCCCACCACGCTTCTGCTGCGCTACCTAGATCAATCTGTTGCCACCCTTAAATCATAATGGTATCCTCCGTGAGTTAGGATGATCTACCAAACTTTCATCAATAATTTCCTTTTTAATAACGGCAAGGTTCTCTCAAACCGATCGTCATTCTAGGGATAATTTACTATGGTAAAGTGAAAGTTCGTACTCTGCACCGGGTGTATTGGCTATCCAAACCTCGAGATAAACTGTCCTTATTTGTGGAAACTATTGTCTTTGACTCCTATTGGGTTTCCCAAATGGGTCTAGGAACTCCTAAGCAAAACAACTCACCGGTTACGGCTCCTTGGAGCGATTGGAGTGTTATGTCTTAGACTTTCCTGGAATTCCTTTATGTCCCGCCAGACCTCTACGTACTACTCCTTAAGACTCCTCTATGTGGTTATTCTTCCACAATCCCGTTGAACTCTAACGTAGAGCACATCACGTTGGCCTACAAGTCCTCACCTTAACCTATTTAAAATCTTGACACGGCGTCTTCTATTTAGCTCCTAACTTCCGAGGTGCGTTAATGAGTCTACACCGATACAATAATAACAATTCATGATGGTCTCTCATGCTTGTCTTGTGAACTCTTCTACTTGGTGACTCGTCTTATAACAATTTCCTCCCCTGAATCGGTCTCAACTTTCAGTTGATCATTACTGCCCATTTCATGTTGGAACCTCAGTTACGTTGTACTCTTACATAGATTCTACAAAGGTATCTTCATCTCAACACTTTATTCCAATTTAGCAAGATCCACCTTTTGATACATGACTTTCCTTCTTACTGGTTAAGTTATTCTTTTGGTCTACACTTTATCCATTCTAGCGTTATCAGTCCGATATGTATGACTTTTATTAAACACCTATCGGTACCATTTGCATAAGAAACCTCAGTTGTATATGATTTTCTCAAAAATCAAAGTTCTTGACTCGCATTTATTATGTTGTCCTTATGCTCGTGTCGCTTTACCTTCTTTAAATCTTTACCCCTTTGAGTTTCCTCGTAATCGCTTTACGAACCACATTGATTGGTTTGATTACTTTCATCAACTCATTTGTGATCAGTCGGGAATGGACTTCTAGTACACCATTTGTATGCAATCTCACTACTACTCCTCCATTTACATATTATTGGTTATCAGGGTTAACTTAAATTTTCATTGGAGTACCACCATTTCACTTTAAATTCTTTCTGATGTCTGTTCCAACAAAGATGTAGGTTCCATTTACAATCACCTCAAAACTCTATAAGACTTTTCACCACGGCATTAAATTGTATTTTCTATGTTTATGCCGCCTCTATAATTCTAATTATTATGTGTCACATCTTTAGTCATAAGGGCTTCCTTTGTAAATCTCGAAAAATGACCCCATCTTTTTCTCGAAAGTACACCATCAATCTCATTTGTGTGGTATACTACGTGCTTACCCTTTGTCTAGACTGACGTATGACTCGGTCAAAATCATGTGCTTCTTCTTACCCCTCTGCTTCTTCTTATACGAATCCATCCATACTAACCGTGATTTGTAACATTTTCCTTAGTCAGTAGACAAGCAACTGCTCACAATAATTCTTTTTATACCATTACTGATATAAGGGGTCATTTCGGACCATCAATTCTCTTTAGAGTTACTGAGTTGAACTTATTCAGTGTTACTAGCACTCGTATTGATTGACTTCACAGTTGCCGCAATTGGTTGCTTTAAGGATTCCTCCTCATGTCAATAAAGTTCTTTTGTAACTTTGTGGTTATTCTTATTATTTGGCAACCAGTCATCACTAGTTAACCCGCACGTGTAAAGTCCCAGTTGTTACCAAGTAGTCTATAGTTGACCTTCTACAAGATCATAGGCTTACGTTTCTTCTATCTCTTTGAAATTTGATAAACCTGGTGAAAATCTATCTTCTCTAGTTTCTCCGCTTGTACTTCTTTAACTCTTCTATAATCTACACTTCTCTTTCGCACTATAAGGGCGTTATACTCTTTCCGAGTTTAGATTTATCATTCATATACCGTCAACGGACTCGTCAATTCTCCCACGATAGCTCGTATATGCATCTTCGCGATTACTTTTACCTCAGCCATCAGCTGCTCGTGGTTCCCCGGGGTAAATCGTTGGTGTTGAAAGTTTTAAGTCCACTTGTGAGAGGGAGATTATTGTGGGCATTCGGGTACGCCAATATCCTTCTCACAAACTCCCTTCTTTGATTGGTATTATTATGTTGCCTTTATAGTGATCCCTTTGACTCTGCTTTCAGGATTCTATGATTTTGATATTTGTATCACAACCCTTGCTGTCACTCACTTGTCTCCGCTTCCATGTTGGTGAAATCTGCCTTTCACTTGTTGGCAACGCGTAAGCTTCCAATTTACAGCTCTTTAATTCTTCATATTTGGATGAACAATGTATTTTGTGTTGACTTCTATGCTTTTGACTATCTCGGTTATCCATTTTGATTGTGGTGTCGAGTAGACTGTCGAGGTGATCATATTTTGTTCTGTTTCTGGCATCAACTTTCACCTTCTGGTCCGTCAGTGAGCTTGAATTCTATATCTCTTGTCTGAGTCCTTACCACCTCTCTTTGACTTCCACACCAATGCTTGTTTCTGCCGCCATCTTCTTTGTCTGTAACGTTGCTTTCCACCACACTTGAAAGAATTTATGGGTTGCCTCTCCTAATTTGTATAATTGCCGGTCAGCCAACGCTTTTCCGGAACTTCTCTCATGTATTTTCTTCATTTGACCGTGTTGAGTTGGTTGTATCTCCTTCTTGCTATTGTCGTTGGCGTTGTCTTTTGGTCTTCACTTTTCCATCTCAACGTTCCTCAACAAGTTCGAAGGAGTTGTCCGGACGTTCGCCTACCCTAATGCTCATAAGGTGAGCATACTTATTCTTACGTTGAAACCCTTCAAATATACTTAGGTGTGTCAACGGAGTGAGGATCTCATTTACTTATCTCCGTTAAGGGTATAATATAACAATAATTTTTACTAATCTTCTGCATGTACTTATCTATATCACATCTGTTTAATCAAGCTAGTAAGTCCAACTAAAGTAAAACCTAAAGTCCATACTAAGCATACCGAGATCCGCAGTAGTAGTGGTGGTCAGCCGTACTTTTCTATCCCCAACCAGACTATGCATCCATTTTAAAACCAAAAGTTATTTTTAAAACTCAGATCCCTTTTCGGGTTCTACTCAAGTACTTATTCGGTCTTTCAGAAGATTTCAAGTGCCATTGTTGCCAACCTAGAGCTCTGATACCATGTTGCAACACCCCAAATTCTCGGAACTTGGAGTATTACTGGTTAGGACCTCACAATGGGTCCCGACCTTAGTTTGACAACAATTTTACTAGGATCTTGCAACAAGACACAAATAAGAAAAACCGAAATTCATAAAAATAGTATTTTAAAGAGTTGAATGCAACCACTTCTAACAGCCTATAGTACTTAAACAACGGAAAAGACTAATTGTCTTAACAAGAGGAAAGGACAACAAAGCAACAACTCAAACCCCCACTCTAAGGAGTACGGAGACCCGGCTGACCACTACTTCCGGATCACTCAGTTGCTGCTCTATGTCACGCTCAGGATGTGTGTGATACGCAATAGGTTTTAAATTTATAAACTCGTTATATTTCTCCTAACTCCTAGCGAACCCGCAGTGTACGGGACGTTTGTAGTAGGGATAGTATTCCGAGGTCGAACACAAAGACTAAGGTGAGATTGTTTCGATTAGTGATTAAGTTTAGTGAAGATCTAAGCCTAAGAAAGGAGAAGGAAATAAAGAAATTAGAATCTAAATGTTTTTGGGTGGTTTTTAGGTGATCAATCAAGGATCATAAATCATGCGAAATATAATAATCAACTAAGCTAACAAATCAACACAAACAAACAAGCTAAACACGAGATATAGATCAAAGAGAGAAAAGCGGATTCTAGGGATTGGGAGTTCCGGTTATGGCAAAGGAATCATTCCTTGGATTAACTACAATATGTTGGGAGTGAGTGTTTCTAGATTGGGATCAATCACCGGATAGGTCTCATGATCCCCTAATCCGTTCCTAAGATCTTATCACCGGGTAAGTCTCTAAGAACCTAAGGAATGGAATTCTACACAAACCGGATTGTCACCTAGGGATCTAACCTTTCTTCACCGGCTAAGTCTCGGAAGGGTAAGTCCTAAACCACTATCCTAGCACACTTAGTCCAATGGCGGCTTATGAGGCTCATCACTACCTAGGGTTTGTCATCTTTGAAATCTAAGAGTAAGAATCACCGGGTAGGTCTCTTCTAACACTTAGTTGCTAACACTAGGTCACCCTACGATAGATTTAACTCAACAAACACTAGGATTTCAACATTCTAACAATCTAGAACTTAGACCCATCGAACCAGGTAAACCACGGGCTGTTCTACCACTTCCACGGCCGTGGACTGGCAAGAACAAACCGTGGACTTCAACAGAGGCTTCGTTCAAGTAAACAAGTCATCCAAAGGTAAATCTAAGTCCATCCTATCATAGTCCTAGCCATAACCATCCTTTCCTTACCCTAGAATCGCATCTATTTAGCCTACAATATTCATGCTAACAATCGAAATCATCAAACATAAAATCATGGCTTCCATTTGCAAGATAATGAAGAGAAAGAGATGAACAAGTGAAGCAAGTGAAACCAAGCTGAAAATAAGATTAGAAAGACTCACAACCCTTCCAAAAGAAGGTTTAAACGATTCTTACAACTCTAGAAATCGATTCCTAAAATCTTCACTACAAAACCTATCAAAGTCTAGCAATGGTGTGTTCTTCTCTTCTTCTCCAATGGTAGCCCTCCTTCTCCTCCAATGGTAGCTCTCTTCTTGAGAGAATCTTCTTGTTGAGAGTGTGGGAGAGAATGGTAGTGATGGGAGTTGTCCTTCTCTCAGCCTTGCATGACCACTTTTATACTACAACCTTGCTAGAGTTGGCCTTGAGATCGTGGCACAATTGTCACAACCGTCTGGCAAAAACCACTGTTGGTTCCACGGCCGTGGTCCCTCCAGTGACCGTGGTTTGGTGCTTCAGTGTTGCCTTGGTTCATTAAGCTATGATTTGGTGCATGGCTTGTGTTGACAAGGTTCCATGAGTCCTCCTTAGCCTCTAGCTTGCATCCTAATGAGTCCAAGGGTGTGTCATCTTGATGAACGATCCTCAAACGTATCGATTAAGCTCCTAAATCTCCCAAAATACCTACAAAGCAATGCAAAAGTCCGTGTAGACGTCTATCTCGACAAAATCGTGAATTGAGTGCAAACGTCGTGAACTAGTGCTAAACCATGCATGAATGAGTGAGAAATCTATCTAAATGATTACCTAAACCTAAGTCATAAATCGTGTTATCAAAAATACCCCATACTTAAGGTTTGCTCGTCCCCGAGCAAATTCCCAACTATAGACTAAGAGACGACATGATTTATGTATGCAGAAAAATGGCAAAATCTTTTTAGAGTTGTGCTTCTAATATTGGATCACCTTCATAGTCATGTTTCATGGCAATGGACAAGCAATCATGCATTAAACAAGTGAGGGCATGGAAAGACAATTGTACTTAACTCGAAAGCATGCATGAAACGTAAAAATGAAGAAATCAAGATGATCAAGAGCATATCCAGTCTAGATTACTATGTCTTACACACATGCAAATAGGTCATAAGGGCTTTGTGAGATAAAAGGCCAAGAAACGTTGTGATTAGGTGGGGATTTTTCTAGGCTATGTGATGCTAATACGGGAATGAAACTAACTCCACAATTTTGTCCTTGATCAACTTCCCACAAGTGTATATTTTCTCCATCTTTTCTTTTTCTTTCACTTATTTTTGAGACAATGACATTGGTGTACAAAAGCCGAAACCTTGGTGATTAGCCGTCCTCGGGTTTTTTCTATTTTTCGAGGTGCATCCACACCGGGCATACATACCAAAGCTCGTTAGGACTATTGGTTTATTTGACTTTGGCAAGGCACAAACACCCGATTATGTGAATGGTGCCGAGTTATTCGTCATTTAAACCAACGTCCCCAAACCTATATTTTTGTCTACACTTTCACAACAAATTCAGCATTTTATTCATGGCATTCTTTCATCAACATCTTCACCCAACACTTGCTTTTCACACACATCAACACACTAACATGCTCCTATTCCCGGATGGGTCAAAAGAGGTCAAATTATATCAATTGAGGTGCTCAAACATTATGATCAAGATGACAAGTAGAGAAAGATGAATTGCCTCATTCATTCCTAGATGATGTGCAAGAACTAGCATGTAATTTCGACTTTCAATACTCAATCCATTCTAGGCAAACATCGAGATCACAATCCATTCATGGGATTCAAGATAAGTACTTCAAGTCCACATATGCATTCGTCAATTTAACACATAAGGCGATCCATAGCCAATCCACAAGACAAGATTCATCATTAGGGTCATATCCAAGCCTAGAAAGCACAAAAATTTTTAAGTCCACATATATATGAATTTTTTGGTTTTTTTGAAATGAGTATATACAATGCAAGATATGTGACAATATTAAACTATCCTAGATGCTAATCATGCAAAAGATCATGCAAACCCCACCCCATACTTAGAAACACATTGTCCCCAATGTGTAAATGAAGTAAAGAAGAGTGAAAGAAGGTTCTCACAATGTAAAAATGGTTTGCTATGGTATTTGGGATTTCTCAAGTGGATTGATGGTGGATGATCATATCAACAATGGTAGAGAGCTCTAAGTGTTCATCAAAGCGTCGGGACCCACGCTAGGCACCGCTAGCCATCCAAGTTCCGCGTCCGCTCCACCCATAATTAATGAGGGGTTCATCATCATCATTCACATGCCATGCAAGGCTTCCAATGCTACCAAGACTCTAGCACACACACAAAGCACACAAAATACACACAAAAACAGAAAAAAAAAAAGAAAAAAAGAAAAAAAAAAGAAAAAATAAAGGAAAAACGTTACCAATGGGTTGTCTCCCATCAAGTGCTTCTTTAAGGTCAATAGCTTGACCAAACTCGGGGGCGTCTCATTCTAGGTGAAGTGGGGCAATCATATCCACCGGAGCTTCCGGGATATACTTCTTCAACCGGTGCCCATTCACCTTGAAATCTCCACAATGCTCCCCTCCTATCTCAATTGCTCCATGGGGGAATATCTTCTTCACCACATACGGCCCGGTCCATCTTGATTTTAGCTTTCCGGGGAAAAGCCGCAACCTTGAGTTGAAAAGAAGGACAAGGTCGCCTTCACTCAACTCCTTCGGGATGAGGCGCTTGTCATGCCACCGTTTGGTTCTCTCCTTCTAGATCCGGGAATTCTCATAGGCATCCAACCGGATCTCCTCAAGAGCATTCATATCAAGCAACCTCTTCTCTCCCGCCTCCTTGAGGACAAAATTTAGCCACTTGATGGCCCAATAAGCTCTATGCTCCATCTCTACCGGAAGGTGGCAAGATTTGCCATAGACTAACTTGTAAGGAGTGGTGCCAATCGGTGTCTTGAAAGCGGTTCTATATGCACACAAGGCATCATCGAGCTTCATAGCCCAATCCTTTCTCATTCTAGAGACTGTCTTCTCAAGAATTCCCTTTATCTCCCGGTTGGAGATCTCTACTTGGCCACTAGTTTGGGGATGGTAAGGTGTTGCCACCTTATGAGTCACCCCATACTTAGCCAAAAGTGCCCCAAAGTTCCTATTAGTGAACTGCTTCCCTCCATCACTTATGATCACCCTTGGTGTTCCAAACCTAGGAAAGATCACTCGGTTGAAGAACCGCACCACCACTTTGGCATCATTTGTGGGAGAGGCGATTGCCTCGACCCATCTCGAAACATAGTCTACCGCCAATAGGATGTAGAGGTTGCCACAAGAAGAGGGGAACGGTCCCATGAAGTCCACACCCCACACATCAAATATCTCCTCCTCTTGTATGTTGTTCAAGGGCATTTCATTTCTCCTTGAGATGTTGCCCGTCCTTTGACAAGCATCACAAGCTACCACAAAGCTTTGCACATCCTTGAACAAACCTGGCCAAAAGAAGCCCGATTGCAACACCTTAGCACATGTCTTGTGTGAGCTAGCATGCCCTCCACATGGCAAGGAATGACAATGGCGGATCACACTCTCCACCTCATCCTCCGGTATGCATCATCTAAACATACCATCCGGCCCTCTCTTGAACAAAAGTGATTCACTCCAATAGTAGTGCCTCACATCTTTGAAGAACTTCTTTCTTTGGGCATATGTCAATCCGGGAGGCACTTCCCCACACACAAGATAGTTCACAATGTCGGCATACCATGACTCACTTCCTCTAGACACTTGGAACAAGCACTCCTCCACCATTTGCAATTGCTCATCCCGGAATGAGTCACAATCGGGATGTCATCTCTCTCGAGCTCCAATGGTGGGATTCTACTAAGGTGATCCGCCACAGAGTTTTCGGATCCCTTCTTGTCCCGGATTTCCAAATCAAACTCTTGAAGAAGAAGGATCCACCGAATCAACCTAGGCTTTGCATCCTTCTTGGTAAGGAGATAACGGATCGCAGCATGATCCGTATACACTATGACCTTCGCTCCAACAAGATATGAGCGGAACTTCTCAAATGCATACACAACCGCTAGCAACTCCTTCTCGGTGGTAGCATAATTGAGTTGGGCATCATCTAGCGTCTTGCTAGCATAATAAATGGCATGTGTCCGCCCATCTTTCCTTTGCCCCAAAACAGCCCCAACGGCTACATCACTTGCATCACACATGATCTCAAACGGTAAACTCCAATCAGGAGGTAGCATGATAGGTGCGAAGATCAAGGCGTTCTTCAACCTACAAAAAGCCTCAAGGCAATCCTTGGAGAAAACAAACTCAACATCTTTCATTAGTAGGTTAGTCATAGGCTTAGAAATTTTAGAGAAGTATTTAATAAACCTCCGGTAAAAACCGGCATGCCCTAAGAAACTCCTTACCCCGTTCACCGAGGTAGGTGGTGGCAACTTCTCTATCGTTTCAATCTTGGCCCTATCCACCTCAATGCCACGGTTGGACACCAAGTGTCCCAACACAATACCTTCACTTACCATGAAGTGGCATTTTTCCCAATTCAAGACAAGATTTGTCTCCTCACATCTCTTAAGTACTAATGACAAGTTAGCTAAGCAATTATCAAAGCAAGAACCATAAACAGAAAAATCATCCATAAACACTTCCATGATGTTTTCAATGTATTCCGAAAAGATAGCCATCATACACCTTTGGAAGGTGGCGGGTGCATTACAAAACCCAAATGGCATTCTCCTATATGCAAAAGTTCCCCATGGACATGTAAATGTGGTTTTCTCTTGCTCATCGGGGTGGATAGGGATTTGGAAGAATCCACTATAGCCATCTAAGTAGCAAAAATGAGAGTGATGAGCTAACCTTTCTAGCATTTGGTCAATGAAAGGAAGAGGGAAGTGATCTTTCCTAGAGGCCATGTTCAATTTCCTATAGTCAATACACATCCTCCATCCCGTAACCGTCCTAGTTGGGATTAGTTCATTGTTCTCATTAGTCACTACGGTCATCCCACCCTTCTTGGGAACTACATGAACTGGACTAACCCATTTACTATCCGAAATAGGGTAGATGATTCCCGCATCTAGCAACTTGATGATCTCTTTCTTGAATACCTCTTTCATTATAGGATTCAATCTTCTTTGATGTTCAATAGAGGGTTTGTGGTTATCTTCCATCAATATCTTATGCATGCACAAGGAAGGTTTAATGCCAACTAAATCATCAATAGTATAGCCAATGGCTTTCCTATGCAATCTTAGCTCATGCAACAACTTAGCAAGTTCATCATCATTCAAGCATGCATTCACAATCACCGGATATGTAAGATTATCACCAAGAAAAGCATACTTCAAATGAGAGGGGAGGGGTTTGAGTTCAAGTTTAGGAGGACCTTTGTCGAGTGGAGACGATCCAAATAACGTTGGTTGAGATGAATCCAAAGCAAATGAAGACCCTCCAAGGCTCCTTGAAGCTTGATCATCATCAAGAGCTGCTTCTGGGGAAACCACCGTTGGATCCACGGATCCTGGCACATCCACGGCCGTGGAAGTTGCCAAGCTTGCTCGTTGGAGCTTTCCAGAGAGTTCTACGGCCGTGGAACACACTCCACGCCCGTGGTTCCTACAGGTGCTTAACATGCTTTCGTGAACCTCAAATTCAGCTCTTGTCTCCTTTTCTAGTGCTTCCAAGGCCTTGATTTCTTCATTGCAAGCCTCCTCATCACCTTCTTCCATCAAACTTAAACTAAGAACCTTCTCCAAGGGGTCCTTGATCAAGATCGAGCTCACGACTTCTCTAGACTCCTCTTGCTCGACTATGTTGAATACATCCTCATCAAGGGTTGGCCCTTTCATCATTGTGGATAGCTTGAACTTGATATTCTCTTCTCCAATGTTGAAGGAGAGAATCCCATTCTTACAATCTACCAAGCATCCGGAAGTGGCTAGGAAAGGTCTCCCTAAGATGATGGGAACCGGATAGTCCACCGGAATGTCCAAGACAACAAAATTAATCGGCACATAGAACATCCCTAATTGCACCGGAATGTCCTCCAAGATCCCAACCGGGTGAGTGATCGAACGGTCCGCAATATAGAGGGTCATCTTGACCGGTTTTGGCTCTCCTAGCCCGACCTTGTTGCAAAGTGCAAGCGGTATGATGCTTACACTTGCTCCAAGATCACAAAGGGCTTCATACTTCACTTCTCCCACTCCGATTGGCACACAAAAGGATCCCGGATCTCTTAGCTTAGGAGGCATCTCCTCCTTCATCGTTTGAATCAATTCCGATGACCTCTTAGTCATCCTTACTTCCCCAACCTCCTCCAACTTCTTTTTGTTAGAGAGTATTTCCTTCAAGAACTTGCCATATGCCGGCATTCCTAAAATAGCATCCATGAACGGAATGTTAATATGTAATTTAGACATAAGTTCAAGGAATTTACCAAAGTGATTGTCCAAGTGAGCTCTTGCTCGTGATTGAGGGAACAGTAGTGGTGGCTTGTATGGAGGCGGTGCCACATATGTTGGCTCAACATCCTTGCTCTTGCCTCCATCTTCTTGCAATACTTCTTCTTCTACCACTACTTGCTTTCCCTTAGCATTTTCCTTGGGCAAAGGATCTTTCATACTCAACCCACTCCTCGTTGTAATGGCCAACACTTGGCCTCTTGGGTTGTCATCGGTTCTTCCGGGAAGCTTTCCCGGATCTCTATGAGCTTCACCCGCCTTTTGGAACACTTGTGCTTCCAACACCTTTTGAGCTTTAGAAATGGAAGCCACCGTGCTCTCAAGACCACTCAACCTTCCAAGCAATTTCTCAAACATTATCTCGGTTCTATCTTTTGGAGGTTGGGTAAATCCGGTGGAGGCTCTTGTGAAGCTTTTGGTGGAGCTGCGCTTGTAGAAGCGGGAGGGTTCAAGGCACCATCCGGGTTAGAATAGGAAAACCCGGGATGGTTATGGTTGGGCCGGTAATTGTTGAATTGCCGGTTGTTGTTGAAGTTCCTTGGGCCTTTATAGTTGTTGTAGTTGCCCTTTCCCATGTAGTTCACATCTTCCTCCTTAGAAGATAAGTTTGCTTGCACTTGCACTTGAGGGGTTGCTTGATTCTTCAAAGTTGTAGCACACAACTCCCTCAAAGACTTTAGCTCGTTGTTGATGGCGTCAAGCTTGAAATTGCTCATGGTGACTTCACTCACCTCATATGCTCCTGCCTTTCTCCCTTCACTCTTTCTATGGGAGTACTTCTCAATCACTAGAGCTTGCTTCTCTACAAACTCCCAAGCCTCATCCACATGTTTTTCCATGAAAGTCCCACCGGAAAGAGATTGGAGCTTGAATTGGCTATCTTCATCAAGTCCCTTGAAGTAGATCTCTAATAGCTCAATTTTAGGTATACCATGGTGTGGACAATCTAGGAGAAGGTCTTTGTTCGCCCCTAGAGGTGTGTGCAAATAAGTTTTAAATTTATAAAACTAGAATCAAGCAGCGAACCCGCAGTGTATGGATCGACGTAGCTAAGCAAGAATTCCAGAGTATCGAACACAGGGATTTGGGTGGGAAACAAATTCGATAGCAGGTTATCAAGCAAATAAATATGAGAGTTTTGCAAATATTGGGAAAACAACAATCCTAAAGATCCAAGTATCCAGCTGTGGCAATCGATTCAAGATATACTAATAATATAAAGACAGAGTTGAGATATGCAAAGGTATACTAATGTAAGGTAATCGTACGGTGAAGTTCCAAGAACCTTATATAACTCATCTACAAGGCACTCCCTATACAGGTTGTTGAGGCTCAATATAGAAAGATTCTAAAGATGAGAATTAGTGTCAAATACCCAAACTTATATCCTAAAGATCAAGACTAACTTAACCGATTGAGGTTGTTGAGGCTCACAATCGAGGTAGATGTTGTTGAGGCTTCACTACCACCTAGAAAAGACAAGTCTAAACTAAATTAAAGCAAATATTTAACTTTGGATTAAAGTAAAAGCAGGTTCGTGGACATAAGGGAAATCACGGTTGGTTCTTGAGGTTCCACGGCCGTGGACTCAAGAACAGACCGTAATTTAGGGTCGTCGGCGATTCTCTCTAACTCTCAGGGTCTAATCTGTTAGCGATCGATCTATCATCATCTAAGCCACAACTATCAACCCTTCACCTTAGAATTGTTAAGGGTTTTTAGCCAATAACAGTCATGTTGATATCAATTCAAGAATTAAAAGATAGAAAGATGGAAACTTTCAAGAACTTTCAATAATCTCCAAACTAATCTCAAAGTCACAAAGAGAACAAGTATTGTCCAAAAGATTCAAAGTAAAGCAAATAATCACAACTTTAGGAAAGAAAGAAAACGGGATGTCAATCTGTTTCCAAATCAAACCTAAACAAGAAGAGAGATCTTCTTGCAAGATCTTCCGAAAACTCCGATCTTCCACAAATCCGGAAATCTCAACAGCAATCTCCACCAAAAGTGCGAGATTAGGGCAATTTTCCCGGTGCGAACTTCGATCTCCAATGAGATATCCAAGCTTCCAAGCTACGGCTAAACGATCCTTGTGAGCGTAAGCAACTCCCTAAACGAAGATTGTAAGCAGGCCTGAAGGAATCTCCTTTCTCCCGTCTTTTTATAATGTAGGGCAAAATGTCGGCCCGGCCCAATCTTCAAAAGATCGTGGCTTCGAAGTGTGGCGAAAAGATTCGCCAAGATCACGGTCGTGGAAGTGTTCCACGACCGTAATTTAGAGCGTGGAAATAAATACGGTTTGCACCATATGTTCCACGGCCGTAATATCCTCTGGAATGAACATCAATTCTAACTATGAATCCACGGCCGTAATTCTGAACGTGGTTTGGATTCCGGCCGTATTTTAGGGCATAATTTAGGGCAAGAACGTGATTCTTCCCTATCCTCGTGCATTCCTCAAGCTAAAGCTCCAATTTGCTTCCAAAGAATGTCCTCAATCTATGGACAACTCAATCAACTCTTCTTTTGCTCGATTCCGTTTGGAAATAGCTCCAAATCACCTATAATCAACATAGAACTAGTGTAGACATCCATATCGACAATATAGGTAATACTAGCTCACATATGCACAAAGTTCAATCAAAGACTATCGATATGAATCAAATACGTTTAGAAAACGTGCCTAAAATATCACAATATTTCATGCTAACAAATAACCCCATACTTAACACTTGCTTGTCCCTAAGCAAGGTCTTTGAAAAAGCTTTAAACAAGAGTTAGGATGAAATATGTGTACCTTCCTTTGGTGAATGTGACTTCTAAAGAACAGATCATTCTCAAACCTTGCTTCAATCGTTCATCAAACTTTCACACACTCAATTAAAGAGTAAAAGGCAAAGAAAATTCATGAACCAATTTAACTTCAAAACAAGCATTATAACCCTCAAACATTATCAAAATCAATCACAAGAAACTTCAATTTAGATCACCAAGTCATATAACATTCTTTTGATCTCAAGGACTTTCGAAGAAAAGGTCTAGAATATGGAAGGAAAGGGAAAACTTTAAGGGAAATTGGTGCATAAATCCGGGAAAGTGGATAACTACCTTCTTCTTCTTATGCGGTTCCCGCAACACTTCAACTTAGAGCTTCGCTCTCTTCTTTTCATTTTTCGACTTTACTTTTGGAGTTATGGACAGAGGTGCACAAAAACCGAAGCCTAGGAGATCGGCGTTTCTCAAATTTTCAAGAGATGCCTCAAACCCTTAGCGCACATACCGTAATCCGCTAGGAATATCACTCAATCCGACTTTGGCAAGACACAAACACCCGGCTATGTGAATGGTGCTGAGTTACTCATCGTCATGATTGACTTCCCCAAACCTACAATTTCTTTCTATTCATTTGATTGCAAATAATTGCTCTCATGGCCCTCCCACATCAAACATGCCTTTTTCATTCACTTCTCCAAATTCCCGGATAGGTAAAGGAGGCTAATATTTCAATGAGGAGGTAGATGATCAAAGAAAGAAGAAAGAAAGTATCGAATTGCCTTAATCATTTCAACAAGAAGTATAGGAACTTATAATGTGATTTCAACTTCAATTTCTCAACATGATTTAGGTAACGTTTTCACATTATAAAACTTGCAAAAGAGGTAAAATTCATTCATTCAAATTCTTTTCGATTTACTATTCTTTTGAGCATGCAATTGTTATCAAACTCCATCCACAAGTAATGATTATCATGGAAATCATCTCAATTCATTAGGAGCACAAAATTTTTCAAAATTTTTCAATTTTTATGGGTTTTTAAAGTTCTTTTTCATGCAATGCAATAAGGAAACGTGTGACACATAATGAACATGCAACGATAGTCTCGAATGAAAGCAAACATAGAGAGTAGAGTTATTACAAACTTTTAGTACATCCCACCCCATACTTAGGACGAACATTGTCCCTAATGTTCAAAAGAAAGAACAAAAGAAAGAAAAGAAAAAGAAACTCACAAATGGTGGCGGGAATGTCTAAAACAAACGATCAGGCATCAATCACTGCGGCGGCGGTGGAGGTGGGAATGGAGAGAAGCTGGAGTCGTATGGCCGCCCAAACTGCTGGCGGTAGACGTCCCTCATCATGTGGTCAAGGTCGTCGAGGCGTCCGTCTCTAGCGTCGGCTCGGATCTCCAACGCTCCAACTCTCTCTGAAAGTCCGGTGGCCCAATCCGGCATCCGCTCGTACCATCCCGGGACGTGATCGTATGGTGCTGGTGCTGGTGGTGGTGCTGCTGGCTGCTGCGTGGACCAAGGAGGGGGGGTGTCATACCAAGTGGGAGGTGTAGTCATCCACGTGGGCCTCTCACTCACGCTAGCGCGGCGAGATGACGAGCCTGAGGCTCTAGCTGGGCGTGGAGAGCGTCTGGGTACATCTGGGGCCGCCTCCGGCTGGTCCGGAAACGTGTCAAACTCCTGCTCCGCTCCTCCACCACTCTCGTACAAATCTCCCATCTCCTCCTCCTCCACAACCGGTGGTGGGACGTAAGGGGGAGCTACTAGCCTGTTCGCGTGCATCGCAGCGAACGTCTCCTTCCAATTGTGGCGTCCCACCACAATGGAATACTCCGGCAGCCACTCAATACCCCTGCCTGTCCTGCTCTCCCAAGGCATGCCCGCATAAGGCGGACCTCTATGTGTGGGGAAAATGAGTCCCCTAACCATAAATGCATGTAATCCTAAAGGTACGGCCGGTATGCGGGTGCAAGCAAAAAAATCTACACCAAAACTCCTAGCAATGTGGGTAACTATCCCACCATATCCGATGTTCCCCTTCGACTTGTTCTTGAGCTTGCTCATCGTAGCAGCCAAGAGAGTAGCACAATCTGCACGGCGTCCATACAGCATACAATAGAGCAAGAATAGCTCATCCGTCTTGATCTTTTGGGGCGTCTCCGTCCTAGGAAAGAGACACTCCGAAAGAACGCGGTGAGCTATCTTCAAGGTTAAATGGTACATCAATTTAGCCTTGGTATCGGTGGGCTGCCAACGGTCCTCGTCGGCGTAAATCATCGCAACTTCCGCCCAAAAGTCCTTAGGGTAGATACCACTCGGGAATCGACCATTGTAGGTCTCATGGAACCCGAAAATGGTCCTAAACTCAACAATACTCAAATGGTAGTCTCGTTCCATGAGACGGAAAGAGACGGTCCTATCGACGTGGCTGTGCTCGAAAGACGTCACAACCTCTCGGGTGATCTCCTCATAGGCGTCTTCACGAATATTCGTGAAGACAAGTAATACGGCTCTATCCAAGAGCCATGTAAGATCATCTACTATGTTGAGAGGATGTAGATCCTCCAACAACAAATACCTAGGGCCAATCACTGCCCTCTTTTGTATCTTCTCAAATGTAGCAAGGTGGTTCTCGTGTATGGTCGGAATGCTAGGGTGAGGGGTGAAGATGGAGGTGAAGGTGAAGATGGAGGTGAAGGAGATGAGGGTGGTGGTGCCCTAGAGGTGGAGGGATTGCCTTTCCTTTTCTTATTCTACTCTCCCTTCTTCTCCTTTATCCTTCCCGACACTCTCCTTACAAAATCCATTTTTCTCCAAAAATTACGGTCTGTTCTTCAGGTTCCACGGCCGTGGTTTACCCAGAGACCGTGATTCGTCTCAGAATCTCGTGAATCTCAGCAAATTCACCAACAATCAACACAACAAGCAGTCCTAATCTAATTCCTTCTAGTCTTTGTCAGTTCTTCCTAAAAATCTATAGCAAAAACGAACTAAATCCGCGAAATTCAAGAAGAAAGAATAAACCTCTTTTTCGGATTGAAAAACCCGAAATGCGCGTTTGTTGATGGATTTCCGCTCGGTTTGTCGCTTGGATCTTGTTCGTGGTTGGATTTGCTGCAGTTTAGGATGAAGAATCGTTGAAAACGATTAGAAAACGAGGAATTGGAGGGGGTCGTGGGATTTCGGCGTTTAGGTCGTGGAAAGGGGTAAGTTTTTGGGTAATTTTGTGAAGAATGTGGCTTATATAGTCGCAGGCAAAATTTTGAAAATCACGGTCTGTCGGGGTGTTCCACGGCCGTGGAAGTGTACGGAACCGTGATTTTGGTGATTTTTCAAAGGCTTTTGAGAATTACGGCCACTGTAGCTATGACGACCGTAATTTAGACCGTGGAACCTTCTGTAAAGCTTCAAAGTCCAAATTTCGTCACTTTTCTTCAACATTATCTTCCCTTTCTCCTTTTCCATCGATCCTACAACCAAAAACACGAACATACCGGAAGAAATCGAGGAAAAATAAAGCAAAAATGTCTATTCTAAGCTAAACTATGAATTGAAAACGAAAACGAAAATGCAATACCTTGGGTTGCCTCCCTAGAAGCGCTTTGTTTAAGGTCCGTAGCTAGACCAATCTCGCACTTATTCGAGTGCGGTTGGCGCAAACTCCTCAGCTTGGAGTTCCGGCGTATACTTCTTGAGTCGTTGGCCGTTCACCTTAAAACTTCCGCTAGCTTCACCCCATACTTCAACTGCACCATGGGGGAAAATACGCTTAATTAGAAAAGGTCCATTCTAACGAGATTTAAGCTTACCTGGAAAGAGGCGAAGTCTTGAATTGAAGAGGAGAACTTGATCTTCTTCTTTGAAGTCCTTTGGAATGATATGCTTATCATGCCAACGCTTTGCTCTTTCCTTGTAGATCTTGGCGTTTTCGTAAGCGTTCAAACGGAGTTCATCCAGCTTGTTGATGTCTAGGAGACGCTTCTCTCCCGCTTCCTTCATGCCGAAATTCAGCCATTTGATTGCCCAAAACGCTTTGTGCTCTAGCTCGACCGGCAAGTGACAAGACTTCCCATACACAAGGTTGTATGGTGTGGTTCCTATGGGAGTCTTGTACGCAGTCCGGTACGCCCATAAAGCATCATCTAGCTTCAAGGACCAATCCTTCCTAGTCCTTGAAACCGTCTTCTCTAGAATTCCTTTGATCTCCCTATTTGAGATCTCAACTTGTCCACTCGTTTGTGGATGGTAAGGGGTAGCGATCTTGTGAGTAACCCTATACTTAGCTAGAAGAGCTTCAAAGCGACGGGCTATGAAGTGAGAACCTCCATCACTAATGATCGTCCTTGGTGTCCCGAATCGCGGAAAAATGGTCTTGTTGAAGAACTTAACCACCACCATGGCATCATTTGTGGGAGAGGCAATTGCTTCCACCCATCTAGAAACGTAATCTACCGCCAATAGTATGTATTGATTTCCACAAGAAGATGGGAATGGTCCCATGAAATCAACTCCCCAAACGTCAAAAATCTCCACCTCTTGGATGTTGTTGAGGGGCATTTCGTTCCTTCTAGAAATATTTCCTGTTCTTTGACAAGCATCGCAGCAAGAAACAAAGGATTGCCAATCTCTAAATAAAGTAGGCCAATAGAATCCAGATTGCAATACCTTTGCGCTAGTCTTGTTCGAACTAGTGTGTCCTCCACAAGGTAGTGAATGACAATGACGGATGACACTTTGCATCTCATCTTCTGGCACACATCGCCGAATGATGCCATCCGGACCTCTCTTAAAGAGGAGAGGCTCGTTCCAATAGTATTCCCGGACGTCCTTAAAGAACTTCTTCCTTTGTGCGTAGGATAGTCCGGGTGGTATCTCCTGGCAAACCAAATAGTTAACAAAATCAGCAAACCATGGTTCGTTACCTTTGGAGATCACGTTGATGCACTCCTCTATAATGTGTAGGTGCTCGTCCGGAAAGGAGTCATCAATGGGTAGATGGTCGTCCTCTAGATGTGTTAGACGACTCAAATGATCCGCAACAGAATTTTCCGAGCCTTTCTTGTCGCGGATCTCAAGATCGAATTCTTGTAGGAGAAGAATCCATCTAATTAGCCTTGGCTTCGCGTCTTTCTTCGCAAGGAGGTACCGGATCGCAGCATGATCCGTGTAGACAATCACCTTTGCACCTACAAGATAAGAGCGAAACTTGTCAATAGCATAGACAATGGCTAAAAACTCTTTCTCGGTAGTGGCGTAGTTGAGCTGCGCTTCGTCTAGCGTCTTGCTAGCATAATATATGGCATGGGTTCGCCCTTCCTTTCGTTGTCCAAGAACAGCTCCAATAGCTACATCACTAGCATCGCACATAATCTCGAAGGGGAGAGTCCAATCCGGAGGTTGGATAATAGGTGCTGAAATTAGAGCTTGCCGGATGGTATTAAATGCATCCAAACATTCCTGCGAAAACTCAAAAACCGCATCCTTCATCAATAGATTAGTGAGTGGTTTTGATATCTTAGAAAAGTCCTTAATGAAACGTCTATAAAATCCAGCATGTCCTAGGAAACTTCTTATCCCTTTCACTGAGATTGGGGGAGGAAGTTTCTCTATGGTCTCTATCTTAGCCTTGTCTACCTCTATCCCTCTACTGGAGACTAAGTGACCTAATACGATTCCTTCCTTAACCATGAATTGACACTTCTCCCAATTAAGAACTAGGTTAGTGTCTTCACACCTTTGTAAAACAAGAGAAAGGTTAGAAAGGCAATCGTTAAAAGAGGAACCGTAAACGGAGAAGTCGTCCATGAAGACTTCCATGATTTCCTCTACATATTCGGAGAAGATGGCCATCATGCACCGTTGAAAGGTGGTTGGGGCGTTGCAAAGCCCGAACGGCATTCTCCTATAGGCGAACGTACCCCAAGGGCACGTGAATGTGGTCTTCTCTTGATCATCCGGATGTATCGGAATCTGAAAGAAACCACTATAACCGTCAAGGTAGCAAAAATGTGAATGTTGTGCTAACCTTTCAAGCATTTGATCAATGAATGGCAATGGAAAGTGATCCTTCCGCGTTGCGTTGTTGAGCTTGCGGTAGTCTATGCACATTCGCCATCCAGTCACGGTTCGGGTAGGAATGAGTTCGTTGTTCTTGTTGGTGATGACCGTCATTCCTCCCTTCTTCGGAACTACTTGAACCGGACTCACCCACTTGCTATCGGAGATAGGGTAGATGATACCTGCATCAAGAAGTTTAAGGATTTCCCTCTTGACAACCTCCTTCATGGTCGGATTCAACCGCCTTTGAGGTTGTCTTGAAGTTCTAAAATCCTCCTCCATTAGTATCTTATGCATACATAGGGAGGGTTTAATTCCTACTAAGTCCTCAATAGTGTAGCCTATGGCTTTTCTATGTTTCCTAAGGACAATCATGAGCTGTTCATGTTCATCTATGCTTAATTCGGAGCTAACGATAACCGGAAAGGTAGAATTAGATCCAAAAAAAGCGTACCTTAGATGAGTAGGAAGTGGTTTGAGTTCCATTACTTTCGGAGCTTCCAATGATCCTTGAGGAGCATCCGACGTTTCCTTAGAAGTTTCTAAGGGTGTTGAGTGGTTTGGAGAGGAATTAGAAGAAGTTGAAGAAGTTTGCCGGTCACCCTCTTCCACGGTCAGAATTACGGCCTCCCCATGTGTTCCACGGCCGTGTAATCCCCTGGAATGGAGGTCGATTTTGGTTGTGAAATCCACGGTCGTGGAATATAGGGTATGACCGTGGATTCTTACATTCTCAGCCTCATCGTGGAGTTTCTCAAACTCCTCTTCATGGATCTCTTCTTGTGCTTCTAAGGCTTTAATTTCCTCCTTGCACTCTTCTTCTTCCCCTACATTTGTTAGACTCATGGTAATAGCTTTTTGTAAAGGATCGTTAAAAAGAATCGCACTTACCTCCTCCCTAGACAAACCTTCTTCGTCTTGGATATCGTAAATATCCTCGTCAAAGATTGGCTCCTTCATTAGAGTGGAAAGAACGAACTCTACTTTCTCTTCTCCAATATCAAAAGCGAGTCTCCCATTCTTGCAATCGACCATGCAGCCGGAAGTTGCAAGAAACGGTCTTCCGAGTATGATCGGGACCGGACTATCTGCAGGAATGTCAAGCACGACAAAATCAATGGGAACAAAGAATTTACCTAGCTTGACCGGGACGTCTTCTACAATACCGACGGGGCGAGTGATGGATCGATCCGCCATGTATAACGTCATCTTCACCGGTTTAGGTTCACCTAAACCGATCTTCCTGCACAACGCAAGTGGTATAATGCTCACACTTGCTCCTAAGTCACATAAAGCGTCGTATGTGACATCTCCCACCCCAATGGGAATGCAAAATGACCCCGGATCCTTCAACTTTGGGGGCATTTTCTCCTTCATGGTCTTGATGAGATCCGAGGAATCCGAACTCATCTTGACCTCTCCGAAATCCTCTAGCTTCCTCTTGTTGGAGAGGAGCTCCTTCAAGAACTTGCCATAAGCCGGCATACCTACAATAGCATCAATGAATGGTATATTAATATGCAGCTTACTCATGAGTTCTATGAACTTACCGAATTGTTTGTCTAGGCGCGCTCGCGCTCTAGATTGAGGGAATGGTAGGGGAGGTTTGTAAGCTGGAGGAAGAGCATAGACATCTTCCTGCTCCTTTCCCTTTCCTTTGTCCTTCTCTACGGGGACTTCAACGAACGTAGGCTGCGGATCGGTAGTAGTCACTCCGCTCCTAGTTGTAATCGCCATCACCCTTCCCTTAGGGTTGTCCTCCATCTTTCCTGGAAGTTTCCCTTGATTTCTAGGGACTTCCTCTGCGTGGTTGAACATTTGGTTTTCTAAAACCTTTTGAGCTTTATCAACCTTAGAGATTTGATCGTCAACCTTGATGAGGCGGTTCTCCAACCCTTGAAGCTTTCCCATGATCGTTTCCAATATGGGATCGGGCTTCTCCTTCCCCGAAGTGTTTCCTCCATTAGATGATTGCCCCTGGCTTTTCAAAGGAGTAGAGGAAGAGGAAGGTGGAGTTAGTGAATTAGAATTGGAAGGATAAGAGTTACCGGAATTTTGTTGATTGGGGCGCCAATTGTTGTTGTTTGAACCCCTATTGTTGTTCCAATCATTGTTCCGGTTGTTGTTGTTTCCATTCCAGTTGTTATTCCGGTTGTTACCCCGGTTAGTGTTGTTGCCACCATTATTGTTGCCCAAATAACCAACATCCTTCCCTTGTTGCTTTGGGAAGTTGGTCTTGATAGCCTCCTTCAACTCTTTGATCTCATTGTTGAGGGAGAAAATCTGATTTTGAGCTTCATGTGTGAGCTTTGCTCCTTGCTCCACACGATTTCCCTCCACTTTTCGGTGGGAATACTTCTCTATGACTCTTGCTTGCTTCTCAATGAAGTCCCAAGCGTCATCTTCTCTCATGTCCATGAACGTTCCACATGAGAGGGATTGGAGGTTGAACTGCGTTCCCGCGTCCAGCCCCTTGTAGTAAATCTCCAGCAAGACAAGTTTGGATATGCCATGATGAGGGCAATCCAAGAGCAAATCCTGAAACCTTTCCCAAGATTGAAACAAACTTTCGTTAAGTCTCATAGAAAAAGCATTAATCTTACCTCTAAGTTCCGCCGTTTTGGAAGGCGGAAAGAACTTGGTGAGAAATTCCGCGGAAAGGTCTTCCCACGTATCTAGTTTCCCACTAGGAAGAGCTTGATACCATGACAACGCCTTCCCCTTCAAGGAGAAGAAGAAGGGTTTAAGCTTGTAACTGTTGGTAGTAGCGCTCTCCGGCCTCATCGTCTCCATCATACACTCGAAGTTTTGCAAGTGTTGGTGTGGAGATTCAGCGCTTGTACCGCCAAATTGGTTTTGGCGAACAAGAGTAATAACTTGAGGGTTAAAGCTAAACCCTTGGACATCTTCAGCATCAAAATTCACGCCCAAGCGGCGTGGTTGTTGTGTTGGATCCATCCGCTGGCCAAGAGTTCTTGGCTCATTATCCACATGTTCGACCCTCACATTCCTAGGTGGAATGCGGCGGTTAGTAGCTCCTTGTGGATGGAAAGGATTCACATTGACCGTAGGATCAATCTCCTCTAATGGTGGCATGGAAGAGTCACTATCATCAGCGGATGAATGACCTCTCCTTCTTCTAGATCTTGATGTCCTTCTTGAGGATTTGTTGATTTCTTTAATCTTAAGGTCGCTTATTTCTAATCTCATCTGGAACATCTGATCCTGTAGACTGTTAACTTGGGATTGATGGCGATCCATCTCATCCCGGCGGAGGTTCTCATTCCAATGGAGTTGAGCCTCCTTCTCAGCCAATTCCGCCTGAAGATCACGCTCGTGTTCTTCAGCCATCTTCTTTTCCTTGCGCTTTTGCCTTAAGGTTTTCTCTAGCTCTTGATCAAGAGGTAAGAGATCCTTGGTGTTCCTAGACCTGCGCATGCACTCAAGAAAATATCAAATAACGAGAGCAAGCTCCCAAGCTTGACAACCGGTTACCGAATTCGGCCGAAACCAAATCCCCGGCAACGGCGCCAAAAACTTGTTCGCCCCTAGAGGTGTGTGCAAATAAGTTTTAAATTTATAAAACTAGAATCAAGCAGCAAACCCGCAGTGTACGGATCGACGTAGCTAAGCAAGAATTCCAGAGTATCGAACACAGGGATTTGGGTGGGAAACAAATTCGATAGCAGGTTATCAAGCGAATAAATATGAGAGTTTTGCATATATTGGGAAAATAACAATCCTAAAGATCCAAGTATCCAGCTGTGGCAATCGATTCAAGATATACTAATAATATAAAGACAGAGTTGAGATATGCAAAGTTTTACTAATGTAAGGTAATCGTACGGTGAAGTTCCAAGAACCTTATATAACTCATCTACAAAGCACTCCCTATACAGGTTGTTGAGGCTCAATATAGAAAGATTTTAAAGATGAGAATTAGTGTCAAATACCCAAACTTATATCCTACAGATCAAGACTAACTTAACCGATTGAGGTTGTTAAGGCTCACAATCGAGGTAGAGGTTGTTGAGGCTTCACTACCACCTAGAAAAGACAAGTCTAAACTAAATTAAAGCAAATCTTTAACTTTGGATTAAAGTAAAAGCAGGTTCGTGGACATAAGGGAAATCACGATTGGTTCTTGAGGTTCCACGGCCGTGGACTCAAGAACAGACCGTAATTTAGGGTCGTCGGCGATTCTCTCTAACTCTCAGGGTCTAATCTGTTAGCGATCGATCTATCATCATCTAAGCCACAACTATCAACCCTTCACCTTAGAATTGTTAAGGGTTGTTAGCCAATAACAGTGATGTTGATATCAATTCAAGAATTAAAAGATAGAAAGATGGAAACTTTCAAGAACTTTCAATAATCTCCAAACTAATCTCAAAGTCACAAAGAGAACAAGTATTGTCCAAAAGATTCAAAGTAAAGCAAATAATCACAACTTTAGGAAAGAAAGAAAACGGGATGTCAATCCGTTTCCAAATCAAACCTAAACAAGAAGAGAGATCTTCTTGCAAGATCTTCCGAAAACTCCGATCTTCCATAAATCCGGAAATCTCAACAGCAATCTCCACCAAAAGTGCGAGATTAGGGCAATTTTCCCGGTGCGAACTTCGATCTCCAATGAGATATCCAAGCTTCCAAGCTAGGGCTAAACGATCCTTGTGAGCGTAAGCAACTCCCTAAGCGAAGATTGTAAGCAGGCCTGACGGAATCTCCTTTCTCCCGTCTTTTTATAATGTAGGGCAAAATGTCGGCCCGACCCAATCTTCAAAAGATCGTGGCTTCGAAGTGTGGCGAAAAGATTCGCCAAGATCACGGTCGTGGAAGTGTTCCACGACCGTAATTTAGAGCGTGGAAATAAATACGGTTTGCACCATATGTTCCACGGCCGTAATATCCTCTGGAATGAACATCAATTTCTGACTATAAATCCACGGCCGTAATTCTGAACGTGGTTTGGATTCCGGCCGTATTTTAGGGCGTAATTTAGGGCAAGAACGTGATTCTTCCCTAGCCTCGTGCATTCCTCAAGCTAAAGCTCCAATTTGCTTCCAAAGAATGTCCTCAATCTATGGACAACTCAATCAACTCTTCTTTTGCTCGAATCTGTTTGGAAATAGCTCCAAATCACCTATAATCAACATAGAACTAGTGTAGACATCCATATCGACAATATAGGTAATACTAGCTCACATATGCACAAAGTTCAATCAAAGACTATCGATATGAATCAAATACGTTTAGAAAACGTGCCTAAAATATCACAATATTTCATGCTAACAGTCTTTGAACCTCTCCCAAGACTTGAACAAGCTCTCTCTATCCTTCATTACAAAGGCGTTGATCTTCCCTCTTAACTCGGTAGTCTTGGAAGGTGGGAAGAACTTAGTCAAAAACTCAGTTGTCATCTCCTCCCAAGTACCAACTCGCCCTTGTGGAATAGATTAATACCAAGCTAAGGCTTTGTCCTTAAGAGAGAAGGAGAAAGCACTAAGCTTCTGGTTGTTGCTCTCCAATCTAGGCGGTCTAAGAGTCTCCATCAAGATCTCATAGTTCATCAAGTGTTGATGAGGAGACTCTCCTTCCATCCCTCCAAATTGATTATGCCGGATCATTTGTAGAACTTGAGGGCAGAGCTCGTAATTATGGGATGCGGGATCTCCTAAGTTCATACTCGGACGGTGTGCTCTTTGTACCGGATCCATACATTTCCCTTACGTTTGTGGCTCTTCCATAGCAATTGGCACAACCCGAATGTTGACCGCCGGCCGCGGTTGTGGTGGAGGTGGAGGAGGTTGTTGACGGTTAAGCTCTCTTTGCACAAGAGCTTGCCTAATCCCCTCAATCTCCCTCCTAGTTGCCTCTTGCCTCTCATTGGCAAGTCTCCTCTCATTCTCCAAAGCTTCATCCCTTATCCTAATTTGCTCTAAAGCCTCATCCAACTCAGCTTGGAGATCTCTTCCGGCCATCTCTTTTCCCTTTTTAATGCTCTTGGATCTAGATCTAAGGGTTTTCTCCGGTTCGGGACCGAATGGAGCTAAATCCTTGCCACGAGATCTTCGCATACACGTAAAGAGTGAGAGATGTCTTTAAAAGCAAAGACACAAACCAAAAAGAGATCAAAAGCAACAAGAAAGACCTACACTATAAACAATCACAAAATAATGACTCAATCTAGACCTAGTCCCCGGCAACGGCGCCAAAAACTTGTCACGCTCAAGATGTGTGTGATACGCAATAGGTTTTAAATTTATAAACTCGTTATATTTCTGCTAACTCCTAGCAAACCCGCAGTGTACGGGACGTTTGTAGTAGGGATAGTATTTCGAGGTCGAACACAAAGACTAAGGTGAGATTGTTTCGATTAGTGATTAAGTTTAGTGAAGATCTAAGCCTAAGAAAGGAGAAGAAAATAAAGAAATGAGAATCTAAATGTTTTTGGGTGGTTTTTAGGTGATAAATCAAGGATCATAAATCATGCGAAATATAATAATCAACTAAGCTAACAAATCAACACAAACAAACAAGCTAAACACGAGATATAGATCAAAGAGAGAAAAGCGGATTCTAGGGATTGGGTGTTCCGGTTATGGCAAAGAACTCAAGCTATCTAATCATTCCTTGTACTAACTACAATATGTTGGGAGTGAGTGTTTCTAGATTGGGATCAATCACCGGGTAGGTCTCATGATCCACTAATCCGTTCTCAAGATCTTATCACTGGGTAAGTCTCTAAGAACCTAAGGAATGGAATTCTACACAAACCGGATTGTCACCTAGGGATCTAACCTTTCTTCACCGGGTAAGTCTCGGAAGGGTAAGTCCTAAACAACTATCCTAGAACACTTAGTCCAATGGCGGCTTATGAGGCTCATCACTACCTGGGGTTTGTCATCTTTGGAATCTAAGAGTAAGAATCACCGGGTAGGTCTCTTCTAACACTTAGTTGCTAACACTAGGTCACCCTAGGATAGATTTAACTCAACAAACACTAGGATTTCAACATTCTAACAATCCAGAACTTAGACACATCGAACCAGGTAAACCACGGGCTGTTCTACCACTTCAACGGCCGTGGACTGGCAAGAACAAACCGTGGACTTCAACAAAGGCTTCGTTCAAGTAAACAAGTCATCTAAAGGTAAATCTAAGTCCATCCTATCATAGTCCTAGCCATAACCATCCTTTCCTTACCCTAGAATCGCATCTATTTAGCCTACAATATTCATGCTAACAATCGAAATCATCAAACATAAAATCATGGCTTCCATTTGCAAGATAATGAAGAGAAAGAGATGAACAAGTGAAGCAAGTGAAACCAAGCTGAAAATAAGATTAGAAAGACTCACAACCCTTCCAAAAGAAGGTTTAAACGATTCTTACAACTCTAGAAATCGATTCCGAAAATCTTCACTACAAAACCTATCAAAGTCTAGCAATGGTGTGTTCTTCTCTTCTTCTCCAATGGTAGCCCTCCTTCTCCTCCAATGGTAGCTCTCTTCTTGAGAGAATCTTCTTGTTGAGAGTGTGGGAGAGAATGGTAGTGATGGGAGTTGTCCTTCTCTCAGCCTTGCAGGACCACTTTTATACTACAACCTTGCTAGAGTTGGCCTTGAGATCGTGGCACAACTGTCACAACCGTCTGGCAAAAACCACGGTTGGTTCCACGGCCGTGGTCCCTTTAGTGACCGTGGTTTGGTGCTTCAGTGTTGCCTTGGTTCATTAAGCTATTATTTGGTGCATGGCTTGTGTTGACAAGGTTCCATGAGTCCTCCTTAGCCTCTAGCTTGCATTCTAATGAGTCCGAGGGTGTGTCATCTTGATGAACGATCCTCAAACGTATCGATTAAGCTCCTAAATCTCCCAAAATACCTATAAAGCAATGCAAAAGTTCGTGTAGACGTCTATCTCGACAAAA
Source organism: Fagopyrum esculentum (assembly GCA_033239045.1). NCBI lineage: Eukaryota > Viridiplantae > Streptophyta > Magnoliopsida > Caryophyllales > Polygonaceae > Fagopyrum > Fagopyrum esculentum. The sequence goes on along the minus strand of BSUD01000006.1, from coordinate 127,570,952 downwards.
TACGTGAATTGAGTGCAAACGTCGTGAACTAGTGCTAGTCCATGCATGAATGAGTGACAAATCTATCTAAATGATTACCTAAACCTAAGTCATAAATCGTGTTATCAAAAATACCCCATACTTAAGGTTTGCTCATCCCCGAGCAATCTCCCAACTATAGACTAAGAGATGACATGATTTATGCATGCAGAAAAATGGCAAAATCTTTTTGGAGTTATGCTTCTAACATTGGATCACCTTCATAGTCATGTTTCATGGCAATGGACGAGAAATCATGCATCAAATAAATGAGGGAACGGAAAGACAATTGTTCTTAACTCAAAAGCATGCATGAAATGTAAAAATTAAGAAGTCAAGATGATCAAGAGCATATCCAATCTAGATTACTAAGTCTTACAAACATGCAAATAGGTCATAAGGTCTTTGTGAAATAAAAGGCCAAGAAACGTTGTGATTAGGTGGGGATTTTTCTAGGCTATGTGATGCTAATTCGGAAATGGAACTAACTCCACAATTTTGTCCTCGATCAACTTCCCACAAGTGTATATTTTCTCCATTTTTTCTTTTTCATTTTCTTTCACTTATTTTTGAGACAATGGCATTGGTGTACAAAAGCCGAAACCTTGTGATTAGGCGTCCTCGGGTTTTTCTATTTTTCGAGGTGCATCCACACCGGGCACACATACCAAAGCTCGTTAGGACTATTGGTTTATTTGACTTTGGCAAGGCACAAACACCCGATTATGTGAATGGTGCCGAGTTATTCGTCATTTAAACCAACGTCCCCAAACCTATATTTTTGTCAACACTTTCACAACAAATTCAACATTTTATTCATGGCATTCTTTCATCAACATCTTCACCCAACACTTGCTTTTCACACACATCAACACACTAACATGCTCCTATTCCCAGATGGGTCAAAAGAGGTCAAATTATATCAATTGAGGTGCTCAAACATTATGATCAAGATGAGAAGTAGAGAAAGATGAATTGCCTCATTCATTCCTAGATGATGTGCAGGAACTAGCATGTAATATCGACTTTCAATACTCAATCCATTCTAGGCAAACATCGAGATCACAATCCATTCATGGGATTCAAGATAAGTACTTCAAGTCCACATATGCATTCATCAATTTAACACATAAGGCTATCCATAGCCAATCCACAAGACAAGATTCATCATTAGGGTCATATCCAAGCCTAGAAAGCACAAAAATTTTTAAGTCCACATATATATGAATTTTTTGGTTTTTTTGAAATGAGTATATACAATGCAAGATATGTGACAATATTAAACTATCCTAGATGCTAATCATGCAAAGGATCATGCAAACCCCACCCCATACTTAGAAACACATTGTCCCCAATGTGGCATTCAAGTAAAGAAGAGTGAAAGAGGGTTCTCACAATGTAAAAAATGGTTTACTTCGGTATTTGGAATTACTCAAGTGGATTGATGGTGAATGATCCTATCAACAATGGTAGAGAGCTCTAAGTGTTCATCAAGGCGTCGAGACCCACGCTAGGCACCGCTAGCCGTCCAAGTTCCGCGTCCGCTCCACCCATAATTGATGAGGGGTTCATCACCATCATTCATATGCCATGCAACGCTTCTAATGCTACCAAGACTCTAGCACACACAAAGCACACCAAACACACAAAAACAGAAAAATCAAAAACAAAAACAAAAACGAAAAGGGAAAGACGTTACCAATGGGTTGCCTCCCATCAAGCGCTTCTTTAAGGTCAATAGCTTGACCAAACTTGGGGGTGTCTCATTCTAGGTAAAGTGGGGCAATCATATCCACCGGAGCTTCCGGGATATACTTCTTCAACCGGTGCCCATTCACCTTGAAATCTCCACAATGCTCCCCTCCTATCTCAATTGCTCCATGGGGGAATATCTTCTTCACCACATACGGCCCGGTCCATCTTGATTTTAGCTTTCCGGGGAAAAGCCGCAACCTTGAGTTGAAGAGAAGGACAAGGTCGCCTTCACTCAACTCCTTCGGGATGAGGCGCTTGTCATGCCACCGTTTGGTTCTCTCCTTCTAGATCCGGGAATTCTCATAGGCATCCAACCGGATCTCCTCAAGAGCGTTCATATCAAGCAACCTCTTCTCTCCCGCCTCCTTGAGGTCAAAATTTAGCCACTTGATGGCCCAATAAGCTCTATGCTCCATGTCTACCGGAAGGTGGCAAGATTTGCCATAGACTAACTTGTAAGGAGTGGTGCCAATCGGTGTCTTGAAAGCGGTTCTATATGCACACAAGGCATCATTGAGCTTCATAGCCCAATCCTTTCTCGTTCTAGAGACCGTCTTCTCAAGAATTCCCTTTATCTCTCGGTTGGAGATCTCTACTTGGCCACTAGTTTGGGGATGGTAAGGTGTTGCCACCTTATGAGTCACCCCATACTTAGCCAAAAGTGCCCCAAAGTTCCTATTAGTGAAGTGCTTCCCTCCATCACTTATGATCACCCTTGGTGTTCCAAACCTAGGAAAGATCACTCGGTTGAAGAACCGCACCACCACTTTGGCATCATTTGTGGGAGAGGCGATTGCCTCGACCCATCTCGAAACATAGTCTACCGCCAATAGGATGTAGAGGTTGCCACAAGAAGAGGGGAACGGTCCCATGAAGTCCACACCCCACACATCAAATATCTCCACCTCTTGTATGTTGTTCAAGGGCATTTCATTTCTCCTTGAGATGTTGCCCATCCTTTGACAAGCATCACAAGCTACCACAAAGCTTTGCACATCCTTGAACAAACTTGGCCAAAAGAAGCCCGATTGCAACACCTTAGCACATGTCTTGTGTGAGCTAGCATGCCCTCCACATGGCAAGGAATGACAATGGCGGATCACACTCTCCACCTCATCCTCCGGTATGCATCTTCTAAACATTCCATCTGGCCCTCTCTTGAACAAAAGTGGTTCACTCCAATAGTAGTGCCTCACATCTTTGAAGAACTTCTTTCTTTGGGCATATGTCAATCCGGGAGGCACTTCCTCACACACAAGATAGTTCACAATGTCGGCATACCATGGCTCACTTCCTCTAGACACTTGGAACAAGCACTCCTCCACCATTTGCAATTGCTCATCCCGGAATGAGTCACAATCGGGATGTCATCTCTCTCGAGCTCCAATGGTGGGATTCTACTAAGGTGATCCGCCACAGAGTTTTCGGATCCCTTCTTGTCCCGGATTTCCAAATCAAACTCTTGAAGAAGAAGGATCCACCGAATCAACCTAGGCTTTGCATCCTTCTTGGTAAGGAGATAACGGATCGCAGCATGATCCGTATACACTATGACCTTCGCTCCGACAAGATATGAGCGGAACTTCTCAAATGCATACACAACCGCTAGCAACTCCTTCTCGGTGGTAGCATAATTGAGTTGGGCACATCTAGCGTCTTGCTAGCATAATAAATGGCATGTGTCCGCCCATCTTTCCTTTGCCCCAAAACAGCCCCAACGGCTACATCACTTGCATCACACATGATCTCAAACGGTAAACTCCAATCAGGAGGTTGCATGATAGGTGCGGAGATCAAGGCGTTCTTCAACCTACAAAAAGCCTCAAGGCAATCCTTGGAGAAAACAAACTAAACATCTTTCATTAGCAGGTTAGTCATAGGCTTAGAAATTTTAGAGAAGTATTTAATAAACCTCCGGTAAAAACCGGCATGCCCTAAGAAACTCCTTACCCCTTTCACCGAGGTAGGTGGTGGCAACTTCTCTATCATTTCAATCTTGGCCCTATCAACCTCAATGCCACGGTTGGACACCAAGTGTCCCAACACAATACCTTCACTTACCATGAAGTGGCATTTTTCCCAATTCAAGACAAGATTTGTCTCCTCACATCTCTTAAGTACTAATGACAAGTTAGCTAAGCAATTATCAAAGGAAGAACCATAAACAAAAAAAATCATCCATAAACACTTCCATGATGTTTTCAATGTATTCCAAAAAGATAGCCATCATACACCTTTGGAAGGTTGCGGGTGCATTACACAACCCAAATGGCATTCTCCTATATGCAAAAGTTCCCCATGGACATGTAAATGTGGTTTTCTCTTGCTCATCGGGGTGGATAGGGATTTGGAAGAATCCACTATAGCCATCTAAGTAGCAAAAATGAGAGTGTTGAGCTAACCTTTCTAGCATTTGGTCAATGAAAGGAAGAGGGAAGTGATCTTTCCTAGAGGCCATGTTCAATTTCCTATAGTCAATACACATCCTCCATCCCGTAACCGTCCTAGTTGGGATTAGTTCATTGTTCTCATTAGTCACTACGGTCATCCCATCCTTCTTGGGAACTACATGAATGGGACTAACCCATTTACTATCCAAAATAGGGTAGATGATTCCCGCATCTAGCAACTTGATGATCTCTTTCTTGAATACCTCTTTCATTATAGGATTCAATCTTCTTTGATGTTCAATAGAGGGTTTGTGGTTATCTTCCATCAATATCTTATGCATGCACAAGGAAGGTTTAATGCCAACTAAATCATCAATAGTATAGCCAATGGCTTTCCTATGCAATCTTAGCTCATGCAACAACTTAGCAAGTTCATCATCATTCAAGCATGCATTCACAATCACCGGATATGTAAGATTATCACCAAGAAAAGCATACTTAAATTGAGAGGGGAGGGGTTTGAGTTCAAGTTTAGGAGGACCTTTGTCGAGTGGAGACGATCCAAATAACGTTGGTTGAGATGAATCCAAAGCAAATGAAGACCCTCCAAGGCTCCTTGAAGCTTGATCATCATCAAGAGCTGCTTCTGGGGAAACCACCGTTGGATCCACGGATCCTGGCACATCCACGGCCGTGGAAGTTGCCAAGCTTGCTCGTTGGAGCTTTCCAAAGAGTTCTACGGCCATGGAACACACTCCACGCCCGTGGTTCATACAGGTGCTTAACATGCTTTCGTGAACCTCAAATTCAGCTCTTGTCTCCTTTTCTAGTGCTTCCAAGGCCTTGATTTCTTCATTGCAAGCCTCCTCATCACCTTCTTCTATCAAACTTAAACTAAGAACCTTCTCCAAGGGGTCCTTGATCAAGATCGAGCTCACAACTTCTCTAGACTCCTCTTGCTCGACTATGTTGAATGCATCCTCATCAAGGGTTGGCCCTTTCATCATTGTGGATAGCTTGAACTTGATATTCTCTTCTCCAATGTTGAAGGAGAGAATCCCATTCTTACAATCTACCAAGCATCCGGAAGTGGCTAGGAAAGGTCTACCTAAGATGATGGGAACCGGATAGTCCGCCGGAATGTCCAAGACAACAAAATCAATCGGCACATAGAACTTCCCTAATTGCACCGGAATGTCCTCCAAGATCCCAACCGGGTGAGTGATCGAACGGTCCGCCATATAGAGGGTCATCTTGACCGGTTTTGGCTCTCCTAGCCCGACCTTGTTGCAAAGTGCAAGCGGTATGATGCTTACACTTGCTCCAAGATCACAAAGGGCTTCATACTTCACTTCTCCCACTCCGATTGGCACACAAAAGGATCCCAGATCTCTTAGCTTAGGAGGCATCTCCTCCTTCATCGTTTGAATCAATTCCGAGGACCTCTTAGTCATCCTTACTTCCCCAACCTCCTCCAACTTCTTTTTGTTGGAGAGTATTTCCTTCAAGAACTTGCCATATGCCGGCATTCCTAAAATAGCATCCATGAACGGAATGTTAATATGTAATTTAGACATAAGTTCAAGGAATTTACCAAAGTGATTGTCCAAGTGAGCTCTTGCTCGTGATTGTGGGAACAGTAGTGGTGGCTTGTATGGAGGCGGTGCCACATATGTTGGCTCAACATCCTTGCTCTTGCCTCCATCTTCTTGCAATACTTCTTCTTCTACCACTACTTGCTTTCCCTTAGCATTTTCCTTGGGCAAAGGATCCTTCATACTCAACCCACTCCTCGTTGTAATGGCCAACACTTGGCCTCTTGGGTTGTCATCGGTTCTTCCGGGAAGCTTTCCCGGATCTCTATGAGCTTCACCCGCCTTTTGGAACACTTGTGCTTCCAACCCCTTTTGAGCTTTAGAAATGGAAGCCACCGTGCTCTCAAGACCACTCAACCTTCCAAATAATTTCTCAAACATCATCTCGGTTCTATCTTTTGGAGGTTGGGTAAATCCGGTGGAGGCTCTTGTGAAGCTTTTGGTGGAGCTGCGCTTGTAGAAGCGGGAGGGTTCAAGGCACCATCCGGGTTAGAATAGGAAAACCCGGGATGGTTATGGTGGGGCCAGTAATTGTTGAATTGCCGGTTGTTGTTGAAGTTTCTTGGGCCTTGATAGTTGTTGTAGTTGCCCCTTCCCATGTAGTTCACATCTTCCTCCTTAGAAGATAAGTTTGCTTGCACTTGCACTTGAGGGGTTGCTTGATTCTTCAAAGTTGTAGCAGACAACTCCCTCAAAGACTTTAGCTCGTTGTTGATGGCGTCAAGCTTGAAATTGCTCATGGTGACTTCACTCACCTCATATGCTCCTGCCTTTCTCCCTTCACTCTTTCTATGGGAGTACTTCTCAATCACTAGAGCTTGCTTCTCTACAAACTCCCAAGCCTCATCCACATGTTTTTCCATGAAAGTCCCACCGGAAAGAGATTGGAGCTTGAATTGGCTATCTTCATCAAGTCCCTTGAAGTAGATCTCTAATAGCTCAATTTTAGGTATACCATGGTGTGGACAATCTAGGAGAAGGTCTTTGAACCTCTCCCAAGACTTGAACAAGCTCTCTCTATCCTTCATTACAAAGGCGTTGATCTTCCCTCTTAACTCGGTAGTCTTGGAAGGTGGGAAGAACTTAGTCAAAAACTCAGTTGTCATCTCCTCCCAAGTACCAACTCGCCCTTGTGGAATAGATTAATACCAAGCTAAGGCTTTGTCCTTAAGAGAGAAGGAGAAAGCACTAAGCTTATGGTTGTTGCTCTCCAATCTAGGCGGTCTAAGAGTCTCCATCAAGATCTCATAGTTCATCAAGTGTTGATGAGGAGACTCTCCTTCCATCCCTCCAAATTGATTATGCCGGATCATTTGTAGAACTTGAGGGCAGAGCTCCTAATCATGGGTTGCGGGATCTCCTAAGTTCATACTCGGACGGTTTGCTCTTTGTGCCGGATCCATACATTGCCCTAACGTTTGTGGCTCTTCCATAGCAATGGGCACAACCCGAATGTTGACCGCCGGCTGCGGTTGTGGTGGAGGTGGAGGAGGTTGTTGACAGTTAAGCTCTCTTTGCACAAGAGCTTGCCTAATCTCCTCTAGTTGCCTCTTGCCTCTCATTGGCAAGTCTCCTCTTATTCTCCAAAGCTTCATCCCTTATCCTAATTTGCTCTAAAGCCTTATCCAACTCAGCTTGGAGATCTCTTCCGGCCATCTCTTTTCCCTTTTTAATGCTCTTGGATCTAGATCTAAGGGTTTTCTCCGGTTCGGGATCGAATGGAGCTAAATCCTTGCCACGAGATCTTCGCATACACGTAAAGAGTGAGAGATGTCTTGAAAAGCAAAGACACAAACCAAAAAGAGATCAAAAGCAACAAGAAAGACCTACACTATAAACAATCACAAAATAATGACTCAATCTAGACCTAGTCCCCGGCAACGGCGCCAAAAACTTGTCACGCTCAGGATGTGTGTGATACGCAATAGGTTTTAAATTTATAAACTCGTTATATTTCTCCTAACTCCTAGCGAACCCGCAGTGTACGGGACGTTTGTAGTAGCGATAGTATTCTGAGGTCGAACACAAAGACTAAGGTGAGATTGTTTCGATTAGTGATTAAGTTTAGTGAAGATCTAAGCCTAAGAAAGGAGAAGGAAATAAAGAAATGAGAATCTAAATGTTTTTGGGTGGTTTTTAGGTGATCAATCAAGGATCATAAATAATGCGAAATATAATAACCAACTAAGCTAACAAATCAACACAAACAAACAAGCTAAACACGAGATATAGATCAAAGAGAGAAAAGCGGATTCTAGGGATTGGGTGTTCCGGTTATGGCAAAGAACTCAAGCTATCTAATCATTCCTTGGATTAACTACAATATGTTGGGAGTGAGTGTTTCTAGATTGGGATCAATCACCGGGTAGGTCTCATGATCCCCTAATCCGTTCCTAAGATCTTATCACCGGGTAAGTCTCTAAGAACCTAAGGAATAGAATTCTACACAAACCGGATTGTCACCTAGGGATCTAACCTTTCTTCACCGGGTAAGTCTCGGAAGGGTAAGTCCTAAACAACTATCTTAGCACACTTAGTCCAATGGCGGCTTATGAGGCACATCACTACCTAGGGTTTGTCATCTTTAAAATCTAAGAGTAAGAATCACCGGGTAGGTCTCTTCTAACACTTAGTTGCTAACACTAGGTCACCCTAGGATAGATTTAACTCAACAAACACTAGGATTTCAACATTCTAACAATCTAGAACATAGACCCATCGAACCAGGTAAACCACGGGCTGTTCTACCACTTCCACGGCCATGGACTGGCAAGAACAAACCGTGGACTTCAATAGAGGCTTTGTTCAAGTAAACAAGACATCCAAAGGTAAATCTAAGTCCATCCTATCATAGTCCTAGCCATAACCATCCTTTCCTTACCCTAGAATCACATCTATTTAGCCTACAACATTCATGCTAACAATCGAAATCATCAAACATAAAATCATGGCTTCTATTTGCAAGATAATGAAGAGAAAGAGATGAACAAGTGAAGCAAGTGAAACCAAGCTGAAAATAAGATTAGAAAGACTCACAACCCTTCCAAAAGAAGGTTTAAACGATTCTTACAACTCTAGAAATCGATTCCGAAAATCTTCACTACAAAACCTATCAAAGTCTAGCAATGGTGTGTTCTTCTCTTCTTCTCCAATGGTAGCCCTCCTTCTCCTCCAATGGTAGCTCTCTTCTTGAGAGAATCTTCTTGTTGAGAGTGTGGGAGAGAATGGTAGTGATGGGAGTTGTCCTTCTCTCAGCCTTGCAGGACCACTTTTATACTACAACCTTGCTAGAGTTGGCCTTGAGATCGTGGCACAACTGTCACAACCGTCTGGCAAAAACCACGGTTGGTTCCACGGCCGTGGTCCCTCCAGTGACCGTGGTTTGGTGCTTCAGTGTTGCCTTGGTTCATTAAGCTATGATTTGGTGCATGGCTTGTGTTGACAAGGTTCCACGAGTCCTCCTTAGCCTCTAGCTTGCATTCTAATGAGTCCGAGGGTGTGTCATCTTGATGAACGATCCTCAAACGTATCGATTAAGCTCCTAAATCTCACAAAATACCTACAAAGCAATGCAAAAGTCCGTGTAGACGTCTATCTCGACAAAATACGTGAATTGAGTGCAAACGTTGTGAACTAGTGCTAAACCATGCATGAATGAGTGAGAAATCTATCTAAATGATTACCTAAACCTAAGTCATAAATCGTGTTATCACTCTAACCTGCGGTAAATCTAAAAACACAATAAAACAACCATTAGCTAGTTATCTAAACATTAGAAGAGTAATAATAGCACACACACACACATAGCAAAAGTAAACACTCATCATGCTTTCCAACAATCCATTTATTATCTTCGTTTCAGTCATTCACTCTTACTAATGATACTTTTTTTTTGACACGAGGGATTCCCAAACCTCGCCTCCGCCCCCGTGTAACCATCAGGAATGGATCCGATGCATCTCACCTTGTACCTGTATGGTCTGGGTATAGAGAACCTCCCAGTCTCCTGGCAGAGCTGGGCAGTGATGTCACGGCCCGTTAAACATACGCTTGAGCCTTAAAACATGATAACCACGTTCGTCCTAACAAGTTGTTATTTTTATTATAACACACATTGCACACACACAACCATTATCACCCACCTAATATCCAGAAACCAGCTAAGTATGTCGCAAGGACTTACCTGAATCACACTCTCAATGTCCCAACTCGGTCCGCAACCGTAGAAACTCAAATGCCTGTTACAAAAGGCATGTGGATCAAAATCACATCCCATACTCTTAGAAGTTACAAATTCTAAGAAGTACTGTCTCAAGAGGAGAATTACAAAAATACACTCTCTTAAGGTAAAAGATTATTTTACCCCTGATCCCGGAAACTCTCAAAAGTTTATTCTTAACTTCTAATACTTTCTTTTAGAACTTGTTTCCATAATCTGGTTGTTCAAGGATAGTTCACTAGAGGTTATAAGGTTAAAACTCAAACACTCTTCAAAGAGAACAACATCATCCCTTTCCCGGTTACACTACTCTTATACATATATGTATACGTATGTTATACGTTACTCTTACCCATCTATGTATATATATACTTATGTATGTATACACTCTACTTATTCATATATATACCATTATTTTTTTAATTTTTTTCCAACTCGTATCTATGTATACGTATGTATATATATATATATATATATATATATATATATATATATATATATATATATATATATATATATATATATATATATATATATATATATATATATATATATATATATATAAATCTAACTCTTCCAACTCATATATTCATATACCGTGTACACTAGCATGTAATGATCTCTTTATATGAATATATACTCATTTCTACCAATTCCTACTTTTCTATAACTTATACATCCATAGTTATAAAATTGCACTGCTATTTATATAAATCTATTTATCACTCCCCTTTCCAACCTCTATGCAAATCTATATAAGTATACAAAAGTACTCTGAAATGGAGTACTCACCCATCGCAGTACCAACCGCAGCTCCCCCTTGAAGAACTTGGTCTACTCCGAGCGGAACCGTCTTCGAATCGAGTTTGATCCAATCTATTTAGTACCGGCCAACAGTAGAATCGATAAGCATATCTCGCTTACACTTGTTACGTGAAAGAATTGACGAGGGATGAAGGTCCACTTATTTACCGCGATGCCGACCGGAGGTGATGCTACTCCAGTTGACGAGAGGTGGACGAGGTCGAAGATGTGCCACCTGGGTCGCGATAAGATGATCCGAAGGGAGGAAGACTTACCGGTCTTTCGTTTCTGAAGGGAGTCGGGGTCCAGTCTTGGTTCTAGCGGTGTCGTAGGTTGGAGGCGTATGGGCTGCAGTGGGTGTAGGCGGTTCGATTCCGGCGCCTACGAGTTGTTGATTGTCGACAGGACCGGCAGAAGAAGTCCGGGTGATGTGGGGTTGCTGCCGGCTCGCGATCGGTACTGGTTCAGAGCTTCGTGAGTTGCTGCTGAGGTTTGATATTGACACGGCAGTACGTCTCACAGGGGGAAGGTAAGGTACGTTTAGAAGAACGTTTAGTTTAGGGTTAGGGATTAGGTTAGAGTTAATTTTAATTAGTAAATGATTAGGCAGTGGGCAAATGGGCCGGCCGAAGGTCATTGGGCCAATTAGTTGGGCCTGCTCATCCATAAAACAATTGGCTGCAAGAATAAGGTTACTCCGGAATCGGAATTATCTACGGGTTACGTAAATTATCATTTTATGTGAATAAAGTCACATAAAATGATAAAAATTAATATCGTTTTAATTTTATCTAGAAAAATAGAGGTTGGCGGATCGGAATCCGATTTGATCTGGTATTTAAACAGAGTTTAAATTTCTCGGGTATTACAGTTGATGCTTCCATCAATATAAAAGAAAATGTCATAAAGCCTGAGGCCGATAGAAAGAGCGTCGTCCCACCAAAATACATTGAGATGTGCACTCATTGTCGACATACGTACACTAACATATGTTGTCAGATAAAATTAAATAGTGATATGTTAAGGGGCCCTAAGAACCGAGTCGTTTTCGTTGTTGATTGGGAATCAAGACTCAAGGGGAGTTGTCCTTTGCGTACAAGTCGGACAATTTAAGTCCTACTTTGAATGGCCTCATGGAACTGAACAAACTTCTATAAGCTACCATCGGTATTTGCATGATCAGCTCGGATATCTTGAGGACATAAGATACATATCAATGATTTCCTAATTAATATAGCGGGTGAGGCTGTTAGCGGATTACGGACGATGTTAGGAATTCTCAAATGAGGTCGAAGACATATGGGTGATGAATTTGTTGGGTACTTGAGCAACCCTTGCAGATTAGATTGATGTTGGCGGATATAGGGCCTCAATTATGGAATAAGACCGAGTTAGTTGGCCAAAACTAGATTAAAGAAGTCAAATTTGTGCTTAACTTGGATTCTACAAAGCCAATAGAAGTAGGTGGGATTGGAAGATATGATAGTCAAATTTACGATAAGTCAAATATGAAGAGGATGGTGATGATCGGAAAAAAAAAGTCACGAGATCAATAATTGTGATAGATAAAAAGTGTTTTATGTTATAAATTTTATGGAGCAACAAATAAAGGGTTAATCAAGCCTAAATGGGCTAATAATATGAATATTCATGATATGTATGAAGGAAAACAATAGGTTCAACAAAGACATGACTCAATCATTTTTAGATTATATTAACACGAGTAAATATGCATGTGGTCACAAAAGAGAGACAATAGTAGTAGTACACTTTTGAAACAAATCGACACAAGTCCAAAAGATAAAGTAGCTCACAAGCCGAAATACCACATATTTAATCAACATCTTATAAGTTTAAAAATGCTATATCCATTGCTCCACAATATTAAAACATTGTATATAGATATTACATGATGTTATAAGGATGCATCCCTAAAAAGTCTGCTTTACTAGACGGTTATTTCAATTTTTAAAAGGTATAGACCATGAAATCCGCTCAAAAACTTTAAAACGGCACATTCATTAGCCAACATTCATTTGTACCTGTATGGAATCTACAATTTTTTTTTTTACTTAGTCGGTAAGGGATTAGGAATGATCACCATTTGTTGGTTACCCTTCCTATGGCATCTTTTCGGACGATGACTTCCACCATTGTCAAAATCGTTGAACCAGTTGCAGGGCTGTCATGACCAATTGGTGCCAGTTTATCGGCAGGGCCATTGATTTTCCTGAAAATATTATTGATTTGTACCTGTATGGAATCTACAAAGATAAGAGAAATGTCACTGATGATAATATTAATATCTCCCTCCTTGATTTGTTTTCTAACATCATCGCCAGCCATATCAAACATATCCTCAAACATAGCTGTCAAAGTGTCACGGCTAGAGGTACCAATGAGCATATCCCCATCTATCTACAATCATAATATATATCTTCATGACATCGTGAAGCGTGATCTTGATCTCAACCTAAGGAAAATAAAAGTTGTTGGTCTCCGGATATCGACACTCCACAAATGTAGACGTTAAACTACCATCGACACTCTTGTAGTCGACCTCATGCAAGCCGACAAGTCCACTACGAAGAGCAAACCATAACCAAGTCCTTGACTCCTCTGGATGCAGTCTAACAACCTCGGTCCACTAAGAAACTATCAGGAGATGTCGATGAACACGCAAAACTCCCCTCTCAATACTCTCTCATATGTCGTAGGTCAAGTGTGTGTTCTAATGTTTATGGTATCAGCAATCAAAGGGTCGGAGGCTCTGACCTCCTCCTACGGGACCACCTCTACCTCTAATAAGACCACCCCCTCCCCCCAAGACATCAGTCTTCTGAATGTCCTCTTCTAAATCATCCTCATCCTGTACAACTGGATCCCCCGGGACATCATCATTGTGTTTCTGAAGAACATCAATCATCTCGTTGATATGCACCCGATACTTGTCAACATTAGCCCCTAGTATTGGCATAAGAGCCATTGAGCGGAGACAAACCACTCTATCACTCCCCAATGTAGTCACGGGTCTACTAGAGATTCCTATTAATCTAAGTAAAATAAGATGCATGTTTCTATCAATCTAATTTAAGCAAACAAAAATGATGCATTAATCCTTACTACAATAGTAAGAATAGAAAATTCAACAACAATTCATTTATCAATTCAATCAAACCACAAGTGTAAGATCCTAGGTTTTTGCCTTCACCGCCCCTGCGGTGAAGAGGGCCGCCCCCGCGGCCAGTTGCCCCTGCGGCTGTGAGATCCGCCCCTGCGGATCATGCGACAGATTGCGCCGATCTGTTTTCATCGTTTTATCTTTCTTCCATAGATAGAATACCCGATATTCTATCTTATGGGCCGGTTTTCTTGTTTCTTTCTAACCCTAGACGCCCTTTTCGTCTAGCGTTCCGGCCCTCCTATATATTCTCTTCCTTCTCTCTTTTTTCCCGTTCCTTGCTATCTTCTTCAAACCCTAGAGAGCTGCAGCCGTCCTTTGCTTACTACGACTTCGCTGAAGGTGTAAGTTCATTCCTTCTTGGTTCTTCCTCACGTTCTTACAATGTTCCATGCCTTCTCCTTCTGTTTGGTCTCTTCCTTGCGTTCTTCTCTTTTCTTCTTCTCAAGGATCAAGCTTGAGCCTTGATTCTTTTGGAGTGTTCCGTTATTGACCCTTCGTTGTTCTCATGCTCTTTGGAATTGAGTCTTGACGTGTTGGAACCAAAGGTTCGAGCTTTGGTTGGCCCTGCTGTGAGATCTGTCGAAGAAAAGCCCGACAGTAGCTTTTGACGAAGATCCGCCCCTGCGCTTGCACAGAGCCGCCCCTGCGCCTCTGTTCAGCCGCCTCTGCGCATCTATCTAACCGCCCCTGCGGTTTCTCTGCAGTAACTCCCGTCCTTGGTGAGTTGCTTCCTTCCTTCCTTTCTTCATTCCTTCCTTGGTTCCTTATGGTTGTTCCTTATTCCCCTGAGTTGTTGTAAGACTAAGGTTGAGACTTAGCATGTGTTGATCTCTTATAAATCTTTGAGAGTAGAAGTCATAGACTTCTAGCAACCGTTCCATTCCTGATTCGTGTTGCTTGTTCGTACAGGCTTTCCTTGCTCCTTTCTTGAGGGAAACTGAGCTTCCTTGTGTATTTCTGAGTTGTTTGCTGATCTATTGGGTTACCTTCGTGTGAGGTAAGTCCCGTGGACTTCTTAGCTTCATTCCGCGTATTAGTTGGATTGTTTTGTCTTGCTTGTGTTGTTATCATGTTTATAATGATTAATTGGGAATAGGATTCACCCTTTGTTAACCTTAACTGGCCCAAGTGTATTATAACCGGGCAGTGACCACTTGTCTAGTTCTACAGGAGACTAGAATGTGCTCTTGCAACCCAGACCCGTAGGTAACAGATAATACTGATCTATTCCTATTGGTAGACGGAAGCGGAGGCGAGTTTCGGGAGATTCTCGTGTGACAAAAGAAGTTGAATTACTAATGGATAACCTTAATGAAAGATAATAACCGGTTGTTGTGTAAGCATGCTATGTGTTTTCTTTACCTTATGTGTGTTTGTGCATTTACACTCTTGCTTATACCTAGAATAATAGCTAACGGTTTATACCGTCGTTGTAGATGTTCCGCAGGTTCAGGATGCTGCTGAGTGGTCTGGATGGTGTGGTCAGCCGGGGTTCCCGTACATTATAAGACGGGATTGGGTTTTTGTTTCGTTTATTGTTTCCCTTTTGCTTTGACCCGGCTGTGGAGCTTTTGTGTTTTCGGGTGTTTGAACCTTTGGTTTTATATTAAGTTTTGGTTTTCATTCGTATGTGCCCTGTTGTAAGATCCGTTTGTTGTTGCTACTCTAAGGGTCGGGACCCATTGTGCGGTCCTATCCCGTAGCGCTTCAAGTTCTCAGAACTTGGGGTGTTACAATATGGTATCAGAGCTCTAGGTTGGCAGCAATGACACTCAAAATCTTCTAAAGTTCAGATGGATAAATAAATAGAACCCGCAAGGGGTCTAACGTTTTCAAAAGGGGGTTTTGTTTCTAACCTTTCGGTCTGGATAGATGTACGGGCGACCACCACTAGCTCTGCGGATCTCAACAGTGTAGTTTCTTTTGTGTTGGCCTTTATATGTGCTTTTTCTGGACTTTTGCTTTAGATGTAGCGTTGCCTTATATCTATATATGTAGTCTTATATATCTATCCTTATAGCAGATGGCGCGTACTAGAGCTACATCGTCTATGGGGCGAGGAAGGGGTCGACCACCACTTCCACCTGCCGTCCATGGACGAGGACATGCAGGAAGACCTCCACTAGCTAGAGGTCAGGGCCAAGCTCCAGTTGCTGATCCGCCTATCGACGAGGCATTTGCTGAAGAGGTTGCTGAGAGCATTGTTCCTAAGGCTGGAAATGAGACCGCTGCTAGGTCTGGAGCACAAAGAGCGCCATCAACAAAGTCCGCACGAGTGTCTATCGGAGCTTCTGCATTTTGCGACTATGTGCAGAGGGTTGAGGAGGCTATCAGGACTGGAGGACTAGCACCAGTGCCTCCAGTTCCTGCAAGATCAGTTAAGGTTTCGCAGAGAGTTACACAAGTTGTTGCCCCGCCTGCTCGAGTTGCTGAGGTTGTTAGAGCGTCGGCTGAGGCAAAAGAGCCAAAGCCTGACAGTTGTTTGAAGGCTTTCGACCAGCTGAAGGTTCCCATCTTCGTGGGAAGGACTGGCTTGGAGGAGCAGTGGCTAGGACAGGTTGATTCTGCTATGGAGGCTATCGGTTGCCTTGAGGGACGTCGAGTCAACATAGCACAGACATTGCTGAAGGATCAGGCTCATTCTTGGTGGAGGACAATTCGTAGCAAGATCACCAGTTATGAACAGATAAAGACAGTGATCAGGGATCGCTATTTCCCTGTAGCCATGAGGAGAGACCGTCTTCAAGATTTTCTTGAGGCTGGATTCGAGGATTTACCTATTGCTGAGATAATCCTCAAGTTTCAGGATGAGTTGGCGTTGCTAGGTCCGTCCGCACCACCGGAGGATCAACATATTTACCTTTTCTCTCGGAGGTTGAGAGAATCGACACGCTCTTATCTTACTGGTTTCTGTTGTGAGTCTTTGGCGGACTACCAGGATAGAGCTTCTGCTTATGAGAGAGACCGACCGGGTCAGAGGAGAACTTCTCAAACAGGAGGTCTTGAGAAGAGACAGAAGACTGGATCAGCCACACCTAGAGTTGGAGCAGTTGGTTTTGGGCGTAGTCAGACTCTTGGACGTTCTAGTTTCCAGCAAAGTTCTGATAGAAAACGGCAGTGTCATACCTGCGGAGTAGCTGGACACATCCGAGCTGAGTGCAAGAAGCCAGCAGTGACTTGCTTTTCTTGTGGCAAGCTCGGACACAAAGCTGCGTTTTGCCATCAGGGCAAGGCGCTATCCCAGCAAGGTTCTTCACCTGCTAGTGTTGTTGGAGGAGGACAGAGATCTCAGTACCAGCAGCAGCAGTAGAGAGTTTCAGGTTTTGCCACTCCTCAAGATTCCACTCCGGGACAAGGGAGAGGTAGAGGATGGGTTGGTGGATCTGTAGACACCAGAGATGCACCAACCAAAGTTTATGAGTTGAGGAGTGTTGTAGAGCCGACAGCGCCAACAGCTACAAGTACCATTCACATTAATGGTTTTCCTGTCAGAGTTCTTTTTGATAGTACTGGTGCTACGCATTCTTTTATATCTGATGCATGTGTAGATAGATTGGCCTTAGTTATTGTAGCGGGTAGACCCTTCTTTATAGGATTACCCGATGGGGGTAAGATACGAGGTATGCGAGAGGTTCGCGATTGCCCTATTAGATTGGGAGGTCGCGATTGGAAAGCTAACTAGATCTTGAGTTGAATATCCGTGAAAATGACAGCTGGATCGGAGGCGTGCAAACCTTTCGAAGTACTCGTAGAGAGTTTCGGTTGCCTCTTGCTCGATGTTGCTTA
Organism: Fagopyrum esculentum; assembly: GCA_033239045.1. Taxonomy (NCBI): domain Eukaryota; kingdom Viridiplantae; phylum Streptophyta; class Magnoliopsida; order Caryophyllales; family Polygonaceae; genus Fagopyrum; species Fagopyrum esculentum. Next base: position 127,553,201 of record BSUD01000006.1, on the reverse strand, counting down.
TAGCTTTCTTCAAGCTATTAGCCTTCTTAGCTGGAAAGTATTTCTCCAAGAATGCTTTGTGAAGGTTTTCTCAAGTGTCGATACTCCCGGATGGAAGGTGGTAATACCAATCATTCGCCGAATCTTTGAGTGTGAAGCCGAATGCCCTCATCTTGATTTATTCTTAGGTAATGTTGGCCGGCTTCATGCTCATACACACGGTATAGAACTTCCCAAGGTGCTTAATAGGGTCTTCACCACTTAGCCCATGGAAGGATGGGAGCAATTGAATGGGGCCCGGCTTGAGCTCAAAGTTGACTCCTTCCCCTAGTGCCGGTATAGTGACCGCAAGAGGGTTTTGAGCCAAGGTGGGCTGCGTAAGTTAACGAAGAGTACGGTCGGCCATCTCTTGTTGAAGTTGTTGTTGTCTTCGTTGCCAGATGTGCGTCCTCTCAATTTCTGGATCAAAAGAAGCAAAGCCGGAATTAGTAGCACGGGTTTGAACCATAAAAATGGTTCAAACGGACGGTGCTGAAAACGCTCTCTTTTACCTAGAAGCTAACAGACTAGGTTTTCGTTTGTCGGAGGGTTTCGGCGTCCGGTAGAATGCCGGGTTATTGCCTTTCGGTGACTCCAGTTGCCGGAGAGGCTAATGCGAACAATCCCAATAATGATACAGTTATGGTGGATTCTTCTTCAAGTACTGGAAAGGAGATTACAGTTGCGGATATGATTACAACTACCCCGAATGCGGTTGTCAGTGATACTCATGGTACACCATGCGCTAATGATAAGGAGGATCACCCCATTACTGCAGTTCCTGCGCCTGCAGTAGAGTCTGCTAGTGTCCAACAAAGTTCAATTAATAAAGATCCCAAGGGTACTGCCACATCAGTGACTCATGGCTTAGAGGGTAAATTGATGAAGTCATGGCTCCAAGTTATGGGGGGTGGTACAGCTCCGCAAGCCAATCGGGACAGGATCACAAGAGAGGTGGTTAGCAAGAAAATTAACGTGACCTTTCCTTGAGGGAATGACAGTGACCCTGTTATTGAGATAGATAAGGAGATTACTCACAAATTAAAAGCGAGATGGTTGAATGTTCGCTCCAAACGGTGTGTGCAAGCTTTAAATTTATAACCCTAAACTTAAGCTTAAAACAAGGATGCGAACCCGCAGTGTACGGGTCAATCGTAGTAAAAGCAAGAAAATTCCAGGGGTCGATCACAGGGACTCGGTGAAACAAAGTCAATACGGTATGCTATGTCAATACTAACCACAAGAGCAATTAACACAATCAAAGATGAATAAGAAGTCAATAAAGCAAACATGCAATTCTAGGGATTAAAGCATCTAGTTGTGGTTCCAACTCAAGATCTATAGATAAGTGGACAAAGCTGAGATTTTTGCGTAGGGAAGGTATTTCTAAAGTGGAGTAGATCACCGGGTAAGTCTCACTACACACTAATCCTAAACCGTAACTCCTATCACCGGGTAAGTCTCAAGGAATTAAGATAAAGAACTATAACCTCAAACTAACATACCATCTAAGGGAATAGAATCAACCTTTACCGGGTAAGTCTCAGGCTAACTCACAAAGATGGGATGAAAGCACACTCAAACCCCAATAAAGGATGAACCTTTATTACCTACACTTATGATCGTTAATACACAAACTAAGGAATTACCGGGTAAGTCTCATCCTAAGCTTGCTTTGAACCAGGAAGGTGTAATAAGGATAGGATTTAGCAAACTCTAACACTTAACTCTCAGTTATGGATCAGATAAGTCACCTCGGTCAGCCAGTTACCACCTCGGCCGAAATGTTCATCGACTGAACGAGATGCTTAGGGTTAAGGTTAAAGACTCGAACTTTCAAGATCCTACTGGAATCTAAGATTATTCTATCATCGTTTTTCCCACAACCTTCAGCCAATCACCCTAGAATCACACAAGGAAATTAGCCACTCATCATCATTATGAAAGTATTAAATGTAAGGGAAGAAGGTGAATATTTGAACAAAGAAGAATTTAATGAAAAGACTTCAATAACTGAATCAAATATCACAAACAAAAGCGTTCCTTGGATAATAATCCAACAAGACAAGACAACAAGGAAAGGAATTGAAGATAATCTTACAAAACCCCCCAAAAAGCTATAAAAGCTATGGTCTTCAACCTTCCTTCAACCTTCAAAAAGGTCTTCAACTCTCTCCCAACTTGGAGTAGGCTGCGACTGCTGCGTCGTATGCGAGATTTTCAGCTGTAAGCGGGTGTTGGATTTGTGGAAAATCCAACCCTTTTTATAGGAAAAATAACCCTCCAAAGATAAGAAATCTTAGAAAGATATTATCCCATAAATATAGGTAAAATATATATTCTGCACATCTCCTTCCTTCCAGAAGCTCAGCCCAAAAATATAAGATCACTTTCCAATTTCAAAAGATCTCAGCCAAGAATAAAATATTCTCGCCGCGTCCTAGGTATTCGCCTCGGTCGAGTCGGCGTCTCTGGATCGCCTCGGTCGAGATGAATCTCTGGTCAACCGAGGTGACTCATAACTGAATGTAGAATCTCTCAAAACTGGTCCAAAGTAAATCTTTAATCCATGGCTATGCTTCCTAGATGTAGCTCCAAATGACTCTTGACTTCTTTTGCCCCTTTTTGATGCAAAACGTACCATATTACCTGCAATTACAACGAAACTAGGTGTAGACCTCGATTCTCGCAAAGGTAGATGAAATGGTAGTAAAATCACATAATGTACATACAAACATGCAGATTATGAAAGATAAAACGTCCAAACAAGCCTCAAAATATAGACTATAATTCATGCTATCAAAATACCCCATACTTAGCCCTTGCTTGTCCCCAAGCAAGTTCCTTATACAGAAATCAAGATAGAATGGATTATAAGTCAAGAAAATCAATGAAAAAGTCTTTCAAAAACATTTTATGGTGTGCTACAATCATAGATCACTCTAAGAGGATGCTCCCTGGAATTTAAAAACTCAATATGCTCAAAACATTTTATAAATATAGGAAAGTTGTTCATCTTTGCATAAAATCATAGAATGCATAATAAATCATAATTATCAAAATTAATCATGTATAATCCAGTTTAAACCGCTAAGTCAATCAACAAGCTCAAGGTCTCAAGGGCTTCCCAAAAGAAAAGGTCAAGAAACGTGTAGGGTAGGGATGTATGTAAGGTAATGTGGTGCTAGAATCCGGGAAAAGGATGAACTTCACTTTCACTTTGACTTGCAACATCTTCCACCAATAAGCTTTGCTTATCTCACACTTTTTCTTTTTTACTTTACTTTTTGGGATGCATGGACAGAGGTGCACAATAACCGAAGCCTAGGAAATCCGCAATCATCAATTTCTTGAGATGCATCAAACCCTTGATGCACATACCATGACCCGATAGGAATATCGCTCAATCCGACTTTGGCAAGACACAAACACCCGGCTATGTGAATGGTGCCGAGTTACTCATCTTCATGATTGACTTCCCCAAACCTATTATTGCTTTCTAGCGTTTCACTTCCAGCCAACTCTTCAACTTTAACTTGCTTCCACCACTTTGCTTGCTTCCAAATTCCCGGATAGGTAAAGGGAGGCAAAATGTATATGAGGGGATAAGCATGATCAAGAAGAAGAAGAAGAAGATGATGAATTGCCTTGATCTTTCCAAGAAGAAAGTGAGAGAACTTAACCTGCGGTGTCAACCTTCAAATTCAACATAATTTGGATAAAAACAAGGTATTAAACATGCCAATAATTTCAAACAAAGCATTTAGCAACTTAAACATATTATAAAACCTTTCAAACACATAAAGAATTTAAAACCAGTCAGTAAACAAGATCTTCACTGAGATCATATCCAGATAAGCAACACAAAAATCGTTTTTGAAAACTCTCAGTTAACCCACCTCGGTCGAGATGTTCTTGGTTCAACCGAGATGAAACACCTCGTTTTGCCAGAATCTCCCCGGTCGAGGTCAAAAATTTTTTTTTTTAAAACCAATTTTTTTCAGTTTCGACGTTTTTCTCAATCAAATAACCTGTAAGTATGCATGCAATCTCAGATAAACATATAAATGCAGAATGAAGCATAAATATAAATATCCGATAAATAAAATACATCATAGGTAGTCGAGTAACATACATCAAAGTCATCACGTAGTCAAATAATACATCAAATACCCCATACTTGAGACACACTGTCCCTGTGGGTATAATAAAAGTCTAAATGAAAGAGGACTCACCGGATAAAGAGCCGAACTGCATAAAAATAAATAAATAAAACCCTGCAGCTCCTCAGTAGTCTCGATCCGGTGGTGGTGGTGGTGGTATGTAGGGGAACTGAGTAGGATCATAGGGATAGCCCATGACATGCTGGAACTGTAGCTGAGCCATCATGTGCTGATGATGCTGCCGCTCCTGCATCTCGCGGATGTCCAATGAAAGTGCAGCGTATGAGTCGATAACCTGATCCGTCAGGTCATCGATCCGTCGGTGTGCAACTCTGTCCCTAACTCTCTGTCTCCTGCGCCTAGCGGGCCTGACTAGATCAATAATGGGAGGTGCGCTCGTCCCAGCAGTATCTGTACCTGTGTCCATCGGGACGCCGCCTCCTCTCTCATCAACTGTCTCGTCGTCGTCGTCCTCATCAGCCTCCTCAGCCTCCTCAGCCTCCTCTGCAGCAGGGGCAGCTGCTCCCTCTCTATAGTCCTCCATAAGTGGGGCCCATGTTGTCTGCCAGAAATGCGGATCGAAGACCGAGAACTGTGCAGACCATCTGATGCCCTGGGGTGCAGTCCGCTCCCAAGGCATAGCAACGTATGGTGTAGTCAGTCCACGGGGAACTAGAATCCGCCGTGTAATCATCTCCTGAAGTCCGAGCGGCTTGGCAGCCGCCACCATGGTGCACCCACTCAGATCCATATCCTGATACCTAGCGATATGGGTCACTATCCCTCCGCAGCATATATCTCCCTTCCCCTTGGCCTTGATCCTGTGCAGATCCTCTGCCAGCATCAAGCCAAAGTCAGGGTATCCCCCTTGTGACCATGCAGTATAAAGAGAAGAGCTCCCCCTGTCGGACCTTCTGGGGCGTCTCAGTACGCGCCAGAAGCGTCTCGCTGAAGATCCTGTGTGCCAACCGAAAAACTAGATGATAGATAAGCTTCGCCCTGGAATCACCAGGGCGCCACCTGTCTGCATGTGTAGTAATGTGGGCAATCTGACCCCAGAACTCTCTAGCTACAGCTCGGGTCGGGAAATCTACAGCGGTGGGGGTAGGGAAGCCAAAAATGTCTCTCCAGTAGGCAAGAGGTACTAGGTAGTTCCGGTTCATCAACCGGTACTTCACAGCCCCCTCTGTGGGGAGGTAAGTGAAGGAACTGACAAACTCGAGGGTAGGCTCGAGGTAGGCTGGGGCTCGGATCTCAGTGAACTGATCCAGCCCGACTGTGGTGATCATCCTCCTAAGCTCTCCATCTACGTGGAGACATCAAAGGCAAAAACGTCCAGAAATCTGGGAGCGATAACTAGACGACTAGCAATGCGGTCATAGTCTACCCGTTGTCTCTCATGGATCACCGGGATGGAAGGTCGGGATGAGGAAGAAGAAGGGGAAGGAGAGGATCTATCTCTAAGGGCTAGCAATCTGTCAGAACTCATCTCTAATGCACACTGTCAGAATACCTCGGTCAACTGACAAATACCAAGAATCACCTCGACCGAGGTGCAGACGACTGGACCGAGGCGAAGACAGTTCGAATTCCACTCTCTGATTTTCAGTTCTTTTCCCCCTAAAATCACTACAAATGCTTCCTAAGGGGTACTTATGGATTTCCTCAACAGAATCAAGGGCAACCAAAGCCCAATACGCAGTAAACGAGTGAGTTAGGGTTTTCGAACCTTTGCACCTCGTTTCGGTCGAAACACTCAATCTTCCTGCAGATCCGTAGTAGCAATCGATCTTTCTACCCTTTAATTGCAGTTTGGAAGCAGAAATCGTCGAAAACGAGTGAGAAACGAGGGAGCGAAGTGCTTCTGTCTGCCGCGGTTGAAATGGGGTAAAAAAAAACGAAACTGTAATTTTTTCCTTTTTATACTGTTACTGGATCTGCTGTCACCTCGGTCGAGATGGTCTCGACTGGCCCGAGGTGGTATGGACCGAGGCGGTTCTGCAGAAACCCTAGTCGCCTCGGTTGCCTCAAGAATTAACTCGGTCGAGATGCTCTGACAGTGACCGAGGTGCTTCTTTCTTCTCAGAATCTCGAACTTCTGTCCATCCAGGTGTGCTCCTTCCTGTTGTCTGTCCAGAACACCAAAAACAAAGCAAAGCAAAGCAAAAACAAAAACTATCTAAACTAGACTAGAAAACGGGAAAGAAAGCAATACCTTGGGTTGCCTCCCAAGAAGCGCTTGATTTAAGGTCGCTAGCTGGACCATGATGCGTCTCAAAGGAGGTAGGAGGTTCCCTCACCCCATACTTCACCTCCATCGTGGGGTGGAGTAAGTAGATCCATCAAACGCTCCAAGACGTGTAAGTGCTCGTCGGGGAATGAATCGTCTATGGGTGGGCTATCCGTCTCGCGGGAGGATTCCGGTAGCCGGCTGAGGTGATCCGCAACTGAATTCTCGGATCCCTTCTTATTGCGGATCTCTAGGTCAAACTCTTGAAGCAAGAGAATCCATCGGATAAGGCGCGGCTTTGCATCTTTCTTAGCCAACAAGTAACGAATGGCTGCATGGTCGGTGTAGACAATGACTTTCGCCCCTACTAGATAGGAATGAAACTTCTCGAAAGCATATACAACCGCCAATAACTCCTTCTCGGTGGTAGCGTAGTTGCGTTGTGCTACATCTAGCGTCTTGCTAGCATAATAAATGGCGGTGGTCCGTCCATCTTTCTTCTGTCCAAGCACCGCTCCAACGGCTACATCACTAGCGTCACACATGACCTCAAAGGGTAAGGTCCAATCAGGAGGCTGGATAATGGGAGCGGATATCAACGCTTCCTTAATCCTGTAAAAAGCATCAAGACACTCCTGCGAAAACTCAAAAACAACACCTTTATTCAAGAGGTTTGTTAGAGGTTTAGAAATCTTGGATAAGTCCTTGATGAATCTCCTGTAGAAACCTGCATGCCCGAGAAAACTCCTCACACCTTTAACAGAACAAGGAGGAGGGAGTTTCTCAATAGTCTCGATCTTAGCTCGATCGACCTCAATACCTCGATTAGAAACGAGGTGTCCTAGTACAATGCCTTCATTAACCATAAAATGACACTTCTCCCAATTCAAAACAAGGTTAGTGTCTTCACATCGTTTAAGTACTAGAGAAAGGTTAGATAGGCAATCATCAAAAGAGGAACCATATACAGAAAAATCATCCATAAATACCTCCATGATCTCCTCAATGTACTCGGAAAAGATAGCCATCATGCATCGCTGGAAGGTAGCTGGTGCATTGCACAATCCAAATGGCATCCTCCGATAGGCAAACATCCCCCAAGGACAAGTGAAAGTGGTCTTCTCCTGATCATCCGGATGGATAGGAATCTGGAAGAATCCACTATAGCCGTCTAAGTAGCAAAAGTGTGAATGCTGGGCCAACCGTTCGAGCATTTGATCAATGAAGGGAAGCGGAAAATGATCCTTCCGAGTTGCCGTGTTCAGCTTCCTATAATCGATGCAAACTCTCCAGCCCGTAACGGTCCTCGTTGGGATCAACTCGTTGTTCTTATTCGTCACAACGGTCATCCCTCCTTTCTTCGGAACGACATGCACCGGGCTAACCCACTTGCTGTCCGAGATAGGATAAATAATACCTGCATCCAACAACTTAAGAACTTCTTTCTTCACAACCTCTTTCATGATCGGATTTAACCGTCTTTGAGGTTCCCGTGAAGTCTTATGATTATCTTCCATTAAAATTCTATGCATGCAGAAAGAAGGGTTAATGCCAATAAGATCATCCGTGGTGTAGCCTATGGCTTTTCGATGCTTTCTCAGGACATGCATTAGCTTAGATAATTCAGAATCGGAGAGGGAAGCACTAGCAATAACGGGATAAGTAGAATCCGGTCCAAGAAAGATATACCTCAAGTGACTAGGGAGTTGTTTAAGCTCCACAACTGGAGGTGCTTTCTGAGAGGGATCTGGGCTTCCTCTTTCCAGTGGAGTGGTGTCAGAAACTGGATTAATTGCAATCTCAGTTTGAATCGTCTCGCTGTCGACCTCGGTCGAGGCGCAGAGGCGTTGACCGAGGTGTTCTTCAGACGCCTCGCTCAGTCCAGAAAGTGCCTCGGTCGAGGTACTGCTACTAGATCCGAGGTTGGAAATCTTCGTTTCCTGGGTCAGCTTCTCAGTTTTAGCTCCTGGATCTTCTTCCAGTGCCTTTAAGTTCTGTATATCTGCATCACAAGAAGCATCTATACCTTCCTCCATTAAACTGAAGCTAATAACTCTTTCGAGTGGATCTTTAATAAGGATAGAGCTCACCAATTCTCTTGATTCTTCATCATCGTAGATGTTGAAGATGTCGTCAGTTAGTTGCTCTCCTTTCATGGCTGCAAGTAGTGCGAACTCCACCTCATCGCCACCAACGTTGAATTTCAACTTGGCGTTCTTGCAATCCACATTGCAACCCGAAGTTGCTAGAAATGGCCTCCCGAGAATGATAGGAACAGGATAATCTGCGGGAATGTCAAGTACGACAAAATCTATAGGAAGATAGAAGTTACCTAACTTGACCGGAACGTCCTCCAAAATGCCCACGGGATGGGTGATGGAACGATCCGCCATGTAAAGTCGAATCTTGACCGGCTTGGGCTCTCCAAGACCGATCTTAGTGCATAGCTCCAGCGGGATGATGCTCACGCTGGCTCCTAGATCACAAAGGGCTTCACAAGTGACATCCCCAACTTGAATGGGAATGCAAAATGAGCCGGGATCTCTCAACTTAGGTGGCATCTTCTCCTTCATGATCTTGATAAGCTCTGAAGATTTAGATGTCATCCTAACTTCACCAACATCCTCCAGCTTCCTCTTCCTTGATAAGATCTCTTTTAAGAACTTCCCATAGGCGGGCATACCTAAAATAGCATCAAGGAAAGGAATATTAATATGTAGCTTATTCATCAAGTCAAGAAACTTACCAAAGTGCTTGTCAAGATGTGCTCTGGCTCTGGACTGGGGGAATGGAAGTGGTGGTTTATATGCAGGAAGTGGAACATAAGCTTTTGTCGTTCCTCCAGTTTTTTGTTGCGCCGCCTCGGTTGGCATCTCGGTCGAGGTGTTCTTCGACTGGATCTGGACCGAGGTGGTCTGCGTCGAACGAGGTACTGGATCTGCAGTTTTGAGTCCACTCCTCGTCGTGATGGCCATGCACTGGCCCTTAGGGTTAGTTTCCGTCTTTGCTGGAAGCTTCCCTGGATCTCTTGGCGCTTCATTCGCCCTATTAGCAAGTTGTTGTTCGAAGGACTTTTGGGCCCTCGAAAATGAAGTCATGGAATTCTCCATAGCACTAAGCTTGATCAAGATTGCCTCCAGGACTGCGTCCTTCTTTTCCGGCTGAGACGAACTTGATCCTTGCCCTTGGCTCTTCAATGGAGTAGAAGAAGAAGAAGGAGAAGAGAGGAAAGGGTTAGAGGAATCATTAGAGTTGGAGTTTGAATAATTGTTACCGTTGTTTTGGTTATTCGCCCTCCAATTGTTGCTATTGGATCCCCTATTGTTGTTGTAGTTGTTGTTTCGGGATCCGTTGTTGTTGTTACGGTACCCGTTATTGTTGTTGTTGTTGTTCCTTTGTCCTTGCTCTTCCTTCTTAGTTTGAGCCATCAATAGCTCCTTCAATTGCTTCACGTCGTTCTTCAAGGACGTGAGTTGGTTGTTGTTGGGTTGAGTCTCTTGAAAGTTGACTCTTTTAACTCCACCTTCAGCTCCTTGGTGGGTGTACTTCTCCATGTGCAAGGCTTGCTTCTCAATGAAGTCCCAAGCCTCGTCAACCGCCATGTCCATGAATGTACCGGCGGAGAGTAGTTGGAGATTGAACTGGGTGTTTCCGTCCAGCCCTTTGAAGTAGATCTCCAACAACTCTATCTTTGGAATCCCATGATGTGGGCAATCCAAAAGGATATCCTTGAACCGCTCCCATGATTTAGACAAGCTCTCCTTGTCCTTCATGATGAAAGCATTGATCTTCCCTCTCATTTCAGCAGTCCTTGAGGGGGGAAAGAATTTGGTCAAGAATTCCGTAGTCATCTCTTCCCATGTGCTGATTTTTCCTGCAGGAAGAGATTGATACCAAGTAAGAGCTCTATCTTTAAGAGAAAAGTAGAAAGGTCTTAGCTTGTAGTTGTTGTTCTCAATTCTGGGAGGTCGCAAGGTTTCCATCAAGATCTCGTAGTTTTGAAGATGTTGATGCGGCGACTCCTTCTCTAGCCCTCCGAATTGGCATTGGCGAATCATGGCTAGGACTTGCGGTCGAAGTTCGTAGTCATGATCTGCTGGATCTCCTAGGTTCACTCCTGGACGCCTCAGTTGTTGATTAGGGTCCATTCTTTGACCTAGGGTTTGTGGAATTCCTGCAAGAAGAACATCTCGGACTGGCATCCGAAGTGGATGTACATCGGCCGGGGCGTCAGGTACTGGGATCTGCCTCGGTCGAGGATCAACTACTGGATCCTGCATCGGTCGAAGTAGAATCTGGTTCCGAATTGCTGCGATCTCAGCTTCGATTGCTGCAGTCCTGGCCTGATTCTCTTCTTTCTCTTGCCTTAGCTCTTCTTTACTGAGACGTAGCTGCTCCTGCGTCTCTCTCAACTGGGCCGCAAGATCGCGATCGTCTTGTTGGGCCATCTTCGCTTCTCTTAAGCGTCGCTTGTATGTCTTTTCTGGTTCGGGATCGTAAGGAACGATTTCCTTCCCAATGCGGGTTCTTCGCATATACCTAAGAAAGAACCTGCAAAAGTCACTCAAGTAGAGTGGTAAGATGAAACGGGGCAAATGCCCCAAGAGCAAACCGTACCGGCTCGGTCTAGACCAAGTCCCCGGCAACGGCGCCAAAAACTTGTTCGCTCCAAACGGTGTGTGCAAGCTTTAAATTTATAACCCTAGACTTAAGCTTAAAACAAGGATGCGAACCCGCAGTGTACGGGTCAATCGTAGTAAAAGCAAGAAAATTCCAGGGGTCGATCACAGGGACTCGGTGAAACAAAGTCAATACGGTATGCTATGTCAATACTAACCACAAGAGCAATTAACACAATCAAAGATGAATAAGAAGTCAATAAAGCAAACATGCAATTCTAGGGATTAAAGCATCTAGTTGTGGTTCCAACTCAAGATCTATAGATAAGTGGACAAAGCTGAGATTTTTGCGTAGGGAAGGTATTTCTAAAGTGGAGTAGATCACCGGGTAAGTCTCACTACACACTAATCCTAAACCGTAACTCCTATCACCGGGTAAGTCTCAAGGAATTAAGATAAAGAACTATAACCTCAAACTAACATACCATCTAAGGGAATAGAATCAACCTTTACCGGGTAAGTCTCAGGCTAACTCACAAAGATGGGATGAAAGCACACTCAAACCCCAATAAAGGATAAACCTTTATTACCTACACTTATGATCGTTAATACACAAACTAAGGAATTACCGGGTAAGTCTCATCCTAAGCTTGCTTTGAACCAGGAAGGTGTAATAAGGATAGGATTTAGCAAACTCTAACACTTAACTCTCAGTTATGGATCAGATAAGTCACCTCGGTCAGCCAGTTACCACCTCGGCCGAAATGTTCATCGACTGAACGAGATGCTTAGGGTTAAGGTTAAAGACTCGAACTTTCAGGATCCTACTGGAATCTAAGATTATTCTATCATCGTTTTTCCCACAACCTTCAGCCAATCACCCTAGAATCACACAAGGAAATTAGCCACTCATCATCATTATGAAAGTATTAAATGTAAGGGAAGAAGGTGAATATTTGAACAAAGAAGAATTTAATGAAAAGACTTCAATAACTGAATCAAATATCACAAACAAAAGCGTTCCTTGGATAATAATCCAACAAGACAAGACAACAAGGAAAGGAATTGAAGATAATCTTACAAAACCCCCCAAAAAGCTATAAAAGCTATGGTCTTCAACCTTCCTTCAACCTTCAAAAAGGTTCTTCAACTCTCTCCCAACTTGGAGTAGGCTGCGACTGCTGCGTCGTATGCGAGATTTTCAGCTGTAAGCGGGTGTTGGATTTGTGGAAAATCCAACCCTTTTTATAGGAAAAATAACCCTCCAAAGATAAGAAATCTTAGAAAGATATTATCCCATAAATATAGGTAAAATATATATTCTGCATATCTCCTTCCTTCCAGAAGCTCAGCCCAAAAATATAAGATCACTTTCCAATTTTAAAAGATCTCAGCCAAGAATAAAATATTCTCGCCGCGTCCTAGGTATTCGCCTCGGTCGAGTCGGCGTCTCTGGATCGCCTCGGTCGAGATGAATCTCTGGTCAACCGAGGTGACTCATAACTGAATGTAGAATCTCTCAAAACTGGTCCAAAGTAAATCTTTAATCCATGGATATGCTTCCTGGATGTAGCTCCAAATGACTCTTGACTTCTTTTGCCCCTTTTTGATGCAAAACGTACCATATTACCTGCAATTACAACGAAACTAGGTGTAGACCTCGATTCTCGCAAAGGTAGATGAAATGGTAGTAAAATCACATAATGTACATACAAACATGCAGATTATGAAAGATAAAACGTCCAAACAAGCCTCAAAATATAGACTATAATTCATGCTATCATTGAACTCTATTGTTTTTAAAGTTCTTGGGTTCCCGATAGCTTTTCCAGTTATGGAGAGGAAGATTAGGGAATTATGGAACTACGGAGGTAACGTTCAACTCATTGATTTGGTTAACAATTATTTTCTGGCTAGATTCCGCAATGAGAATGAACTAATGATGGTATTAACCGGAGGTCCTTGGGCGGTGTTTGGCCGTTGCTTAATAATGAAGAAATGGACTCCAGATTTCGTCACCTCCAACCCTATCACCTCAGCCCCTATCTGGATCAAAATGACGGGTGTACCGGTGCAATGGTATCATGAAGCTGTTATTTGGAGTATGGCGGGGGGTGTTTGTATTCCAATATCTATTGACCCTAAAACGCTTCATTTCAACGGAGGGAGATTTGTGCGGGTGTGTGTGGAAATTGATCTGAGAAGGCCATTAAAGAAAGCTATAATCATTAATGGAAAACGGTGCCCAATTGAATATGAGGGGCTTGACACCATCTGGTACAAGTGTGGTCGTTATGGGCATCTTGCATCACATTGTGAAGTCGGAGGTAATGGTAGTCATCAAGTTAATGCTAGTGATCCCGGCTGTAGTATTTCACAGGGTGCTGGAAAAGATTGCATCAATGATGTGTCTGGTGGAGTGTCGGAACCCGTACCGGTGCCGGAAGAGAGTCCTCCGGGCTGTGGGCCTTGGATGATGGTGACACGATGGAACAGAAGCAAAAAAGGCAAGTAGCCATATTCAAAAAATACAGGCCGAGATCAGTATCCAAATGGAAATCAGAGCAAAAACTCACAAGGCAAAATATATGGGCAGAAAGGAAAAGTTGTTTCTCATGCAGAGAAAGTTTATAATCTAAATAAGGAAGGGAATCAAGTGGGACCGAAGTCTGTTAACCACGTGAACGTAAAAAAAGGAGAGCAACTTAGTTGGCCCCAAAAACCCAAGCCCAGCCAAGACCTGCAGCAGGATGTGGTAGTTAGAGGTGGGAACACGTTGGGGAGCATAGAATCGGGTACTGGAGCACAGGTTTTGACAAAGAGTAAAGAAGCATCATGTTCTTCTCCCCAAGCTTTACAAGCTGCTACTGAAACAAATAATACTAATAACACAAGTATTAGTAACAAAAAATACCGTCAGAAACTCAAAAATGAAGCTAGAGGAGCTGCATGGCGAGCAAAGAAGACGGAGGAGGTTGCTCCCATTCCAGGGCCCCTTAAACGACAGAGACAAGAAGAGTTGCAAACCAGACTCACAAATAATAACGTTGTTAACAAGGAGAATACTGTATCAGCGACAGTGGTTACTGGATCTAAACCGTCTGACGCTGAGACAGGTTTAGAAGGATCAACAACTAAGGTTACCCCTCCCCATGCGCTCATTACTACTACGATAGGGCATGCTTCCTCACACAATATACAATTAGAAGAGACAAGCTCTGCTATCATTACACCAGAATCGATTGAGGCAATGGTAAACAGTGACACTACCATGGAGGAGTCAGGTGGAGGTATGCACCAAGCCGTCTGATCTCTCAGTAGTTTCTATTTTTGATATAAGTTTTAATGAATGCTCTTCTGTGGAACGTTTTCGGAGCCGGTAAGAACGGATTCTGACGTGCTATAAGTATCTTTGTAGCCATCATAACATAGATGTCCTAGCTATTTTTGAGCCCCGCATATCAAGTGCTAGAGCACAAGCTGTTTGTGATCGCATGAAATTCTCGGGATGTGTTCGAGTTGAAGCGGAGGGCTTTGAGGGAGGCATTTGGTTGTTATGGAATAAGGAGAAGCTCTCTATATCTATTGTTAATAGCACAAAGCACTTCATTCACGCTAAAATTATGGGAGGACCTGTTTCCTATAGTCTTATAGTGGTGTATATTGCGCCGAATTATCAAAGACGTAGGAAGTTCTGGAGGGACTTAGATAAGGAGATTACAAACATTACTGATCCTTTGATTTGCGGAGGAGATTTCAATTGTATCCGGTATGCTCATGAGCGGGAAGGCGGATCTGGGAAACTACATTTGGATTCAAATACGTTTAATGAGCTTATTCGGCATCATGGCTTGATTGATATTGGCTTTACAGGTGCTGAGTATACATGGGATAATGGAAAATTGAATAACATGAAGATTATGAAAAGGTTAGACTGTAACAGTCAAAAATCGAAGATGTCCTAATTGAGAATTTTAAGCAATTAAATCCGTTTTAACACGAGATACCTCTCGAGGTAACTTGCTCCTAGATGATATTACAACCCGGTGTTATTTGGAGCATTTGGGAGCTTCAATTAATAAAAATGCAGTTGAGAGAAATGATCAGGACATCGGACATGTCCTAGATATGAAAAAACATAGAAAGGCAAAACGGCCAAAAGAGTCGCCATTTCGTTTCTTAGTGGCTAAGAAAGATGGCTTAGGAATACGCGTTTCTCGAGACAATTGCGGAATAATTATCCATACAATATTTCAGATTTATTATTCCAATTTCGAGAAGTTTGGAGAAGGGGTCTTGAACCGCTTTCGGATCGGTGAAAGGATAATTATCGACTCCGCTAAAGGATAATTATCGTCTTCGCTATAAATAGCGGAAATAACATTTATTAATTCATTTCCTTTCACGTTTTCTCGTAAAAGCTCTGATTTCTCTCAATCTTCAAACTCAGATCTACTCTCCATTTCTAATCCGATTTCAAATCCGTTTGAGTTTTTGGATTCCTCTCTTCATTCTCTTCATTTTGGTACCGAATTTCTACATTTCCGCGCAAGAGAAGGCCTGGTCGAGCATATATGATACTAGGGAGGTTCCTTCGCTCAGATTCCGGTGAATTTGATGGTGTCCGAGCGTAGCCTGCGTCGTTGTGATTCCGAATCTTCTTTCGGATCGTCAATCGGGTTAGTAACGAATAAGTTATGAATTTATTCGTTTTCCGTATTGCGATTTAGCCTAAATTGACCTTAGGCTTGTCAAAATGGATAATTGGAAATTCCATTATGCTCGTTGCTTTATTCTGGTGATTATGGGCTGTTTGTTTGATGAGATTTGATGACAGGTGGGTTCAGAAATTGCCTGCGGGCAAAACGTTGTTCTGGCGAAATTTAATTAATTAATTAAAGGTTAATTAATTAAATTAGGATTCTAGAAAATGCTATAAGCTAATTAAATTCAAAGGAATGAATTTAACTGGTGTTTGAAGCGAGAAGTTTAATACGAGGAATATGATATTCTCCGCAGGTATTGTTGAAGGTTTTGGTTAACTATAGCTTAGTTCTTTGTGAGTGTATCCAAACACGATAAAGGAGGATAGTCCGAGTGAGAAATGGACTCAATAGTTGGTTTGCGAGGTTTTATTGTTCTTACCTGTGAGGTAAGTGTATATGAATTACACTTGCTTAATATATGTTATGTATTTAATATGTCATGATTTTACGCATGCTTGAGTGTATATATCTGTTTGTTATGATTGTATGCATGCTTATATGTATATGAGTGAAATGATGATGATGATGACTTGAGATGATTTATGAATGCATGCATGAGGTACACGAGATGATAATGGAAAGAATATGATGAAAGAATATGATGAAAGCATGAAATTGAGTTATGATGTGAAAGTGATAATATAGGATGGTAATTGATTAACTAGCCCAACTGGGTCCCGCACGGGTTTCCGGGGGACGAGGTCGCTACCTGATCTACAGGGGGCCTCAGAGGTCGCTACCTGATCTACAAGGGGCCTCGAGATAAGAAAAACAGCCAGGGGTCGCTACCTGATACAGGGGGCCTCAAGATAAGAAAAATAGTCTAAGATCGCGACCTGATCTACAGGGGGTCTTAGGACAAGATAGCCGAGGTCGCTACCTGATCTACAGGGGGCCTAGGACGCTATCGGGTTGGCCAACCGAAAGAAAAAAAGAAAGAAAGAAAAGAAATACGAAAGCACATGAGAAAATATATCGTACGATCAGTTGGGGCTAGTTAGTTAATTATCACCTATGCATCGATGCGATCGAGTCTAGCATGTTATATGTTATGTTATG
This sequence comes from Fagopyrum esculentum, assembly GCA_033239045.1. Classification (NCBI taxonomy): domain Eukaryota; kingdom Viridiplantae; phylum Streptophyta; class Magnoliopsida; order Caryophyllales; family Polygonaceae; genus Fagopyrum; species Fagopyrum esculentum. The sequence goes on along the minus strand of BSUD01000006.1, from coordinate 127,536,346 downwards.
ATTATTTATATGTGTTGAGATGATATGAGATGTTTATATGAGATGATATGTTTATATGTGATGTGTGATAACATGCTTGAATGTTTATGTGAAATGTGATGTGAATGGTTGTGGAATTATATGTGAATGTGGATATGTATGCATTGATCGACTTTGGAATGTGAGGAAGGGTATAGAGTGTCCTTTGGGGACGGGATATTAGATACTTATATATATTGGGAGAGTGATATTTGTATACCCTTACTGAGCGTGTGGCTCATTGTTGTTATATCCACATATTTTTCAGCTGCTCAGACTCGGCCTGATCAAGGCAAGGACATTGGACCCAACACCTGAATTTGAGATCATATCAGGTGGGCTGTTATGGATGCTACCGCCTAGGATGTTTTGCATGGTTTTAAACAGTTGTGTTTTGTTAAACAGAGTTTATGACGTATGCTAGTATGTATATATGTTGTGAATATGGTTGTAAGATAAAGTTTTAAAAATTTACGTTTTCCGCTTTTCCGCTTATTGTTTTAAACAGGGTTATTTAACTGGTAATCAACTAGAAATGAAATAGGTGTCACATAGACAGAGTTTTAATGACCAGCAGTGGACGGCTTAGGTGGCCTAATGCTCAAGTCAGGCATCTAGCTCGTTTCTCGTCGGACCATTCACCCATTCTTCTACAACTGGATCCGAACTGATCGTGCAAGAAAGAAAGACGCCCTTTTAGACTGGAAGCTGCTTGGATGATGCACCATGACTTCCAGCCTATGGTGGAAGCTTGCTGGTTCACTAATCCTGAGGTAAGTACGGCTCTCCCTATGCTTAAAACTCATCTTATTAATTGGAATAGGTTTGTGTTTGGTAATGTATTCCGCATGAAACAAGAAGCTATGGAGAAACTCAGCAAGATCCAGGTCAAGATAAGCCAAAGATCGACTTCTGGGCTCCTTCAAGAGGAGGTTAGACTCAAGGCGGAAGTGGAAAGTATACTTGAGCAAGAGGAATTAATTTGGTTTCAAAAATCAAAGGAACAATGGCTCGAGCTCAGGGACCGGAATACCTCTTTTTTCCACACTTCGACTATAATCAAGAGAAGCAGAAATAGAGTCATGGGTCTTAAGTTAGAGAATGAGGTTTGGGAGGAAGATCAAGGCAAATTGGAAGCTCATGTTGTCGAGTACTTTAAAAACTTGTACAGTTTTGAGAGCACTGTACTGCCCTACTCGAGCTTCACATGTTCGGTCAACTACCCCAGTTAAATATAAGTGAGTGGGAGCTTATGCAGGCACCGGTCAACTTGGAGGAGGTTTGGAATGCTACCAGAAGCATGGGGCGTTCAAACACCCAGGAATTGATGGGTTCCACCCGATTTTCTATCAGAAGTATTGGAGCATTATTGGAGCATCTATGAAGGATGAGGTATCCCGCTTCTTTGCTCACGAGAAGCTATATCCGGGGGTTAATGACACTATTATTTCCCTCATAGCCAAGGTCGGGAAACCGGAGTTCATCAGCCAGTTTAGACCCATTGCGCTATGTAATGTCAGTTATAAAATCATTTCTAAGGTTTTGGTTCAGCGCCTTCAAAGTGCTATTGGTCGGCTTGTAGGGCCCACACAGGGAAGCTTCATCCCGGGAAGGCTTATCCAAGACAATATCGTACTTATGCAGGAAGTAGTCCATTCTATGAGGAGGAAGAAGTCAGGGAAGCAATGGATGCTACTCAAACTTGATCTGGAAAAAGCGTATGACCGAATTCGGTGGGACTTCATTGAAGATACAGTTATCAAAGCGGGATTTCCTACAGAATGGGGAATGATGATCCAAGAATGCATTAGTACTACGAGGATGCAAGTCAACTGGAATGGGGAGCTTACTGACCAATTTACTCCTAAAAGAGGTATAAGACAAGGTGATCCTATTTCTCCTTATCTCTTTGTGTTGTGCGTGGAAAGATTAAGTCATCTCATTTTGGAATCCGTTGAGAAGGGAGATTGGAAACCGATATGTCTATCTAGAGGTGGTCCACCGCTCTCGCATCTATTCTTTGCTGACGATATCACTCTGTTTGCGGAAGCCTCCATTTCCCAAATCAAAGTGATCATGAAGTGCATTGAGATCTTCTGTAATTCGTTCGGGCAAAGGGTCAACACTCAAAAGTCAAGAATTTAAGTGTCGCCCAATGTATCTAAGGAACTGAGTGCTAGTATTGCAAGGTTAAGCGGAGTCAAGGTTACTAAAAACCTCGGAAATTACCTTGGTGTCCCTATTTTACAAGGTAGAGTCTCTAAGGCCACTTTCACTTTGCTTCTGGACAAAATTAATCACAAACTGAATGGGTGGAGATGCAAGAATCTTAGCTTCGCGGGTCGTGTCACGTTAACTAAATCCGTGCTCACTACCATTCCAGTGTATTCCATGGCAACCCTGATGCTCCCTTCAAGCGTGTGTGATGCTATTGACCAAATTTGTCGTAATTTCATTTGGGGACATACGGATGGGAGGAGGAAGGTTCATACCATCAGTTGGGAGGAGATTTGCTTTCCGAAGGAAAAAGGAGGTTTGGGAGTTCGGAATATGTGTGTCCTTAATAATGCTCATCTAGGAAAGCTTGGTTGGCGTTTTATTAAAGAGGGTAACAGCCTATGGGCAAAGATACTCCAAAATAAGTATTGCAGGCATGGGTTTGATACACACACGTATGCCTCACGTATTTGGAATGGAATTTTTTTAGGCATCAAATAGGTGGTGTCACTTGGAGCAAAGTGGAACCTAGGGGATGGTAAGAGTATAGAGTTTTGGCAAGACAAATGGATGGATTCAATACCTCTATGTCATCAAACAACACAGGCGTTGGACCCCTCAGAGGAGGCGATATCAGTGAGAAGCTATTGGCTGGATGATTCTGGTTGGAACTGGACAGAGTTCAGCAGCAAACTACCCCCTGCAGTGCTGCACAGAATAGCGGCCCAAAAACTTGTTCGCTCCAAACGGTGTGTGCAAGCTTTAAATTTATAACCCTAGACTTGAGCTTAAAACAAGGATGCGAACCCGCAGTGTACGGGTCAATCGTAGTAAAAGCAAGAAAATTCCAGGGGTCGATCACAGGGACTCGGTGAAACAAAGTCAATACGGTATGCTATGTCAATTCTAACCACAAGAGCGATTAACACAATCAAAGATGAATAAGAAGTCAATAAAGCAAACATGCAATTCTAGGGATTAAAGCATTTAGTTGTGGTTCCAACTCAAGATCTATAGATAAGCGGACAAAGCTGAGATTTTTGCGTGGGGAAGGTGTTACTAAAGTGGAGTAGATCACCGGGTAAGTCTCACTACACACTAATCCTAAACTGTAACTCCTATTACCGGGTAAGTCTCAAGGAATCAAGATAAAGAACTATAACCTCAAACTAACATACCATCTAAGGGAATAGAATCAACCTTTACCGGGTAAGTCTCAGGCCAACTCACAAAGATGGGATGGAAGCACACTCAAACCCCAATAAAGGATAAACCTTTATTACCTACACTTATGATCGTTGGTACACAAACTAAGGAATTACCGGGTAAGTCTCATCCTAAGCTTGCATTGAACCAGGAAGGTGTAATAAGAATAGGATTTAGCAAACTCTAACACTTAACTTTCTGTTCAGATTCGGATAAGTCACCTCGGTCAGAAGAATTCCACCCCGGCCGAGATGTTCATCAACCGAACGAGATGCTTAGGGTTAAGGTTAAAGACTCGAACTTTCAGGATCCTACTGGAATCTAAGATTATTCTATCATTGTTTTTCCCACAACTTTCAGCCAATCACCCTAGAATCACACAAGGAAATTAGCCACTCATCATCATTATGAAAGTATTAAAATATATGGGAAGAAGGTGAATATTTGAACAAAGAAGAATTTAATGAAAAGACTTCAATAACTGAATCAAATATCACAACAAAGCGTTCCTTGGATAATAATCCAAAAAGACAAGACAACAATTGAGGGAATTGAAGACAATCTTACAAAACCCTCCAAATAAGCTATAAAAGCTATGGACTTCAATCTTCCTTCAACCTTCAAAAAGGTTCTTCAAAAGCTCCCAAATTGGAGTATACCGCTGCTGCTGCGTGTGTGGGGTGATAGCCGATCTTTCGGTGTATGCGGGGTTATGGATTTGTGGGAAATCCGACCCTTTTTATAGGAAAATAACCCTCCAAAGATAATAAATCTTAGAAAGATATCTTCTCATAAAAATAGGTAAAATATATAATTCTGCATATCTCCTTCCTTCCAGAAGCCAAGCCCAAAAATATAAGATCACTTTCCAATTTTAAAAGATCTCATCCAAGAATAAAATATTCTCGCCGCGTCCTAGGTGTTCGCCTCGGTCGAGTCGGCATCTCTGGATCGCCTCGGTCGAGGTGAATCAATGGTCAACCGAGGTGAGTCATAACTGAATGTGAAATCTCTCGAATCTGCTCCAAAGTAAATCTTTAATCCATGGCTATGCTCCCTGGATGTAGCTCCAAATGACTCATGACTCCTTTTGCTCCTTTTCGATGCAAAACGTACCATATTACCTGCAATTACAACGAAACTAGGTGTAGACCTCGATTCTCGCAAAGGTAGATGAAATGGTAGCAAAATCACATAATGTACATACAAACCTGCAGATTATGAAAGATAAAACGTCCAAACAAACCCCAAAATATAGACTATAATTCATGCTATCAAAATACCCCATACTTAGCCCTTGCTTGTCCCCAAGCAAGTTCCTCATATAGAAGACAAGATAGAATGGATTATAAGTCAAGAAAATTAATGAAAAAGTCTTTCAAAAACATTTTATGGTGTGCAACAATCATAGATCCCTCTAAGAGAATACTTCCTGGAATTAAAAACTTAATATGATCGAAACATTTTATAAATATAAGAAAGTTGTTCATCTTTGCACAAAATCATAGAATGCATAATAAATCATAATTATCAAAATTATTCATGTATAATCCAGTTTAAACCGCTAAGTCAATCAACAAGCTCAAGGTCTCAAGGGCTTCCCAAAAGAAAGGTCAAGAAACGTGTAGGGTAGGGATGTATGTAAGGTAATGTGGTGCTAGAATCCGGGAAAAGGATGAACTTCACTTTCACTTTGACTTGCAACATCTTCCACCAATAAGCTTTGCTTATTTCACACTTTTTCTTTTACTTTACTTTTTGGGATGCATGGACAGAGGTGCACAATAACCGAAGCCTAGGAAATCTGCAATCATCAATTTCTCGAGATGCATCAAACCCTTGATGCACATACCATGACCCGTTAGGAATATCGCTCAATCCGACTTTGGCAAGACACAAACACCCGGCTATGTGAATGGTGCCGAGTTACTCATCTTCATGATTGACTTCCCCAAACCTATTATTGCTTTCTAACACTTTTCACTTCCAGCCACTTCTCAACTTTAACTTGCTTTCACCACATCGCTTGCTTCCAAATTCCCGAATAGGTAAAGGGAGGCAAAATGTATATGAGGGGCTAAGCATGATGAAGAAGAAGAAGAAGGAGAGAATGAATTGCCTTGGTCTTTTCAAGAAGAAAGTGAGAGAACTTAACCTGCGGTGTCAACCTTCAAATTCAACATAATTTGGATAAAAACAAAGTATTAAACATGCTAATAATTTCAAACAAAGCATTTAGCAACTTAAACATATTATAAAACCTTTCAAACACATAAAGAATTTAAAACCAGTAGGTAAACAAAATCTTCACTGAGATCATATCCAGATAAGTAACACAAAATCGTTTTCGAAAACTTTCTGTTACGCACCTCGGTCGAGGTGTTCTTGGTTCAACCAAGGTGAAATGCCTCGTTTGGCCAGAATCTGACTCGGTCGAAATCAAAAAAAAATTTTAAACCATTTTTTTTTCCGGTTTTGACGTTTTTCTCAATCAAATAACCTGTAGGTATGCATGTAATATCAGATAGTCATATAAATGCATAAGTGAAGCATAAAATAGAATATCCGATAAATAGTACATCAAAAGTAGTCGGAATAGATACATCACGTAGTCAAATAAGTACAAATACCCCATACTTGAGAAACACTGTCCCAGTGGGTAAAATAGAAGTCTAAACATGAGAGAACTCACCGGATAAAAGCCGAACTGCATAAAAGAAAATAAAGAAAATCCTGCAGCTCCTCAATAGTCTCGATCCGGTGGTGGTGCATACGGATACTGAGTCGGATCGTAAGGATGGCCCATGACACGCTCGAACTGAAGTTGGGCCATGATGTGCTGATGATGATGCCGCTCCTACATCTCGCGGATATCCAGCGATAGTGCAGCGTATGAGTCGATAACCTGATCCGTCAGGTCATCGATCCGTCGGTGAGCAGCTCGATCTCTCACTCCGCGCCTCCTGCGTCTAGCAGGTCTGACTGGAGAAGTCTCAGCTGGTGCCGGCTCAGTATCCTCCTCATCGTCCAAGTCTATAATAGGTGGCGCGCTCGTCCCAGCAGTATCTGTCCCTGTATCCATCGGGACGCCACCCTCTCTCTCATCTACTGTATCCTCATCGTCGTCGTCATCCTCCTCAGCCTCAGCAGGGGCAGCTGCTGCCTCTCTGTGATCCTCCATCAGTGTATCCCAAGCTGTCTGCCAGAAATGCGGAGCAAAGACTGTGAACTGTGCAGACCAGCGGATCCCCTGAGGTGCAGTCCGCTCCCAAGGCATGGCGACGTATGGAGTGGTCAAACCACGGGGAACTAGAATCCTCCGTGTGATCATCTCCTGTAATCCCAGCGGCTTCGGAGCCGCCGCCATCGTGCAAACACTGAGGTCCATCCTGTGGTAGGTAGCGATGTGGGTGACTAGACCTCCGCAGCAAATGTCTCCCTTTACCTTGGCCTTGATCCAGTGCAGATCCTCTGCCAGGAGCAAGCCAAAGTCTGGGAAACCTCCTGTCACCATGCAGTAGAGGCTGAAGAGCTCCCCCTGTCTGATCTCCTGGGGCGTCCTAGTACGCGCCAGAAGTGTCTCACTGAAAATCCTGTGGGCAAGTCTGAAGGCCGGATGGAAGATGACCTTCTCCCTGGAATCTCCAGGGCGCCATCTGTCTGCATGCTCAGTAATATGGGCTATCTACCCCCAGAACTCCCTAGCTACGGATCGGGAGGGGAAGTCGGTGGCGGTGGGCTCAGAAAACCCAAAAATCTCTCTCCATATCTCTAAAGGAACTATGAAGTTATGGTTCATCAACCGGTACTTCACAGACCGGTCTGTGGGGAGGTAGGAGAAGGAGCTAACAAACTCTAAGGTCGGCTCCAAGTAAGCTGGGGTTCGGATCTCAGTAAACTGATCCAGCCCGACAGTAGCAATCATCCTCCTAAGGTCAGCATCTAACCCTAGGCAATCAAAAGCCGACACGTCCAGAAATCGTGGTGCGATAACTGGACGGTTAGCTATCCGCTCATAGTCTACCCGGCATCTCTCGTGGATAACCGGGCGGTAAGGACGGGAGGAAGAGGAAGAAGGGGAGGGTGAGGATCTGTCTCTAAGGGCTAGACGACGATCGGAACTCATTTTCAATCAACACTGTCAGGCTACCTCGGTCACTGACAAACTCCAAGAATCACCTCGGTCGAGATGCAGGTCGACCGGACCGAGGCGTAGCAGTTACGATTCCAAATCTCAGAATTTCAGTTCTTTTCCCCCTAAAATCACTACTGATGCTTCCTAAGGGGTACTTAAGCTTTTCCTCAGCAAAATCAGGGGCAACCAAAGCCCAAATCAAAGCAAACGAACGAGTTAGGGTTTCGACTCGTTTTACCTCGTTTCGGTCGAGTCGCTCGATCTTTCTGCAGATTTGTTGTTGCAATCGGTTCCACTACCCTTCAATCTCGGTTTAGAAGCAGAAATCGTCAAAAACGAGCGAGAAACAAAGGAGGCGAGGTAGATCTGTCGCCGTGGTCGAGGAAGGTGAATAAAAAGTGAAAAGTAATTTTCCCCCCTTTTATACTGTTACTTGATCTGCTGTCACCTCGGTCGAGATGGTCTCGACTGGACCGAGGTGGTACGGACCGAGGTGGTTCTGCAGGAACCCTAGTCGCCTTGGTTACTCAAGAATCAACTCGGTCGAGGTGTTCTGACAATAACCGAGGTGCTATATCTTCTCAGAATCTCGAACTTCTGTCCTTCCAGTTGTGCTCCTTCCTTAGATATTCCCTGTTGTCTGTCCAGAACGCCAAAAGCAAAGCAAAGCAAAAACAAAAACTATCTAAGCTAGACTAGAAAACGGGAAAAGAAAGCAATACCTTGGGTTGCCTCCCAAGAAGCGCTTGATTTAAGGTCGCTAGCTGGACCATGATGCGTCTCAAAGGAGGTGGGAGGTGCCCTCACCCCATACTTCACCTCCATCGTGGGGTGAAGTAAGTAGATCCATCAAACGCTCCAACAAGTGTAAGTGCTCATCGGGGAATGAATCGTCTATGGGTGGGTTATTCGTCTCGCGGGAGGATTCCGGTAGCCAGTTGAGGTGATCCGCAACTGAGTTCTCGGATCCTTTCTTATCGCGGATCTCTAGGTCAAACTCCTGGAGCAAGAGAATCCATCGAATAAGGCGCGGCTTTGCATCTTTCTTGGCCAACAAGTAACGAATGGCCGCATGGTCGGTGTAGACAATGACTTTCGCCCCCACTAGATAGGAACGAAACTTCTCGAAAGCATATACAACCGCCAATAACTCTTTCTCGGTGGTAGCGTAGTTGCGTTGTGCTTCATCTAGCGTCTTGCTAGCATAGTAAATGGCGGTGGTTCATCCATCCTTCTTCTGTCCAAGCACCGCTCCTACGGCTACATCACTAGCGTCACACATGACCTCAAAGGGCAAGGTCCAATCAGGGGGCTGGATAATGGGAGCGGAGATCAACGCTTCCTTAATCCTGTAAAAAGCATCAAGACACTCCTGCGAAAACTCAAAAACAATATCTTTATTCAAGAGGTTAGTTAGAGGTTTAGAAATCTTAGAGAAGTCCTTGATGAATCTCCTGTAGAAACCTGCATGCCCGAGAAAACTCATCACACCTTTAACAGAACAAGGAGGAGGGAGTTTCTCAATAGTTTCGATCTTAGCTCGATCGACCTCAATACCTCGATTAGAAACGAGGTGTCCTAGCACAATGCCTTCATTAACCATAAAATGACACTTCTCCCAATTTAAAACAAGGTTAGTGTCTTCACATCTTTTAAGCACTTGAGAAAGGTTAGATAGGCAATCATCAAAAGAGGAACCATATACAGAAAAATCATCCTTGAATACCTCCATGATCTCCTCTATGTACTCGGAAAAGATAGCCATCATGCATCGTTGGAAGGTAGCGGGTGCATTGCACAATCCAAATGGCATCCTCCGATAGGCAAACGTCCCCCAAGGACAAGTGAAAGTGGTCTTCTCCTGATCATCCGGATGGATAGGAATCTGGAAGAATCCACTATACCCGTCCAAGTAGCAAAAGTGTGAATGTTGGGCCAACCGTTCGAGCATTTGATCAATGAAGGAAAGCGGAAAATGATCCTTCCGAGTCGCCGTGTTCAGCTTCCTATAATCGATGCAAACTCTCCAGCCCGTAACTGTCCTTGTTGGGATCAACTCGTTGTTCTTATTCGTCACAGCGGTCATCCCTCCTTTCTTCGGAACGACATGCACCGGGCTAACCCACTTGCTGTCCGAGATAGGATAAATAATACCTGCATCCAATAACTTAAGAACTTCCTTTTTCACAACCTCTTTCATGATCGGATTTAACCGTCTTTGAGGTTCCCGTGAAGTCTTATGATTATCTTCCATTAGAATTCTATGCATGCAGAAAGAAGGTTTAATGCCAATAAGATCATCCGTGGTGTAACCTATAGCTTTTCGATGCTTTCTCAAGACATGCATTAACTTAGACAATTCAGAATCGGAGAGGGAAGCACTGGCAATAACGGGATAAGTGGAATCCGGCCCAAGAAAGATATACCTCAAGTGACTAGGGAGTTGTTTAAGCTCTACAACTGGGGGTGCTTTCTGAGAGGGATCTCTGCTTCCTCCTTCCAGTGGAGTGGTGTCAGAAACTGGACTTGATGCAGTCTCAGTTAGAATCGTCTCGCCATCGACCTCGGTCGGGGCGCATAGGCGTTGACCGAGATGTTCTTCGGTCGCCTCACTCTGTCCAGAAAGTGTCTCGGTCGAGGTACTGCTACTGGATCCGAGACTGGAGATCTTCGTCTCCTGAATTTGCTTCTCAGTTTTAGCTCCTGGATCCTCTTCCAGTGCCTTCAAGCTCCGTATATCTGCATCACAAGAAGCATCTATACCTTCCTCCATTAAACTGAAGCTAATAACTCTTTCGAGTGGGTCATTAATAAGGATAGAGCTCACCAATTCTCTTGATTCTTCTTCATCGTAGATGTTGAAGATATCATCAGTTAGTTGCTCCCCTTTCATGGCTGCAAGTAGTGCGAACTCCACCTCATCGCCACCAACGTTGAATTTCAACTTGGCATTCTTGCAATCCACGTTGCAACCCGAAGTTGCTAGAAATGGCCTCCCGAGAATAATAGGGACAGGATAATCTGCGGGAATGTCAAGTACGACAAAATCTATGGGTAGATAGAAGTTACCTAACTTGACCGGAACGTCCTCCAAGATGCCCACGGGATGGGTAATGGAGTGATCCGCCATATAAAGTCGAATCTTGACCGGCTTGGGCTCTCCAAGACCGATCTTCGTGCATAGCTCCAGCGGGATGATGCTCACGCTGGCTCCTAGATCACAAAGGGCTTCACAAGTGACATCCCCAACTTGAATGGGAATGCAAAATGAGCCGGGATCTCTCAACTTAGGTGGCATCTTTTCCTTCATGATTTTGATTAGCTCCGAAGATTTAGATGTCATCCTAACTTCACCAACATCCTCCAGCTTCCTCTTCCTTGATAAGATTTCTTTTAAGAACTTCCCATAGGCGGGCATACCTAAAATAGCATCAAGGAAAGGAATATTAATATGTAGCTTATTCATCAAGTCAAGAAACTTACCAAAGTGCTTGTCTAGATGTGCTCTGGCTCTGGATTGAGGGAATGGAAGTGGTGGCTTATATGCAGGAGGTGGAACATAAGTTTCTGTCGTTCCTCCTGCTTTCTGTTGCTCCGCCTCGGTTGGCATCTCGGTCGAGGTGTTCATCGACTGGATCTGGACCGAGGTGGTCTGCGTCGAGCGAGGTACTGGATCTGCAGTTTTAAGTCCACTCCTCGTCGTTATGGCCATGCATTGGCCCTTAGGGTTAGTTTCCGTCTTCGCTGGAAGCTTCCCTGGATCTCTTGGCGCTTCATTCGCCCTATTAGCAAGTTGTTGTTCGAGGGACTTTTGGGCCCTCGAAAATGAAGTCATAGAATTCTCCATAGCGCTAAGCTTGATCAAGATTGCCTCCAGAACTGCGTCTTTCTTTTCTGGCTGAGACGAACTTGATCCTTGCCCTTGGCTTTTCAATGGAGTAGAAGAAGAAGAAGGGGAAGAGAGGAAAGGATTAGAGGAATCATTAGAGTTGGAGTTTGAATAATTGTTACCGTGTTTTTGGTTATTCGCCCTCCAGTTGTTGCTATTGGATCCTCTATTGTTGTTGTTGTAGTTGTTGTTTCGGGGACCGTTGTTGTTGTTACGGTACCCGTTATTGTTGTTGTTCCTTTGCCCTTGCTCTTCCTTCTTAGTTTGAGCCATCAAGAGCTCCTTCAATTGCTTCACGTCATTCTTCAACAACGTGAGTTGATTGTTGTTGGGTTGAGTCTCTTGAAAGTTGACTCTTTTGACTCCACCTTCAGCTCCTTGGTGGGTATATTTCTCCATGTGCAAGGCTTGCTTCTCAATGAAGTCCCAAGCCTCGTCAATCGCCATGTCCATGAAGGTACCGGCGGAGAGTAGTTGGAGATTGAACTGGGTGCTTCCGTCCAGCCCTTTGAAGTAGATCTCCAACAACTCGATCTTTGGAATCCCATGATGTGGGCAATCCAAAAGGATATCCTTGAACCGCTCCCAAGATTTGGACAAGCTCTCCTTGTCCTTCATGATGAAAGCATTGATCTTCCCTCTCATTTCAGCGGTCTTTGAGGGGGGAAAGAATTTGGTTAAGAATTCCGTAGTCATCTCCTCCCATGTGCTAATTTTTCCTGGAGGAAGAGATTGATACCAAGTAAGAGCTCTATCTTTTAAAGAAAAGTAAAAAGGTCTTAGCTTGTAGTTGTTATTTTCAATTCTGGAAGGTCGCAAGGTTTCCATCAAGATCTCGTAGTTTTGAAGATATTGATGCGGCGACTCCTTCTCTAGCCCTCCGAATTGGCATTGGCGAATCATGGATAGAACTTGCGGTCGAAGTTCGTAGTCATGATCCGCTGGATCTCCTAGGTTCACCCCTGGACGCCTCAGCTGTTGATTAGGGTCCATCCTTTGACCTAGGGTTTGTGGGATTCCTGCAAGAAGAACATCTCGGACTGGCATCCGAGGTGGAAGTACATCGGCCGGGGCGTCAGGTACTGGAATCTGCCTAGGTCGCTGGTCAACTACTGGATCCTGCATCGGTCGAGGATCAACAGGAGGATCTTCCCTCGGTCGAAGTAGAATCTGATCTCGTATGACTGCTATCTCAGCTTCGATAGCTGCAGTTGTCACGCTAAAAAGTGTGTACGCAATAAGCCTTAAATTTATACTTGTTGTATTTATCCTAAGTCTTAGCGCACCCGCAGTGTACGGGACGTATGTAGAAAGATAAGCACTCCAAGGTCGAACACAAAGACTAAGGTGAAATCGAACTAAATTGTGATTGAATTTAGCAAGGTCTAATCTAAGCAAGGGAAGGAAAAATCGCAAATTGTTTTTGTCGGTTTAGATGATCAAATCAAAGATCACAACTCATGCAAACAACCAAATCAAACTTAATTGGAAAGGTCGGCACAAACAAACAAATCGAACAAGATGTGATCAAGAGAGTAGGAAAACGGATTCTAGGGGTTGGAAATTCCGGTTATGGCATAAACCTCAAGTTATCTATTCATCTTTTAGATTGATTATGATATGCTGGGATTTAGTGTTTCTAAAATGGGATCAATTACCGGGTAAGTCTCATGATCCAACTAGTCCACACCTAAGGTCTCATTACCGGTTAAGTCTCCAAGAACCTAAGGATAGGATTTTAACACAAACCGGATTATTACCTAGAGGTCTAACCTATCCTTACCGGGTAAGTCTCGGAAAGGGAAGTTCTAAGCAACTATCCTAGCACACTTAATCCAATGGCGGCTTATTAGGCTCACCATTACCTAAGGCTTTACTATTTTGGATTCTAAGGGCAAGGATTACCGGGTAAGTCTCTCCTAACACTTAGTCTCTACACTAGGACACCCTAGGGTAGGTTAAACTCAGCAAAAACTTAGGGTTTCAACAAATTTTATGAACCTAAGGTGAGATCCTTCAATCAGGAAAATCACGGTTCGTTCTACAGAAACCACGGCCGTGGTTCTTCAAGAACTACCCGTGATTCCTAACAGTAGCTACGTCCATAAACAAAAATCATCCAAAGGTAAAACTAAGTTCATCCTATCATAGATCTAGCCATAACCATCCATTCCTAACCCTAGAATCACATCAATCTAGCCTACAACATTCATATTGGAATTCAAAACAAACAAGCATAGATTCATAATCTCCATAGCAAGAAAAATGAGAGAAAGAAGATGAACAAATAAACTCCAAACACAATCCAAATCTGAAGATTGAATTAGAACGACTTACAACCCTTCCAAAGGAAGGTTCAAGGGTTCAAAAACTTCTAGAAATAAATCCGAAATACAAGAGTTAGGTGTGTCTTCTCCTCTCTTCTTCAATGGCAATGGCTCCTTTCTTCTTCTTCTTGCACTTTCCTTCCTAGAAAAATCCTTCTCTTCTTGGAATATATTTTGTTCAAGAGAAAATAGAGAATGTGTGAGCTGCTCCCCAAAACTACCCCCAAAATCCCAGCTGCCTCTAACAACTATCAAGGACCACTTTTTATAACCAATTTCTTCATGAGCTGGCCATGAGAGTCGTGGCACAGCTGTCACGAGAATCTTGCAAATTCCACGGTTGTTTCCACGGCCGTGGTCTTTCAGATGACCGTGATTCTGTGCAGAAACTTTGTTTTGGATCATTAGGCTGTGGTTTGGTGCATGGCCTTTGTTGGCAAGGTTCCTTGAGTCCTTCTTTGTGCTCTAATGAGTTGGAAACGCGTCCTCTGAATGAGCGACCTTCAAACGCCTCGTTTTAGCCCGAAATTTCCCGAAATACCTACAAAACGCACACAAGTCCGTGTAGACGTCTATCTCGACAAAATACGTGATTTGAGTGCAAAACGTATTGGACTAGTGCTAGACAATGCATGATTGAGCGAGAATTCTACCTAAATGTGCACCTAAAACTATGCTATAAATCGTGTTATCAAAATACCCCATACTTAAGGTTTGCTCGTCCCCGAGCAAATTCCCAACTATAGACTAAGAGATGACATGATTTATGTATGCAGAAAAATGGCAAAATATTTTTGGAGTTGTGCTTCTAATATTGGATCCCCTTCATAGTCATGATCAATGGCAATTGAATAAGCAATTATGTATCAAACAATAAAGTCATGGAAAGACAATTGTACTTAACTCAAAAGCATGCATGAGTTAGGAGGACGGAGATGTCAAGAAGATCAAGAGTCTATCCAATCTAGACTACGAAGTCTTACAAACATGCAAGTAGGTCATAAGGGCTTGTGACATAAAAGGCCAAGAAACGTTGTAATTGGGAGGGGAATTTTCTAGGTGTGTGATGCTAATCCGGGAATGGAACTAACTTCACTCCTTGTCCTTGATCAACTTCCCCCAAGTGCATATTTTTCCCTATCTTGCTTTCTTTTCTTTTTCTTTGATTCATTTTTGAGACAATGGCATTGGTGTACAATAGCCGAAACCTCGGTGATTAGCCATCCTCGGGTTTTTTCTCTTTTTCGAGGTGCATCCACACCGGGCACACATACCAAAGCTCGTTAGGGCTATTGGTTCATTTGACTTTGGCAAGGCACCAACACCCGATCATGTGAAGTGTACCGAGTTACTTGTCATTTAAACCAACGCCCCCAAACCTATTTTGGCTACACTTCCAAAATAATTTCAGCATTCTATTCACGACATTCTTTTCATTACATCTTCACCCCGCACTTGCTTTTCACACATTCAAACACACTAGCATGCTCCTATTCCCGGATGGGTTTAAAAGGAGGTCAAATTTATACCAATTGAGGTGCTCAAGCAATCATGATCAAGATGAGAAGTAGAGAAAGATGAAATGCCTTATTCATTCCTAGATGGTATGCAAGAACTATCATGTAATTTCGATTTTCAATACTCAATCCATTCTAGGCAATCATCATGCTCTCAAGTCATTCATGTATTTCAAGAAAAGTAGTTCAAGTCCACATATGCATTTATCAATTTAACACATAAGGCCATTCATAGCCAATCACAAGACAAGTTTTCATCATTAGGATCATATCCAAGCCTAGAAAGCACAAAAAAAAAAATTAAAATTTTCTGATTTTTTTGAATTTTCGAATTAAGTATGTGCAATGCAAGAGATGTGCAAATATTAACCTATCCTAGATGCTCTTCATGCAAAGGATTATGCAAACCCCACCCCATACTTAGAAACACATTGTCCCCAATGTGGTATACAAGTAAAGAGAGTGAAAGAAGGTTCTCACAATGTAAAATGGTTTTCTTTGGTATTTGGGAATTCTCAAGAGGATTGATGTTGGATGATCCTTTCAACCATGGTAGGGAGCTCTAAGCATCCTTCAAGCTTTGAAACCCGCGCTAGGCACCGCTAGCCGTCCAAGTTCCGCGTCCGCTCCACCCATAATTGGTGAAGGTTTCATCATCGTCATTTCCAAGAAAGGCTTCCAATGCCACTAATGTTCTAGCAAACATAGACAAAACACACAAAGCACATAAAAACTAGAAAAAATCTAAGCTAAAATGAAGGAAAAATGTTACCGATGGGTTGCCTCCCACCAAGCGCTTCTTTAAGGTCATTAGCTTGACCAAACTCGGGAGCGTTCATGCAAGGTGAAGTGGGGCAATCATGTCTACCGGTGCTCCCGGAATGTATTTCTTCAAGCGATGCCCATTCACTTTGAAATTTCCACAATGCTCCCCTCCTATTTCAATTGCTCCATGGGGGAAAATCTTCTTCACCACATATGGCCCGGTCCATCTTGATTTGAGCTTTCCGGGAAAGAGTCTTAGCCTTGAGTTAAAGAGAAGGACAAGATCTCCTTCACTCAACTCCTTTGGAATGATCCTCTTGTCATGCCACCTTTTGGTTCTCTCCTTGTAGATCCGGGCATTCTCATAAGCTTCCAACCGGAGTTCCTCAAGTGCATTGATATCAAGCAATCTCTTTTCTTCCGCTTCCTTGAGGTCAAAATTTAGCCACTTAATGGCCCAATAAGCTCTATGCTCCATTTCCAACGGGAGATGGCAAGATTTGCCATAGACCAACTTGTAGGGAGTGGTGCCAATAGGTGTCTTGAAGGCGGTTCTATATGCCCATAGTGCGTCATTGAGCTTCATGGCCCAATCCTTCCTTGTCCTAGATACCGTCTTCTCGAGTATGGCTTTGATCTCACGGTTGGAGATCTCCACTTGACCACTAGTTTGGGGGTGGTAAGGTGTTGCTACCTTATGAGTCACCCCATACTTGGCCAAAAGTGCTCCAAAGTTCCTATTTGTGAAGTGCTTCCCTCCATCACTAATGATCACCCTTGGTGTTCCAAACCTAGGGAAGATCACCCGGTTGAAGAACCACACCACCACCTTGGCATCATTCGTAGGAGAGGCGATTGCCTCTACCCATCTTGACACATAGTCCACCGCCAATAGGATGAATAGATTTCCACATGAAGAAGGGAATGGTCCCATGAAGTCTACACCCCACACATCAAAAATCTCAACTTCTTGGATGTTGTTCAAGGGCATTTCATTCCTCCTTGAGATGTTTCCCGTTCTTTGGCAAGCATCACATGCCGCTACAAATCCTTGCACATCTCTAAACAAGTTAGGCCAATAAAAACCGGATTGTAATACCTTGGCACATGTTTTGTGTGAGCTAGCATGGCCTCCACATGGTAAAGAGTGACAATGCCGGATCACACTCTCCACTTCATCCTCCGGTATGCATCTTCTAAGCACCCCATCCGGGCCTCTCTTGAATAGAAGTGGCTCACTCCAATAGTAATGCCTTACATCGTTGAAGAATTTCTTCCTTTGTGCATACGTTAGTCCGGGAGGCACTTCCTCACACACCAAGTAATTCACAATGTCGGCATACCACGGTTCATTTCCTCTAGCCACTTGGAATAAGCATTCTTCCACCAACTGCAATTGCTCATCCCGGAATGAATCATCTATCGGGATGTTGTCTTTCCCAATCTCCAATGGTGGGAGTCTACTAAGGTGATCCGCCACCGAGTTCTCGGATCCCTTCTTATCTCTTATCTCCAAATCAAACTCTTGGAGAAGAAGGATCCACCGGATCAACCTTGGCTTGGCATCCTTCTTTGTAAGTAGATAACGGATCGCCGGGTGATCCGTATAAACTATGACCTTCGCTCCAACAAGGTACGAGCGGAACTTCTCAAATGCATAAACCACCGCTAACAACTCCTTCTCGGTAGTAGCATAGTTGAGTTGGGCATCATCTAGCGTCTTGCTAGCATAGTAAATAGCATGAGTGCGCCCTTCCTTCCTTTGCCCCAAAACAGCCCCTACGGCCACGTCACTTGCATCGCACATGATCTCAAATGGTAGACTCCAATCCGGAGGTTGCATGATAGGTGCGGAGGTCAATGCGTTCTTCAACCTACAAAATGCTTCAAGACAATCCTTGGAAAAGACAAAATCAACATCCTTCATTAGTAGGTTAGTTAGAGGTTTAGAAATTTTAGAGAAATCTTGTATGAATCTCCGGTAAAAACCGGCATGCCCTAGGAAACTCCTTACCCCCTTCACCGAGGTAGGTGGTGGCAACTTCTCTATCGTTTCAATCTTAGCCCTATCAACCTCAATGCCACGGTTAGACACCAAGTGTCCTAACACAATCCCTTCACTTACCATGAAGTGGCATTTCTCCCAATTTAAGACAAGATTTGTCTCCTCACATCTTTGTAATACTAATGACAAGTTAGCCAAGCAATCATCAAAAGAAGAACCATAAACAGAGAAATCATCCATGAACACCTCCATGATATTTTCTATGTATTCCGAAAAGATAGCCATCATACACCTTTGGAAGGTGGAGGGTGCATTACACAACCCAAATGGCATTCTCCTATATGCAAATGTACCCCATGGACATGTAAAAGTTGTTTTCTCTTGGTCATCGGGGTGGATAGGGATTTGGAAAAATCCGCTATACCCATCTAGATAGCAAAAGTGAGAGTGTTGAGCTAATCTTTCTAGCATTTGGTCAATGAAGGGGAGGGGAAAGTGATCTTTCCTAGAGGCCATGTTCAATTTCCTATAATCTATACACATTCTCCATCCCGTGACCGTCCTAGTTGGTATTAGTTCATTGTTCTCATTAGTTACTACCGTCATTCCACCTTTCTTAGGTACCACATGAACGGGGCTAACCCACTTACTATCCGAGATAGGGTAGATAATTCCCGCATCTAGCAACTTAATGATTTCCTTTTTGACCACCTCTTTCATTATAGGGTTCAATCTCCTTTGATGTTCTATAGAGGGTTTGTGGTTATCTTCCATCATTATCTTATGCATGCACAAAGATGGCTTAATGCCAACCAAATTATCAATAGTATAACCAATGGCTTTCCTATGCAATCTCAATTCATGTAGCAATTTAGCAAGTTCATCATCACTCAAGCATGCTGATAGCATGAATTATAGTCTATATTTTGGGGTTTGTTTGGACGTTTTATCTTTCATAATCTGCATGTTTGTATGTACATTATGTGATTTTACTACCATTTCATCTACCTTTGCGAGAATCGAGGTCTACACCTAGTTTCGTTGTAATTGCAGGTAATATGGTACGTTTTGCATCAAAAAGGAGCAAAAGAAGTCAAGAGTCATTTGGAGCTACATTGAGGAGCAAAAAGGAATCCTTCAGGAAGCATAGCCATGGATTAAAGATTTACTTTGGACCAGTTTTGAGAGATTCTACACTCAGTTATGAATCACCTCGGTTGCCAGAGATTCATCTCGACCGAGGCGATCCAGAGACACCGACTCGACCGAGGCGAACACCTAGGACGCGGCGAGAATATTTTATTCTTGGCTGAGATCTTTTAAAATTGGAAAGTGATCTTATATTTTTGGGCTGAGCTTCTAGAAGGAAGGAGATATGCAGAATCATATATTTTACCTATAATTATGGGATAATATCTTCTTAAGATTTATTATCTTTGGAGGTTTATTTTTCCTATAAAAAGGATTGGATTTTCCACAAATCCATCATCCGCTTACAGTTAGAACATCCCGCATACGACGCAGCAGCCGCATCCTACTCCAATTTGGGAGAGATTTGAAGAACCTTTTTGAAGGTTAAAGGAAGATTGAAGACTATAGCTTTATAGCTTTTTGGAGGGTTTTGTAAGATTGTCTTCAATTCCTTTCCTTGTTGTCTTGTCTTGTTGGATCATTATCCAAGGAACGATTTTGTGTGATATTTGATTCAGTTATTGAAGTGTTTTCATTAAATTCTTCTTTGTTCAAATATTCACCTTCTTCCCATATATTTAATACTTTCATTATGATGATGAGTGGCTAATTTCCTTGTGTGATTCTAGGGTGATTGGCTGAAGGTTGTGGGAAAAACAATGATAGAATGATCTTAATCACAGTAGGATCCTGAAAGTTCGAGTCTTTAACCTTAACCCTAAGCATCTCGTTCAGTCGATGAACATCTCGGCCGGGGTGGAAACTGGCTGACCGAGGTGACTTATCCGATCTTAAACTGAGAGTTATGTGTTAGAGTTTGCCAAATCCTATTCTTATTACACCTTTCTGGTTCAAAGCAAGCTTAGGATGAGACTTACCCGGTAATTCCTTAGTTTGTGTACTAACGATCATAAGTGTAGGTAATAAAGGTTTATCCTTTATTGGGGTTTGAGTGTGCTTCCATCCCATCTTTGTGAGTTAGCCTGAGACTTACCCGGTAAAGGTTGATTCTATTCCCTTAGATGGTGTGTTAGTTTGAGGTTATAGTTCTTTATCTTGATTCCTTGAGACTTACCCGGTAATAGGAGTTACGGTTTTGGATTAGTGAGTAGTGAGACTTACCCGGTGATCTAATCATCTTTAGAAACACCTTCCCCACGCAAAAATCTCAGCTTTGTCCGCTTATCTATAGATCTTGAGTTGGAACCACAACTAGATGCTTTAATCCCTAGAATTGCATGTTTGCTTATTTGACATCTTATTCATCTTTGATTGTATACTTGCTCTTGTGGTTAGCATTAACACTAGCATACCGTATTGGACTTTGTTTCACTAAGTCCCTGTGATCGACCCCTGGAATTTTCTTGCTTTTACTACGATTGACCCGTACACTGCGGGTTCGCATCCTTGTTTTAAGCTTAAGTCTAGGGTTATAAATTTAAAGCTTGCACACACCGTTTGGAGCGAACAAGTTTTTGGCGCCGATGTATCGGATATTTTCATATTCATGCTTTATCTGCATTTATATGTTTATCTGAGATTGCATGCATACTTACAGGTTATTTGATTGAGAAAAACGTCGAAACCGAAAAAAAAAAAATGGTTTTAAAAAAATTTTTGACCTCGACCGGGACAGTTCTGGCAAAACGAGGTGTTTCACCTCGGTTGAACCAAGAACACCTCGACCGAGGTGGGCGTAACAGAAAATTTTCGAAAACGATTTTTGTGTTACTTATCTGGATATGATCTCAGTGAAGATTTTGTTTACCGACTGGATTTAAATTCTTTATATGTTTGAAATGTTTTATGATATGTTTAAGTTGCTAAATGCTTTGTTTGAAATTATTGGCATGTTTAATACTTTATTTTTATCCAAATTATGTTGAATTTGAAGGTTGACACCGCAGCATAAGTTCTCTCACGTTCTTCTTGGAAAGACCAAGGCAATTCATTCTTCTTCTTCTTCTTCTTCTTGATCATGCTTAGCCCCTCATATACATATTGCCTCCCTTTACCTATCCGGGAATTTGGAAGCAAGCGAAGTGGTGAAAGCAAGTCAAAAGTTGAGAAGTGGCTGAAAGTGAAAGTGTTAGAAAGCAATAATAGGTTTGGGGAAGTCAATCATGAAGATGAGTAACTCGGCACCATTCACATAGCCGGGTGTTTGTGTCTTGCCAAAGTCGGATTGAGCGATATTCCTAACGGATCATGGTATGTGCATCAAGGGTTTGAGGCATCTCAAGAAATTGATGATTGCCGATTTCCTAGGCTTCGGTTATTGTGCACCTCTATCCATGCATCCCAAAAAGTAAAGTAAAAAAGAAAAAAGTGTGAAATAAGCAAAGCTTATTGGTGGAAGATGTTGCAAGTCAAAGTGAAAGTGAAGTTCATCCTTTTCCCGGATTCTAGCACCACATTACCTTACATGCATCCCTACCCTACACGTTTCTTGACCTTTCTTTTGGGAAGCCCTTGAGACCTTGAGCTTGTTGATTGACTTAGCGGTTTAAATCGGATTATACATGATTAATTTTGATAATTATGATTTATTATGCATTCTATGATTTTATGCAAAGATGAACAACTTTCCTATATTTATAAAATGTTTTGATCATATTGAGTTTTTAATTTCCAGGAAGTACTCTCTTAGAGTGATCTATGATAGTTGCACACCATAAAAATATTTTTGAAGGACTTCTCATTGATTTTCTTGACTTATAATCCATTCTATCTTAATTTCTATATGAGGAACTTGCTTAGGGACAAGCAAGGGCTAAGTATGGGGTATTTTGATAGCATGAATTATAGTCCATATTTTGGGGTTTGTTTGGACGTTTTATCTTTCATAATCTGCATGTTTGTATGTACATTATGTGATTTTACTACCATTTCATCTACCTTTGCGAGAATCGAGGTCTACACCTAGTTTCGTTGTAATTGCAGGTAATATGGTACGTTTTGCATCAAAAAGGATCAAAAGGAGTCAAGAGTCATTTGGAGCTACATTCAGGAAGCACAACCATGGATTAAAGATTTACTTTGGACCAGTTTTGAGAGATTCTACACTCAGTTATGATCACCTCGGTTGCCCAGAGATTCATCTCGACCGAGGCGATCCAGAGACACCGACTCGACCGAGGCGAACACCTAGGACGCGGCAAGAATATTTTATTCTTGGAAGAGATCTTTTAATTTTGGAAAGTGATCTTATATTTTTGGGCTGAGCTTCTAGAAGGAAGGAGATATGCAGAATCATATATTTTACCTATTTTTATGGGAATATATCTTCTTAAGATTTATTATCTTTGGAGGTTTATTTTCCTATAAAAAGGGTCGGATTTCCCATAATTTCGATATCCGCTTACAGCTGGGAACCTCGCATACACGCGCAGCAGCCGCATCCTACTCCAATTTGGGAGTTGTTGAAGAACCTTTTTGAAGGTTGAAGGAAGATTGAAGACTATAGCTTTATAGCTTTTTGAAGGGTTTTGTAAGATTGTCTTCAATTCCTTTCCTTGATTGTCTTGTCTTATTGGATCATTATCCAAGGAACGATTTTTGTGTGATATTTGATTCAGTTATTGAAGTGTTTTCATTAAATTCTTCTTTGTTCAAATATTCACCTTCTTCCCATATATTTAATACTTTCATTATGATGATGAGTGGCTAATTTCCTTGTGTGATTCTAGGGTGATTGGCTGAAGGTTGTGGGAAAAACAATGATAGAATGATCTTAGATCACAGTAGGATCCTGAAAGTTCGAGTCTTTAACCTTAACCCTAAGCATCTCGTTCAGTCGATGAACATCTCGGCCGGGGTGGAAACTGGCTGACCGAGGTGACTTATCCGATCCTAAACTGAGAGTTAATGTGTTAGAGTTTGCCAAATCCTATTCTTATTACACCTTTCTGGTTCAAAGCAAGCTTAGGATGAGACTTACCCGGTAATTCCTTAGTTTGTATACTAACGATCATAAGTGTAGGTAATAAAGGCTTGTCCTTTATTGGGGTTTGAGTGTGCTTCCATCTCATCTTTGTGAGTTAGCCTGAGACTTACCCGGTAAAGGTTGATTCTATTCCCTTAGATGGTGTGTTAGTTTGAGGTTATAGTTCTTTATCTTGATTCCTTGAGACTTACCCGGTAATAGGAGTTACGGTTTAGGATTAGTGTGTAGTGAGACTTACCCGGTGATCTACTCCACTTTAGAAACACCTTCCCCACGCAAAAATCTCAGCTTTGTCCGCTTATCTATAGATCTTGAGTTGGAACCACAACTAGATGCTTTAATCCCTAGAATTGCATGTTTGCTTATTTGACATCTTATTCATCTTTGATTGTATACTTGCTCTTATGGTTAGCATCAACACTAGCATACCGTATTGGACTTTGTTTCACTAAGTCCCTGTGATCGACCCCTGGAATTTTCTTGCTTTTACTACGATTGACCCGTACACTGCGGGTTCGCATCCTTGTTTTAAGCTTAAGTCTAGGGTTATAAATTTAAAGCTTGCACACACCGTTTGGAGCGAACAAATTTTGATAGCATGAATTATAGTCTATATTTTGGGGTTTGTTTGGACGTTTTATCTTTCATAATCTGCATGTTTGTATGTACATTATGTGATTTTACTACCATTTCATCTACCTTTGCGAGAATCGAGGTCTACACCTAGTTTCGTTGTAATTGCAGGTAATATGGTACGTTTTGCATCAAAAAGGAGCAAAAGGAGTCAAGAGTCATTTGGAGCTACATTCAGGAAGCATAGCCATGGATTAAAGATTTACTTTGGACCAGTTTTGAGAGATTCTACACTCAGTTATGAATCACCTCGGTTGCCAGAGATTCATCTCGACCGAGGCGATCCAGAGACGCCGACTCGACCGAGGCGAACACCTAGGACGCGGCGAGAATATTTTATTCTTGGCTGAGATCTTTTAAAATTGGAAAGTGATCTTATATTTTTGGGCTGAGCTTCTAGAAGGAAGGAGATATGCAGAATCATATATTTTACCTATTTTTATGGGAATATATCTTCTTAAGATTTATTATCTTTGGAGGTTTATTTTTCCTATAAAAAGGGTTGGATTTCCACAATTCGATAAGCCCGCTTACACCGAAATACAGGCTGCATACACCCGCTATCAGCGCAGCAACCGCATCCTACTCCAATTTGGGAGAGAGTTGAAGAACCTTTTTGAAGGTTGAAGGAAGATTGAAGACTATAGCTTTATAGCTTTTTGGAGGGTTTTGTAAGATTGTCTTCAATTCCTTTCCTTGTTGTCTTGTCTTGTTGGATCATTATCCAAGGAACGATTTTGTGTGATATTTGATTCAGTTATTGAAGTGTTTTCATTAAATTCTTCTTTGTTCAAATATTCACCTTCTTCCCATATATTTAATACTTTCATTATGATGATGAGTGGCTAATTTCCTTGTGTGATTCTAGGGTGATTGGCTGAAGGTTGTGGGAAAAACAATGATAGAATGATCTTAATCACAGTAGGATCCTGAAAGTTCGAGTCTTTAACCTTAACCCTAAGCATCTCGTTCAGCCGATGAACATCTCGGCCGGGGTGGAAACTGGCTGACCGAGGTGGCTTATCCGATCCTTAACTGAGAGTTAATGTGTTAGAGTTTGCCAAATCCTATTCTTATTATTCCTTTCTGGTTCAAAGCAAGCTTAGGATGAGACTTACCCGGTAATTCCTTAGTTTGTATACCAACGATCATAAGTGTAGGTAATAAAGGCTTGTCCTTTATTGGGGTTTGAGTGTGCTTCCATCCCATCTTTGTGAGTTAGCCTGAGACTTACCCGGTAAAGGTTGATTCTATTCCCTTAGATGGTGTGTTAGTTTGAGGTTATAGTTCTTTATCTTAATTCCTTGAGACTTACCCGGTAATAGGAGTTACGGTTTGGGATTAGTGTGTAGTGAGACTTACCCGGTGATCTACTCCACTTTAGAAACACCTTCCCCATGCAAAAACCTCAGCTTTGTCCGCTTATCTATAGATCTTGAGTTGGAACCACAACTAGATGCTTTAATCCCTAGAATTGCATGTTTGCTTATTTGACATCTTATTCATCTTTGATTGTATACTTGCTCTTGTGGTTAGCATTAACACTAGCATACCGTATTGGACTTTGTTTCACTAAGTCCCTGTGATCGACCCCTGGAATTTTCTTGCTTTTACTACGATTGACCCGTACACTGCGGGTTCGCATCCTTGTTTTAAGCTTAAGTCTAGGGTTATAAATTTAAAGCTTGCACACACCGTTTGGAGCGAACAAGTTTTTGGCGCCGTTGCCGGGGATTTGGTCTAGACCGAGCCGGTACGGTTTGCTCTTGGGGCATTTGCCCCGTGTTGTCTTACCACTCTACTTGAGTGACTTTTGCAGGTTCTTTCTTAGGTATATGCGAAGAACCCGCACTGGGAAGGAAATCGTTCCTTACGATCCCGAACCAGAAAAGACGTACAAGAGACGCTTAAGAGAAGCGAAGATGGCCCAACAAGACGATCACGATCTTTTGGCCCAATTGAGAGAGACGCAGGAGCAGCTACGTCTCAGTAAAGAAGAGCTAAGGCAGGAAAAGGAAGAGAATCAGGCCAGGAATGCAGCAATCGAAGCTGAGATTGCAGCAATTCGGAACCAGATTCAACCTCGACCGATGCAGGATCCAGTAATTGATCCTCGACCGAGGCAGGTCCCAGTTCCTGACGCCCCGGCCGATGTGCATCCACTTCGGATGCCAGTCCGAGATGTTCTTCTTGCAGGAATGGCCTCCACATGGTAAAGAGTGACAATGCCGGATCACACTCTCCACTTCATCCTCCGGTATGCATCTTCTAAGCACCCCATCCGGGCCTCTCTTGAACAGAAGTGGCTCACTCCAATAGTAATGCCTTACATCGTTGAAGAATTTCTTCCTTTGTGCATACGTTAGTCCGGGAGGCACTTCCTCACACACCAAGTAATTCACAATGTCGGCATACCACGGTTCATTTCCTCTAGCCACTTGGAATAAGCATTCTTCCACCAACTGCAATTGCTCATCCCGGAATGAATCATCTATCGGGATGTTGTCTTTCCCAATCTCCAATGGTGGGAGTCTACTAAGGTGATCCGCCACCGAGTTCTCGGATCCCTTCTTATCTCTTATCTCCAAATCAAACTCTTGGAGAAGAAGGATCCACCGGATCAACCTTGGCTTGGCATCCTTCTTTGTAAGTAGATAACGGATCGCCGGGTGATCCGTATAAACTATGACCTTCGCTCCAACAAGGTACGAGCGGAACTTCTCAAATGCATAAACCACCGCTAACAACTCCTTCTCGGTAGTAGCATAGTTGAGTTGGGCATCATCTAGCGTCTTGCTAGCATAGTAAATAGCATGAGTGCGCCCTTCCTTCCTTTGCCCCAAAACAGCCCCTACGGCCACGTCACTTGCATCGCACATGATCTCAAATGGTAGACTCCAATCCGGAGGTTGCATGATAGGTGCGGAGGTCAATGCGTTCTTCAACCTACAAAATGCTTCAAGACAATCCTTGGAAAAGACAAAATCAACATCCTTCATTAGTAGGTTAGTTAGAGGTTTAGAAATTTTAGAGAAATCTTGTATGAATCTCCGGTAAAAACCGGCATGCCCTAGGAAACTCCTTACCCCCTTCACCGAGGTAGGTGGTGGCAACTTCTCTATCGTTTCAATCTTAGCCCTATCAACCTCAATGCCACGGTTAGACACCAAGTGTCCTAACACAATCCCTTCACTTACCATGAAGTGGCATTTCTCCCAATTTAAGACAAGATTTGTCTCCTCACATCTTTGTAATACTAATGACAAGTTAGCCAAGCATCTTCCCATATATTTAATACTTTCATAATGATGATGAGTGGCTAATTTCCTTGTGTGATTCTAGGGTGATTGGCTGAAGGTTGTGGGAAAAACAATGATAGAACAATCTTAGATTCCAGTAGGATCCTGAAAGTTCGAGTCTTTAACCTTAACCCTAAGCATCTCGTTCGGTTGATGAACATCTCGGCCGGGGTGGAATTCTTCTGACCGAGGTGACTTATCGAACCTAAACAGAAAGTTAAGTGTTAGAGTTTGCTAAATCCTATTCTTATTTCACCTTCCTGGTTTAATGCAAGCTTAGGATGAGACTTACCCGGTAATTCCTTAGTTTGTGTATTAACGATCATAAGTGTAGGTAATAAAGGTTTATCCTTTATTGGGGTTTGAGTATGCTTTCATTCCATCCTTGTGAGTTAGTCTGAGACTTACCCGGTAAAGGTTGATTCTATTCCCTTAGATGGTATGTTAGTTTGAGGTTATAGTTCTTTATCTTAACTCCTTGAGACTTACCCGGTAATAGGAGTTACGGTTTAGGATTAGTGTGTAGTGAGACTTACCCAGTGATCTACTCCATTTTAGAAATACCTTCCCCACGCAAAAATCTCAGCTTCGTCCGCTTATCTATAGATCTTGAGTTGGAACCACAACTAGATGCTTTAATCCCTAAAATTGCACGTTTGCTTTATTGACTTCTTATTCATCTTTGATTGTGTTAAATTGCTCTTGTGGTTAGCATTGACATTAGCATACCGTGCTGACTTTGTTTCACCAAGTCCCTGTGATCGACCCCTGGAATTTTCTTGCTTTTACTACGATTGACCCGTACACTGCGGGTTCGCATCCTTGTTTTAAGCTTAAGTCTAGGGTTATAAATTTAAAGCTTGCACACACCGTTTGGAGCGAACAAGTTTTTGGCGCCGTTGCCGGGGACTTGGTCTAGACCGAGCCGGTACGGTTTGCTCTTGGGGCATTTGCCCCGTGTTGTCTTACCACTCTACTTGAGTGACTTTTGCAGGTTCTTTCTTAGGTATATGCGAAGAACCCGCACTGGGAAGGAAATCGTTCCTTACGATCCCGAACCAGAAAAGACATACAAACGACGCTTAAGAGAAGCGAAGATGGCCCAACAAGACGATCACGATCTTTTGGCCCTATTGAGAGAGACGCAGGAGCAGCTACGTCTCAGTAAAGAAGAGCTGAGGCAGGAAAAAGAAGAGAATCAGGCCAGGAATACAGCAATCGAAGCTGAGATTGCAGCAATTCGGAACCAGATTCAACCTCGACCGATGCAGGATCCAGTAATTGATCCTCGACCGAGGCAGGTCCCAGTTCCTAACGCCCCGGCCGATGTGCAACCACTTCAGATGCCAGTCCGAGATGTTCTTCTTGCAGGAATTCCACAAACCCTAGGTCAAAGGATGGACCCTAATCAACAGCTGAGGCGTCCAGGAGTGAACCTAGGAGATCCAGCGGACCATGACTACGAACTTCGACCACAAGTTCTAGCGATGATTCGCCAATGTCAATTCGGAGGGCTAGAGAAGGAGTCGCCGCATCAACATCTTCAAAACTACGAGATCTTGATGGAGACCTTGCGACCTCCCAGAATTGAAAATAACAACTACAAGCTAAGACCTTTCTACTTTTCTCTTAAAGATAGAGCTCTTACTTGGTATCAATCTCTTCCTGCAGGAAAGATCAGCACATGGGAAGAGATGACTACGGAATTCTTGACTAAATTCTTTCCCCCCTCAAAGACTGCTGAAATGAGAGGGAAGATCAATGCTTTCATCATGAAGGACAAGGAGAATTTGTCCAAATCATGGGAGCGGTTCAAGGATATCCTTTTGGATTGCCCACATCATGGGATTCCAAAGATCGAGTTGTTGGAGATCTACTTCAAAGGGCTGGACGGAAACACCCAGTTTAATCTCCAACTACTCTCCGCCGGCACATTTATGGATATGGCGGTTGACGAGGCTTGGGATTTCATTGAGAAGCAAGCCTTGCACATGGAGAAGTACACCCACCAAGGAGCTGAAGGTGGAGTTAAGAGAGTCAACTTTCAAGAGACTCAAACCAACAACAACCAATTCACGTCCTTGAAGAACGACGTGAAGCAATTGAAGGAGCTATTGATGGCTCAAACTAAGAAGGAAGAGCAAGGGCAAAGGAACAACAGCAACAACAACGGGTACCGTAACAACAACAACGGACCCCGAAACAACAACTACAACAACAATAGAGGATCCAATAGCAACAATTGGAGAGCGAATAATAACCAAAACAACGGTAACAATTATTCAAACTCCAACTCTAATGATTCCTCTAACCCTTTCCTCTCTCCTCCTTCTTCTTCTTCTACTCCATTGAAGAGCCAAGGGCAAGGATCAAGTTCGTCTCAGCCGGAAAAGAAGGACGCAGTCCTGGAGGCAATCTTGATCAAGCTTAATGCTATGGAGAATTCTATGACTTCATTTTCGAGGGCCCAAAAGTCCTTCGAACAACAACTTGCTAATAGGGCGAATGAAGCGCCAAGAGATCCAGGGAAGCTTCCAGCAAAGACGGAAACTAACCCTAAGGGCCAGTGCATGGCCATCACGACGAGGAGTGGACTCAAAACCACAGATCCAGTACCTCGCTCGACGCAGACCACCTCGGTCCAGATCCAGTCGAAGAACACCTCGACCGAGATGCCAACCGAGGCGGTGCAACAGAAAGCAGGAGGAACAACTGAAGCCTATGTTCCACCTCCTGCATATAAACCACCACTTCCATTCCCCCAGTCCAGAGCCAGAGCACATCTTGACAAGCACTTTGGTAAGTTCCTTGACTTGATGAATAAGCTCCATATTAATATCCCTTTCCTTGATGCTATTTTAGGTATGCCCGCCTACGGGAAGTTCTTAAAAGAAATCCTATCAAGGAAGAGGAAGCTGGAGGATGTTGGTGAAGTTAGGATGACATCTAAGTCTTCGGAGCTTATAAAGATCATGAAGGAGAAGATGCCACCTAAGTTGAGAGATCCCGGCTCATTTTGCATTCCCATTCAAGTTGGGGATGTCACTTGTGAAGCCCTATGTGATCTAGGAGCCAGCGTGAGCATCATTCCGCTGGAGCTATGCATTAAGATCGGTCTTGGAGAGCCCAAGCCGGTCAAGATTCGACTTTACATGGCGGATCGCTCCATCACCCATCCCGTGGGCATTTTGGAAGACGTTCCGGTCAAGTTAGGTAACTTCTATCTACCCATAGATTTTGTCGTACTTGACATTCCCGCAGATTATCCTGTTCCTATCATTCTCGGGAGGCCATTTCTAGCAACTTCGGGTTGCAATGTGGATTGCAAGAACGCCAAGTTGAAATTCAACGTTGGTGGCGATGAGGTGGAGTTCGCACTACTTGCAGCCATGAAGGGGGAGCAACTAACTGATGATATCTTCAACATCTACGATGAAGAAGAATCAAGAGAATTGGTGAGCTCTATCCTTATTAATGATCCACTCGAAAGAGTTATTAGCTTCAGTTTAATGGAGGAAGGTATAGATGCTTCTTGTGATGCAGATATACGGAGCTTGAAAGCACTGGAAGAAGATCCAGGAGCCATAACTGAGAAGCTTATCCAGGAAACGAAGATTTCCAGCCTCGGATCCAGTAGCAATACCTCGACCGAGGCACTTTCTGGACCGAGCGAGGCGTCTGAAGAACACCTCGGTCAACGCCTTTGCGCCTCGACCGAGGTCGACAGCGAGACAATGTCAACTGAGATTACTGAGAATAAAAATTTTCCTTCTCCCTTCTCTGACATTCACCCACAGTTGGCGGACCATTCCCTCCACCAACTTTCTGATAATAAAGGTCCTTGGTATGCTGATATCGTGAATTATCTTGTTTGCCAGGAAATACCGCCCGGATTGACGTACTCCCAAAAGAAGAAATTCCTCAAGGAAGTACGACATTACTACTGGGATGAGCCGCTTCTATTCAAGCGCGGACCGGATGGGATGCTTCGAAGGTGCATTCCGGAAGACGAAGTTAATAGCGTCATAAAGCATTGCCACTCACTTCCATGTGGAGGGCATGCTAGCACCGATAAAACATGCGCCAAGGTATTGCGTTCCGGTTTCTTTTGGCCTACATTATTTAAGGATGTGCAATCTTTTGTTGTTTCTTGTGATGCATGCCAAAGAACAGGGAACCTATCAAGGAGGAACGAGATGCCACTTAACAACATCCAAGAAGTGGAAATCTTTGATGTATGGGGGATTGACTTCATGGGACCTTTCCCATCCTCCGGAGGAAACCTCTACATTCTCCTTGCAGTGGATTACGTCTCTAGATGGGTCGAAGCCATCGCTTCTCCCACTAACGACGCCAAGGTGGTTGTGAAGTTCTTGAATAGAACCATCTTTCCACGATTTGGAACTCCACGCATCATCATCAGCGATGGAGGAACGCATTTCATCAACCGGAAGTTTAAGGCACTTCTATCGAAGTATGGGGTAACCCACAAGGTATCAACCGCTTATCACCCTCAAACTAGTGGACAGGTCGAGATCTCAAACAGAGAAATCAAAGCAATTTTGGAGAAGACCGTCTCTAGGACGAGGAAGGATTGGTCCATGAAATTAGACGATGCTCTTTGGGCGTACAGGACCGCATTCAAGACTCCCATAGGCACCACCCCTTATAATTTGGTGTATGGGAAATCTTGCCACTTGCCCGTTGAGTTGGAGCACAAAGCGTATTGGGCTATCAAATGGTTGAACTTTGACATTAAGGAGGCTGGTGAGAAGCGACTATTGGAACTTAACGAGCTGGAGGAGCTGCGTTTGAACGCCTATGAGAATGCCAAGATCTACAAGGAAAGGACGAAGAGATGGCATGACAAGCGTATCGTTCCAAAGGAGCTTAACGAAGGAGATTTAGTTCTACTCTTCAACTCCCGCCTCCGTCTTTTTCCAGGTAAGTTGAAATCTAGATGGACCGGACCTTACGTTGTGAAACATGTTTTCCCTCATGGTGCAGTTGAGATATGGGGCGAAACTAGCGGAAGCTTCAAGGTCAACGGTCATAGACTTAAGAAGTACCAACCGGAAACGCCGGTTGAGGAGGTCGCACCGATCTACCTCCTTTGAGACGCACCATGGTCCAGCTAGCGACCTTAAATCAAGCGCTTCTTGGGAGGCAACCCAAGGTATTGCTTTCTTTCCCGTTTTCTAGTCTAGTTTAGATAGTTTTTTTTGTTTTTGCCTTGCTTTGCTTTGTTTTTGGTGTTCTAGACAGATAACAGGAAGGAGCATTCCAGAAAAGGGAGAAGTTCGAGATTCTGAGAAGAAAGAAGCACCTCGGTCACTGTCAGAACACCTCGACCGAGTTGATTCTTGAAGCAACCGAGGCGACTAGGGTTTCTGCAGAACCGCCTCGGTCCGTACCACCTCGGTCCAAACGGTGTGTGCAAGCTTTAAATTTATAACCCTAGACTTAAGCTTAAAACAAGGATGCGAACCCGCAGTGTACGGGTCAATCGTAGTAAAAGCAAGAAAATTCCAGGGGTCGATCACAGGGACTTAGTGAAACAAAGTCCAATACGGTATGCTAGTGTTAATGCTAACCACAAGAGCAAGTATACAATCAAAGATGAATAAGATGTCAAATAAGCAAACATGCAATTCTAGGGATTAAAGCATCTAGTTGTGGTTCCAACTCAAGATCTATAGATAAGCGGACAAAGCTGAGATTTTTGCATGGGGAAGGTGTTTCTAAAGTGGAGTAGATCACCGGGTAAGTCTCACTACACACTAATCCCAAACCGTAACTCCTATTACCGGGTAAGTCTCAAGGAATTAAGATAAAGAACTATTGCCTCAAACTAACACACCATCTAAGGGAATAGAATCAACCTTTACCGGGTAAGTCTCAGGCTAACTCACAAAGAT
Source organism: Fagopyrum esculentum (assembly GCA_033239045.1). NCBI lineage: Eukaryota > Viridiplantae > Streptophyta > Magnoliopsida > Caryophyllales > Polygonaceae > Fagopyrum > Fagopyrum esculentum. Next base: position 127,503,280 of record BSUD01000006.1, on the reverse strand, counting down.
GGGATGGAAGCACACTCAAACCCCAATAAAGGACAAGCCTTTATTACCTAAACTTATGATCGTTGGTATACAAACTAAGGAATTACCGGGTAAGTCTCATCCTAAGCTTGCTTTGAACCAGAAAGGTATAATAAGAATAGGATTTGGCAAACTCTAACACATTAACTCTCAGTTAAGGATCGGATAAGCCACCTCGGTCAGCCAGTTTCCACCCCGGCCGAGATGTTCATCGACTGAACGAGATGCTTAGGATTAAGGTTAAAGACTCGAACTTTCAGGATCCTACTGGAATCTAAGATTATTCTATCATTGTTTTTCCCACAACCTTCAGCCAATCACCCTAGAATCACACAAGGAAATTAGCCACTCATCATCATTATGAAAGTATTAAATATATGGGAAGAAGGTGAATATTTGAACAAAGAAGAATTTAATGAAAAGACTTCAATAACTGAATCAAATATCACAAAAAAAGCGTTCCTTGGATAGCAATCCAACAAGACAAGACAATCAATGAGAGGAATTGAAGACAATCTTACAAAACCCTTCAAAAGCTATAAAAAGCTATGATCTTCAACTTCCTTCAACCTTCAAAAAGGTTCTTCAACAACTCCCAAATTGGAGTGTACTGCGGCTGCTGCGTGGATTCAGCTGTAAGCGGATTGTATGCGGCCTCTAAGCATCTAAGCATCTAAGCATCTAAGCATCTAAGCATCTAAGCATCATCGGATTTGTGGAAAATCCAACCCTTTTTATAGGAAAAATAACCCTCCAAAGATAAGAAATCTTAAGAAGATATTATCCCATAAATATAGGTAAAATATATGATTCTGCATATCTCCTTCCTTCTAGAAGCTCAGCCCAAAAATATAAGATCACTTTCCAATTTTAAAAGATCTCAGCCAAGAATAAAATATTCTCGCCGCGTCCTAGGTGTTCGCCTCGGTCGAGTCGGCGTCTCTGGATCGCCTCGGTCGAGATGAATCTCTGGTCAACCGAGGTGACTCATAACTGAGTGTAGAATCTCTCAAAACTGGTCCAAAGTAAATCTTTAATCCATGGTTGTGCTTCCTGAATGTAGCTCCAAATGACTCTTGACTCCTTTTGCTCCTTTTTGATGCAAAACGTACCATATTACCTGCAATTACAACGAAACTAGGTGTAGACCTCGATTCTCGCAAAGGTAGATGAAATGGTAGTAAAATCACATAATGTACATACAAACATGCAGATTATGAAAGATAAAACGTCCAAACAAACCCCAAAATATAGACTATAATTCATGCTATCAGCATGCTTGAGTGATGATGAACTTGCTAAATTGCTACATGAATTGAGATTGCATAGGAAAGCCATTGGTTATACTATTGATAATTTGGTTGGCATTAAGCCATCTTTGTGCATGCATAAGATAATGATGGAAGATAACCACAAACCCTCTATAGAACATCAAAGGAGATTGAACCCTATAATGAAAGAGGTGGTCAAAAAGGAAATCATTAAGTTGCTAGATGCGGGAATTATCTACCCTATCTCGGATAGTAAGTGGGTTAGCCCCGTTCATGTGGTACCTAAGAAAGGTGGAATGACGGTAGTAACTAATGAGAACAATGAACTAATACCAACTAGGACGGTCACGGGATGGAGAATGTGTATAGATTATAGGAAATTGAACATGGCCTCTAGGAAAGATCACTTTCCCCTCCCCTTCATTGACCAAATGCTAGAAAGATTAGCTCAACACTCTCACTTTTGCTATCTAGATGGGTATAGCGGATTTTTCCAAATCCCTATCCACCCCGATGACCAAGAGAAAACAACTTTTACATGTCCATGGGGTACATTTGCATATAGGAGAATGCCATTTGGGTTGTGTAATGCACCCGCCACCTTCCAAAGGTGTATGATGGCTATCTTTTCGGAATACATAGAAAATATCATGGAGGTGTTCATGGATGATTTCTCTGTTTATGGTTCTTCTTTTGATGATTGCTTGGCTAACTTGTCATTAGTATTACAAAGATGTGAGGAGACAAATCTTGTCTTAAATTGGGAGAAATGCCACTTCATGGTAAGTGAAGGGATTGTGTTAGGACACTTGGTGTCTAACCGTGGCATCGAGGTTGATAGGGCTAAGATTGAAACGATAGAGAAGTTGCCACCACCTACCTCGGTGAAGGGGGTAAGGAGTTTCCTAGGGCATGCCGGTTTTTACCGGAGATTCATACAAGATTTCTCTAAAATTTCTAAGCCTCTAACTAACCTACTAATGAAAGATGTTGATTTTGTCTTTTCCAAGGATTGTCTTGAAGCATTTTGTAGGTTGAAGAACGCCTTGATCTCCGCACCTATCATGCAACCTCCGGATTGGAGTCTACCATTTGAGATCATGTGCGATGCAAGTGATGTGGCCGTAGGGGCTGTTTTGGGGCAAAGGAAAGAAGGGCGCACTCATGCTATTTACTATGCTAGCAAGACGCTAGATGACGCCCAACTCAACTATGCTACTACCGAGAAGGAGTTGTTAGCGGTGGTGTATGCATTTGAGAAGTTCCGCTCATACCTTGTTGGAGCAAAGGTCATAGTTTATACGGATCATGCGGCGATCCGTTATCTACTTACAAAGAAGGATGCCAAGCCAAGGTTGATCCGGTGGATCCTTCTTCTCCAAGAGTTTGATTTGGAGATAAGAGATAAGAAGGGATCCGAGAACTCGGTGGCAGATCACCTTAGTAGACTCCCACCATTGGAGCTTGGGAAAGACAACATCCCGATAGATGATTCATTCCGGGATGAGCAATTGCAATTGGTGGAGGAATGCTTATTCCAAGTGGCTAGAGGAAATGAACCATGGTATGCCGACATTGTGAATTACTTGGTGTGTGAGGAAATGCCTCCCGGACTAACGTATGGACAAAGGAAGAAATTCTTCAACGATGTAAGGCATTACTATTGGAGTGAGCCACTTCTATTCAAGAGAGGACCGGATGGGATGCTTAGAAGATGCATACCGGAAGATGAAGTGGAGAGTGTGATCCGGCATTGTCATTCCTTACCATGTGGAGGCCATGCTAGCTCACACAAAACGTGTGCCAAGGTATTACAATCCGGTTTTTATTGGCCTAACTTGTTTAGAGATGTGCAAGGATTTGTAGCGGCATGTGATGCTTGCCAAAGAACGGGAAACATTTCAAGGAGGAATGAAATGCCCTTGAACAACATCCAAGAAGTTGAGATTTTTGATGTGTGGGGTGTAGACTTCATGGGACCGTTCCCTTCTTCATGTGGCAATCTCTTCATCCTATTGGCGGTAGACTATGTATCAAGATGGGTAGAAGCAATCGCCTCTCCTACAAATGATGCCAAGGTGGTAGTGCGGTTCTTCAACCGAGTGATCTTCCCTAGGTTTGGAACACCAAGGGTGATCATTAGTGATGGAGGGAAGCACTTCACAAATAGGAACTTTGGAGCACTTTTGGCCAAGTATGGGGTGACTCATAAGGTGGCGACACCTTACCACCCCCAAACTAGTGGTCAAGTGGAGATCTCCAACCGTGAGATCAAAGCCATACTCGAGAAGACGGTGTCTAGGACAAGGAAGGATTGGGCCATGAAGCTCAATGACGCACTATGGGCATATAGAACCGCTTTCAAGACACCTATTGGCACCACTCCCTACAAGTTGGTCTATGGCAAGTCTTGCCATCTTCCGGTGGAAATGAAGCATAGAGCTTATTGGGCCATTAAGTGGCTAAATTTTGACCTCAAGGAGGCGGGAGAAAAGAGATTGCTTGATATCAATGCACTTGAGGAACTCCGGTTGGAAGCTTATGAGAATGCCCGGATTTACAAAGAGAGAACCAAAAGGTGGCATGACAAGAGGATCATTCCAAAGGAGTTGAGTGAAGGAGATCTTGTCCTTCTCTTCAACTCAAGGCTAAGACTCTTTCCCGGAAAGCTCAAATCAAGATGGACCGGGCCATATGTGGTGAAGAAGATCTTTCCCCATGGAGCTATTGAGATAGGAGGGGAGCATTGCGGAGATTTCAAAGTGAATGGGCATCGCTTGAAGAAGTATATTCCGGGAGCTCCGGTAGACATGATTGCCCCACTTCACCTTGAATAAACGCTCCCGAGTTTGGTCAAGCTAATGACCTTAAAGAAGCGCTTGGTGGGAGGCAACCCATCGGTAACATTTTTCCTTCATTTTAGCTTAGATTTTTTCTAGTTTTTATGTGCTTTGTGTGTTTTGTCTATGTGTGCTAGAACATTAGTGGCATTGGAAGCCTTTCTAGGAAATGATGATGATGAAACCTTCACCAATTATGGGTGGAGCGGACGCGGAACTTGGACGGCTAGCGGTGCCTAGCGCGGGTTTCAAAGCTTGAAGGATGCTTAGAGCTCCCTACCATGGTTGAAAGGATCATCCAACATCAATCCTCTTGAGAATTCCCAAATACCAAAGAAAACCATTTTACATTGTGAGAACCTTCTTTCACTCTCTTTACTTGTATACCACATTGGGGACAATGTGTTTCTAAGTATGGGGTGGGGTTTGCATGATCCTTTGCATGAAGAGCATCTAGGATAGGTTAATATTTGCACATGTCTTGCATTGTACATACTTAAATCGAAAATTCCATAAAAATCAGAAAATTTAAAAATTTTTTGTGCTTTCTAGGCTTGGATATGATCCTAATGATGAAATCTTGTCTTGTGATTGGCTATGAATGGCCTTATGTGTTGAATTGATAAATGCATATGTGGACTTGAACTACTTCTCTTGAATTCCATGAATGACTTGAGAGCATGATGATTGCCTAGAATGGATTGAGTATTGAAAATCGAAATTACACGATAGTTCTTGCATACCATCTAGGAATGAATGAGGCATTTCATCTTTCTCTACTTCTCATCTTGATCATGATTGCTTGAGCACCTCAATTGATATAAATTTGACCTCCTTTTAAACCCATCCGGGAATAGGAGCATGCTAGTGTGTTTGAATGTGTGAAAAGCAAGTGTGGGGTGAAGATGTAATGAAAAGAATGTCGTGAATGAAATGCTGAAATTATTGTGAAAGTGTAGCCAAAATAGGTTTGGGGGCGTTGGTTTAAATGACAAGTAACTCGGTACACTTCACATGATCGGGTGTTGGTGCCTTGCCAAAGTCAAATGAACCAATAGCCCTAACGAGCTTTGGTATGTGTGCCCGGTGTGGATGCACCTCGAAAAAGAGAAAAAGCCCGAGGATGGCTAATCACCGAGGTTTCGGCTATTGTACACCAATGCCATTGTCTCAAAAATGAGTTAAAGAAAAAGAAAAGAAAGCAAGATAGAAAAAAAATATACACTTGGGGGAAGTTGATCGAGGACAAGGAAGTGAAGTTAGTTCCATTCCCGGATTAGCATCACATACCTAGAAAATTCCCCTCCCAAATTACAACGTTTCTTAGCCTTTTATGTCACAAGCCCTTATGACCTACTTGCATGTTTGTAAGACTTAGTAATCTAGATTGGATAGACTCTTGATCTTCTTGACATCTTCGTCCTCCCATCTCATGCATGCTTTCGAGTTAAGTACAATTGTCTTTCCATGCCCTTATTGTTTGATACATAATTGCTTATCCAATTGCCATTGATCATGACTATGAAGGTGATCCAATAGTAGAAGCACAAAACCCAAAAAGATTTTTGCCATTTTTCTGCATACATAAATCATGTCATCTTTTAGTCTATAGTTGGGAATTTGCTCGGGGACGAGCAAACCTTAAGTATGGGGTATTTTGATAACACGATTTATAGCATAGTTTTAGATGTACATTTAGATAGGATTCTCGCTCAATCATGCATCATCTAGCACTAGTCCAATACGTTTTGCACTCAAAACATGTATTTTGTCGAGATAGACGTCTACACGGACTTGTGTGCGTTTTGTAGGTATTTCGGGAAGTTTCGAGCTAAAACGATGCGTTTGAGGGTCGCTCATTTAGATGACACACTTCCAAGCTCATTAGAACGCAAGGCAAGGGCTGAGAAGGACTCATGGAACCTTGCCAACACAGGCCATACACCAAACCACAGCCTAATGATCCAAAACAAAGTTTCTGCACAGAATCACGGTTCTCTGAAGAACCACGGCCGTGGAAATGACCGTGGATTTTGCCAGATTCTCGTGACAGCTGTGCCACGACTCTCATGGCCAGCTCATGAAGAATTTGTTATAAAAGTGGTCCTTGATGGGTTGTTTGAGGCAGCTGGGGTAGTTTGGGAGCAGCTCATCCATTATCCATTTCTCTAACAAATATATCCTCAAGAGAAGAAGATTTTTCTAGGAAGGAAAGTGCCCAAGGGAAGAAGAAAGGCTCCATTGAAGAGGAGAGAAGACACACACCACAACTTCTTGTATTTCGGATTTTATTTCTAGAGATTTGTGAATCCTTGAACCTTCTTTTGGAAGGGTTGTAAGTTGTTCTAATTCCATTTTCAGATTGGTTTGATTTTGAAGTTCATTTGTTCATCTCTTTTCTCTCATTTTCTTGCAATGGAGGTCATGAATCTATGCTTGTTTGTTTTGATTTCCAATATGAATGTTGTAGGCTAAATTGATGTGATTCTAGGGTAAGGAAAGGATGGTTATGGCTAGATCTATGATAGACGGACTTAGATTTACCTTTGGATGATTGTTGTTTATGAACGTAGCTGCTGTTAGAAATCACGGGTAGTTCTTGTAGAACCACGGTCGTGGTTTCTGTAGAACAAACCGTGATTCTTCCTGGTTCGAAGGATCTTGCCTTAGATGTATAAAATTGTTGAAACCCTAAGTTTTTGCTGAGTTTAACCTACCCTAGGGTGTCCTAGTGTAGTGACTAAGTGTTAGGAGAGACTTACCCGGTAATCCTTGCCCTTAGAATCTAAAATTGCAAACCTTAGATAGTGGCGAGCCTAATAAGCCGCCATTGGACTAGATGTGCTAGGATAGTTATTTAGGACTTCCCTTGTCCGAGACTTACCCGGTAAGGATAGGGTAGACCCCTAATTTACAATCCGGTTTGTGTAGAATTCCCATCCTTAGGATCTTAGAGACTTACCCGGTAATGAGATCTTAGGAGTGGATTAGTTGGATCATGAGACCTACCCGGTAATTGATCCCAAATTAGAAACACCTAATCCCAACATATCATAGTTAATCCAAAGAATGAATAGATAACTTGAGTTTTATGCCATAACCGGAACTTCCAACCCCTAGAATCCGTCTTTTCTTTTCCTTGATCATTATCTTGATTGGATTGTCCATTTGTGTTTATTTTGGTTAGTTTGATTGTTTACTTTGTGTGAATTGTGATCTTCGATTGATCACCAAAAAACCAACCCAAAAACAATTGAGATTTTTCCTTTCTTTATTCCTTTCTTTTCCTTAGGCTTAGATCTTTGCTAAACTCAATCACAACTTGAATCGATTTCACCTTAGTCTTTGTGTTCGACCTCGGAATACTATCCATACTACAAACGTCCCGTACACTGCGGGTGCGCTAGAAGTTAGGATAATTATAACGAGTATAAATTTAAGGCTTATTGCGTGCACACTTTTTAGCGTAACAAGTTTTTGGCGCCGTTGCCGGGGACTAGGTCTAGATTGAGTCTATTTTGTGATTGTTTCTAGTGTAGATCTTTCTTGTTGCTTTTGATCTCTTTTTGGTTTGTGTCTTTGCTTTTCAGGACATCTCTTTCTCTTTAGGTGTATGCGAAGATCTCGTGGCAAGGATTTAGCTCCATTCGATCCCGAACCGGAGAAAACCCTTCGATCTAGATCCAAGAGTATCCGAAAGGAGAAAGAGATGGCCGGTAGAAACCTCCAAGCTGAATTGGATGAAGCCTTAGAGCAAATAAGGCTAAGAGATGAACTCTTGGAGGAAGAAAGGAGACTTGCCAATGAGAGGCAAAAGGAAACAAGGAGGGAGATTGAGGAGATTAGGCAAGCCCTTGTTCAAGGAGAGCTTAATCGCCGACAACCTCCACCACCTCCACCACAACCGCAGCCGGCGGCCAATGTTAGGGTTGTTCCCATTGCTATTGAGGAGCCACAAACCCTAGGGAGACGTATGGATCCGGCACAAAGAGCACACCGACCGGGTGTGAATCTAGGAGATCCCGGTCAATTTTAGCAAATGGACAATCCAATCAAGATAATGATCAAGGAAAAGAAAAGACGGATTCTAGGGGTTGGAAGTTCCGGTTATGGCATAGAACTCAAGTTATCTATTCATTCTTTGGATTAACTATGATATGTTGGGATTAGGTGTTTCTAATTTGGGATCAATTACCGGGTAGGTCTCATGATCCACTAATCCTCTCCTAAGGTCTCATTACCGGGTAAGTCTCTAAGATCTTAAGGATGGGAATTCTACACAAACCGGATTGTAAATTAGGGGTCTAACCTATCCTTACCGGGTAAGTCTCGGAAAAGGGAAGTCCTAAGTAACAATCCTAGCACATCTAATCCAATGGCGGCTTATTAGGCTCACCACTACCTAAGGTTTGTTATCTTTAGATTCTAAGGGAAAGGATTACCGGGTAAGTCTCTCCTAACACTTAGTCACTACACTAGGATACCCTAGGGTAGGTTAAACTCAGCAAAAACTTAGGGTTTCAACAATTTTATAGATCTAAGGCAAGATCCTTCGAACCAGGAAGAATCACGGTTTGTTCTACAGAAACCACGACCGTGGTTCTACAAGAACTACCCGTGATTTCTAACAGCAGCTACGTTCATAAACACAATCATCCAAAGGTAAATCTAAGTCCGTCCTATCATAGCTCTAGCCATAACCATCCTTTCCTTACCCTAGAATCACATCAATTTAGCCTACAACATTCATAATGGAAATCAAAGCAAACAAACATAAGATCATAACATCCATTGCAAGAAAATGAAAGAAAAGAGATGAACAAATGAACTTCAAAATCAAACCAATCTGAAATGGAATTAGAACAACTTACAACCCTTCCAAAAGAAGGTTCAAGGATTCACAAATCTCTAGAAATAAAATCCAAAATACAAGAAGTTGTGGTGTGTGTCTTCTCTCTTCTTCAATGGAAACCTTCTTCTTCTCTTGAGCACTTTCCTTCCTAGAAAAATCTTCTTTTCTTGAGAATATATTTGTTAGAGAAATGGATAGTGTATGAGCTGCTCCAAAACTGCCCCAGCTGCCTCTCACAACCCATGAAGGACCACTTTTATAACAAACTTCATGAGCTGGCCATGAGAGTCGTGGCACAGCTGTCACGAGAATCTGGCAAAATCCACGGTCATTTCCACGGCCGTGGTTCTTCAGGAAACCGTGATTCTATGCAGAAACTTCGCCTTGGATCATTGAGCGGTGGTTTGGTGCATGGCTAGTGTTGGCAAGGTTCCATGAGTCCTCCTTAGCCTTTTGATGTGTCCTAATGAGTTCGAGGACGTGTTTTCTAAATGAATGATCCTTTAACGCATCGTTTTAGCTCTAAACTTCCCGAAATACCTACAAAACGCACACAAGTCCGTGTAGACGTCTATCTCGACAAAATACATGTTTTGAGTGCAAAACGTATTGGACTAGTGCTAGATCATGCATGATTGAGCGAGAATTCTATCTAAATGTACACCTAAAACTATGCTATAAATCGTGTTATCAAAATACCCCATACTTAAGGTTTGCTCGTCCCCGAGCAAATTCCCAACTATAGACTAAGAGATGACATGATTTATGTATGCAGAAAAATGGCAAAATCTTTTTGGGTTTGTGCTTCTACTATTGGATCACCTTCATAGTCATGATTCATGGCAATGGATAAGCAATTATGTATCAAACAATAAGGGCATGGAAAGACAATTGTACTTAACTCAAAAGCATGCATGAGATGGGAGGACGAAGATGTCAAGAAGATCAAGAGTCTATCCAATCTAGATTACTAAGTCTTACAAACATGCAAGTAGGTCATAAGGGCTTGTGACATAAAAGGCTAAGAAACGTTGTAATTTGGGAGGGGAATTTTCTAGGTATGTGATGCTAATCCGGGAATGGAACTAACTTCCCTTCCTTGTCCTCGATCAACTTCCCCCAAGTGTATATTTTTCCCTATCTTGCTTTCTTTTTCTTTTTCTTTAACTCATTTTTGAGACAATGGCATTGGTGTACAATAGCCGAAACCTCGGTGATTAGCCATCCTCGGGCTTTTTCTCTTTTTCGAGGTGCATCCACACCGGGCACACATACCAAAGCTCGTTAGGGCTATTGGCTCATTTGACTTTGGCAAGGCACCAACACCCGATTATGTGAAGTGTACCGAGTTACTTGTCATTTAAACCAACGCCCCCAAACCTATTTTGGCTACACTTCCACAATAATTTCAGCATTCCATTCACGACATTCTTTTCATTACATCTTCACCCCGCACTTGCTTTTTACACATTCAAACACACTAGCATGCTCCTATTCCCGGATGGGTTTAAAAGGAGGTCAAATTTTATATCAATTGAGGTGCTCAAGCAATCATGATCAAGATGAGAAGTAGAGAAAAATGAAATGCCTTATTCATTCCTAGATGGTATGCAAGAACTATCATGTAATTTCGATTTTCAATACTCAATCCATTCTAGGCAATCATCATGCTCTCAAGTCATTCATGGAATTCAAGAGAAGTAGTTCAAGTCCACATATGCATTTATCAATTTAACACATAAGGCCATTCATAGCCAATCACAAGACAAGTTTTCATCATTAGGATCATATCCAAGCCTAGAAAGCACAAAAAATTTTTAAATTTTCTGATTTTTATGGAATTTTCGATTTAAGTATGTACAATGCAAGAGATGTGCAAATATTAACCTATCCTAGATGCTCTTCATGCAAAGGATCATGCAAACCCCACCCCATACTTAGAAACACATTGTCCCCAATGTGGTATACAAGTAAAGAGAGTGAAAGAAGGTTCTCACAATGTAAAATGGTTTTCTTTGGTATTTGGGAATTCTCAAGAGGATTGATGTTGGATGATCCTTTCAACCATGGTAGGGAGCTCTAAGCATCCTTCAAGCTTTGAAACCCGCGCTAGGCACCGCTAGCCGTCCAAGTTCCGCGTCCGCTCCACCCATAATTGGTGAAGGTTTCATCATCATCATTTCCAAGAAAGGCTTCCAATGCCACTAATGTTCTAGCACACATAGACAAAACACACAAAGCACATAAAAACTAGAAAAAAAATCTAAGCTAAAATGAAGGAAAAATGTTACCGATGGGTTGCCTCCCACCAAGCGCTTCTTTAAGGTCATTAGCTTGACCAAACTCGGGAGTGTTTATGCAAGGTGAAGTGGGGCAATCATGTCTACCGGTGCTCCCGGAATGTATTTCTTCAACCGATGCCCATTCACTTTGAAATTTCCACAATGCTCCCCTCCTATTTCAATTGCTCCATGGGGAAAGATCTTCTTCACCACATATGGCCCGGTCCATCTTGATTTGAGCTTTCCGGGAAAGAGTCTTAGCCTTGAGTTGAAGAGAAGGACAAGATCTCCTTCACTCAACTCCTTTGGAATGATCCTCTTGTCATGCCACCTTTTGGTTCTCTCTTTGTAAATCCGGGCATTCTCATAAGCTTCCAACCGGAGTTCCTCAAGTGCATTGATATCAAGCAATCTCTTTTCTCCCGCCTCCTTGAGGTCAAAATTTAGCCACTTAATGGCCCAATAAGCTCTATGCTCCATTTCCACCGGAAGATGGCAAGACTTGCCATAGACCAACTTGTAGGGAGTGGTGCCAATAGGTGTCTTGAAAGCGGTTCTATATGCCCATAGTGCGTCATTGAGCTTCATGGCCCAATCCTTCCTTGTCCTAGACACCGTCTTCTCGAGTATGGCTTTGATCTCACGGTTGGAGATCTCCACTTGACCACTAGTTTGGGGGTGGTAAGGTGTTGCTACCTTATGAGTCACCCCATACTTGGCCAAAAGTGCTCCAAAGTTCCTATTTGTGAAGTGCTTCCCTCCATCACTAATGATCACCCTTGGTGTTCCAAACCTAGGGAAGATCACTCGGTTGAAGAACCGCACCACCACCTTGGCATCATTTGTAGGAGAGGCGATTGCCTCTACCCATCTTGACACATAGTCCACCGCCAATAGGATGAAGAGATTGCCACATGAAGAAGGGAATGGTCCCATGAAGTCTACACCCCACACATCAAAAATCTCAACTTCTTGGATGTTATTCAAGGGCATTTCATTCCTCCTTGAAATGTTTCCCGTTCTTTGGCAAGCATCACATGCCGCTACAAATCCTTGCACATCTCTGAACAAGTTAGGCCAATAAAAACCGGATTGTAATACCTTGGCACATGTTTTGTGTGAGCTAGCATGGCCTCCACATGGTAAGGAATGACAATGCCGGATCACACTCTCCACTTCATCCTCCGGTATGCATCTTCTAAGCACCCCATCCGGGCCTCTCTTGAATAGAAGTGGCTCACTCCAATAGTAATGCCTTACATCGTTGAAGAATTTCTTCCTTTGTGCATACGTTAGTCCGGGAGGCACTTCCTCACACACCAAGTAATTCACAATGTCGGCATACCATGGTTCATTTCCTCTAGCCACTTGGAATAAGCATTCCTCCACCAATTGCAATTGCTCATCCCGGAATGAATCATCTATCGGGATGTTGTCTTTCCCAAGCTCCAATGGTGGGAGTCTACTAAGGTGATCCGCCACCGAGTTCTCGGATCCCTTCTTATCTCTTATCTCCAAATCAAACTCTTGGAGAAGAAGGATCCACCGGATCAACCTTGGCTTGGCATCCTTCTTTGTAAGTAGATAACGGATCGCCGGGTGATCCGTATAAACTATGACCTTCGCTCCAACAAGGTACGAGCGGAACTTCTCAAATGCATAAACCACCGCTAACAACTCCTTCTCGGTAGTAGCATAGTTGAGTTGGGCATCATCTAGCGTCTTGCTAGCATAGTAAATAGCATGAGTGCGCCCTTCTTTCCTTTGCCCCAAAACAGCCCCTACGGCCACGTCACTTGCATCGCACATGATCTCAAATGGTAGACTCCAATCCGGAGGTTGCATGATAGGTGCGGAGGTCAATGCGTTCTTCAACCTACAAAATGCTTCAAGACAATCCTTGGAAAAGACAAAATCAACATCCTTCATTAGTAGGTTAGTTAGAGGTTTAGAAATTTTAGAGAAATCTTGTATGAATCTCCGGTAAAAACCGGCATGCCCTAGGAAACTCCTTACCCCCTTCACCGAGGTAGGTGGTGGCAACTTCTCTATCGTTTCAATCTTAGCCCTATCAACCTCAATGCCACGGTTAGACACCAAGTGTCCTAACACAATCCCTTCACTTACCATGAAGTGGCATTTCTCCCAATTTAAGACAAGATTTGTCTCCTCACATCTTTGTAATACTAATGACAAGTTAGCCAAGCAATCATCAAAAGAAGAACCATAAACAGAGAAATCATCCATGAACACCTCCATGATATTTTCTATGTATTCCGAAAAGATAGCCATCATACACCTTTGGAAGGTGGCGGGTGCATTACACAACCCAAATGGCATTCTCCTATATGCAAATGTACCCCATGGACATGTAAAAGTTGTTTTCTCTTGGTCATCGGGGTGGATAGGGATTTGGAAAAATCCGCTATACCCATCTAGATAGCAAAAGTGAGAGTGTTGAGCTAATCTTTCTAGCATTTGGTCAATGAAGGGGAGGGGAAAGTGATCTTTCCTAGAGGCCATGTTCAATTTCCTATAATCTATACACATTCTCCATCCCGTGACCGTCCTAGTTGGTATTAGTTCATTGTTCTCATTAGTTACTACCGTCATTCCACCTTTCTTAGGTACCACATGAACGGGGCTAACCCACTTACTATCCGAGATAGGGTAGATAATTCCCGCATCTAGCAACTTAATGATTTCCTTTTTGACCACCTCTTTCATTATAGGGTTCAATCTCCTTTGATGTTCTATAGAGGGTTTGTGGTTATCTTCCATCATTATCTTATGCATGCACAAAGATGGCTTAATGCCAACCAAATTATCAATAGTATAACCAATGGCTTTCCTATGCAATCTCAATTCATGTAGCAATTTAGCAAGTTCATCATCACTCAAGCATGCTGATAGCATGAATTATAGTCTATATTTTGGGGTTTGTTTGGACGTTTTATCTTTCATAATCTGCATGTTTGTATGTACATTATGTGATTTTACTACCATTTCATCTACCTTTGCGAGAATCGAGGTCTACACCTAGTTTCGTTGTAATTGCAGGTAATATGGTACGTTTTGCATCAAAAAGGAGCAAAAGGAGTCAAGAGTCATTTGGAGCTACATTGAGGAGCAAAAAGGAATCCTTCAGGAAGCATAGCCATGGATTAAAGATTTACTTTGGACCAGTTTTGAGAGATTCTACATTCAGTTATGAGTCACCTCGGTTGACCAGAGATTCATCTCGACCGAGGCGATCCAGAGACACCGACTCGACCGAGGCGAACACCTAGGACGCGGCGAGAATATTTTATTCTTGGCTGAGATCTTTTAAAATTGGAAAGTGATCTTATATTTTTGGGCTGAGCTTCTAGAAGGAAGGAGATATGCAGAATCATATATTTTACCTATTTTTATGGGAGTATATCTTCTTAAGATTTATTATCTTTGGAGGGTTATTTTTCCTATAAAAAGGGTTGGATTTTCCACAAATCCGATCATGCTTAGAGGCTGCATACACCGCATACGATCTCGATTACAGCAAAGAATACGCAGCAGCCGCATCCTACTCCAATTTGGGAGATTTGAAGAACCTTTTTGAAGGTTGAAGGAAGATTGAAGACTATAGCTTTATAGCTTTTTGGAGGGTTTTGTAAGATTGTCTTCAATTCCTTTCCTTGTTGTCTTGTCTTGTTGGATTATTATCCAAGGAACGATTTTGTGTGATATTTGATTCAGTTATTGAAGTGTTTTCATTAAATTCTTCTTTGTTCAAATATTCACCTTCTTCCCATATATTTAATACTTTCATTATGATGATGAGTGGCTAATTTCCTTGTGTGATTCTAGGGTGATTGGCTGAAGGTTGTGGGAAAAACAATGATAGAATAATCTTAGATTCCAGTAGGATCCTGAAAGTTCGAGTCTTTAACCTTAACCCTAAGCATCTCGTTCGGTCGATGAACATCTCGGCCGGGGTGGAAACTGCTGACCGAGGTGACTTATCCGATCCTAAACTGAGAGTTAATGTGTTAGAGTTTGCCAAATCCTATTCTTATTACACCTTTCTGGTTCAAAGCAAGCTTAGGATGAGACTTACCCGGTAATTCCTTAGTTTGTGTACTAACGATCATAAGTGTAGGTAATAAAGGTTTATCCTTTATTGGGGTTTGAGTGTGCTTCCATCCCATCCTTGTGAGTTAGCCTGAGACTTACCCGGTAAAAGGAGTTACGGTTTAGGATTAGTGTGTAGTGAGACTTACCCGGTGATCTACTCCACTTTAGAAACACCTTCCCCACGCAAAAATCTCAGCTTTGTCCGCTTATCTATAGATCTTGAGTTGGAACCACAACTAGATGCTTTAATCCCTAGAATTGCATGTTTGCTTTATTTGACATCTTATTCATCTTTGATTGTATTACTTGCTCTTGTGGTTAGCATTAACACTAGCATACCGTATTGGACTTTGTTTCACTAAGTCCCTGTGATCGACCCCTGGAATTTTCTTGCTTTTACTACGATTGACCCGTACACTGCGGGTTCGCATCCTTGTTTTAAGCTTAAGTCTAGGGTTATAAATTTAAAGCTTGCACACACCTTTTGGAGCGAACAAGTTTTTGGCGCCGTTGCCGGGGACTTGGTCTAGACCGAGCCGGTACGGTTTGCTCTTGGGGCATTTGCCCCGTGTTGTCTTACCACTCTACTTGAGTGACTTTTGCAGGTTCTTTCTTAGGTATATGCGAAGAACCCGCACTGGGAAGGAAATCGTTCCTTACGATCCCGAACCAGAAAAGACGTACAAGAGACGCTTAAGAGAAGCGAAGATGGCCCAACAAGACGATCACGATCTTTTGGCCCAATTGAGAGAGACGCAGGAGCAGCTACGTCTCAGTAAAGAAGAGCTAAGGCAGGAAAAGGAAGAGAATCAGGCCAGGAATGCAGC
This sequence comes from Fagopyrum esculentum, assembly GCA_033239045.1. NCBI lineage: Eukaryota > Viridiplantae > Streptophyta > Magnoliopsida > Caryophyllales > Polygonaceae > Fagopyrum > Fagopyrum esculentum. Next base: position 127,487,077 of record BSUD01000006.1, on the reverse strand, counting down.
AATCGAAGCTGAGATTGCAGCAATTCGGAACCAGATTCAACCTCGACCGATGCAGGATCCAGTAATTGATCCTCGACCGAGGCAGGTCCCAGTTCCTGACGCCCCGGCCGATGTGCATCCACTTCGGATGCCAGTCCGAGATGTTCTTCTTGCAGGAATTCCACAAACCCTAGGTCAAAGGATGGACCCTAATCAACAGCTGAGGCGTCCAGGAGTGAACCTAGGAGATCCAGCGGACCATGACTACGAACTTCGACCACAAGTTCTAGCGATGATTCGCCAATGTCAATTCGGAGGGCTAGAGAAGGAGTCGCCGCATCAACATCTTCAAAACTACGAGATCTTGATGGAGACCTTGCGACCTCCCAGAATTGAAAATAACAACTACAAGCTAAGACCTTTCTACTTTTCTCTTAAAGATAGAGCTCTTACTTGGTATCAATCTCTTCCTGCAGGAAAAATCAGCACATGGGAAGAGATGACTACGGAATTCTTGACCAAATTCTTTCCCCCCTCAAAGACTGTTGAAATGAGAGGGAAGATCAATGCTTTCATCATGAAGGACAAGGAGAGCTTGTCCAAATCATGGGAGCGGTTCAAGGATATCCTTTTGGATTGCCCACATCATGGGATTCCAAAGATCGAGTTGTTGGAGATCTACTTCAAAGGACTGGACGGAAACACCCAGTTTAATCTCCAACTACTCTCCGCCGGCACATTTATGGATATGGCGGTTGACGAGGCTTGGGACTTCATTGAGAAGCAAGCCTTGCACATGGAGAAGTACACCCACCAAGGAGCTGAAGGTGGAGTTAAAAGAGTCAACTTTCAAGAGACTCAAACCAACAACAACCAATTCACGTCCTTGAAGAACGACGTGAAGCAGTTGAAGGAGCTATTGATGGCTCAAACTAAGCAGGAAGAGCAAGGGCAAAGGAACAACAACAACAAAAACGGGTACCGTAACAACAACAACGGACCCCGAAACAACAACTACAACAACAATAGAGGATCCAATAGCAACAATTGGAGAGCGAATAATAACCAAAACAACGGTAACAATTATTCAAACTCCAACTCTAATGATTCCTCTAACCCTTTCCTCTCTCCTCCTTCTTCTTCTTCTACTCCATTGAAGAGCCAAGGGCAAGGATCAAGTTCGTCTCAGCCGGAAAAGAAGGACGCAGTCCTGGAGGCAATCTTGATCAAGCTTAGTGCTATGGAGAATTCTATGACTTCATTTTCGAGGGCCCAAAAGTCCTTCGAACAACAACTTGCTAATAGGGCGAATGAAGCGCCAAGAGATCCAGGGAAGCTTCCAGCAAAGACGGAAACTAACCCTAAGGGCCAGTGCATGGCCATCACGACGAGGAGTGGACTCAAAACCACAGATCCAGTACCTCGCTCGACGCAGACCACCTCGGTCCAGATCCAGTCGAAGAACACCTCGACCGAGATGCCAACCGAGGCGGTGCAACAGAAAGCAGGAGGAACAACTGAAGCTTATGTTCCACCTCCTGCGTATAAACCACCACTTCCATTCCCCCAGTCCAGAGCCAGAGCACATCTTGACAAGCACTTTGGTAAGTTCCTTGACTTGATGAATAAGCTCCATATTAATATCCCTTTCCTTGATGCTATTTTAGGTATGCCCGCCTACGGGAAGTTCTTAAAAGAAATCCTATCAAGGAAGAGGAAGCTGGAGGATGTTGGTGAAGTTAGGATGACATCTAAGTCTTCGGAGCTTATAAAGATCATGAAGGAGAAGATGCCACCTAAGTTGAGAGATCCCGGCTCATTTTGCATTCCCATTCAAGTTGGGGATGTCACTTGTGAAGCCCTATGTGATCTAGGAGCCAGCGTGAGCATCATTCCGCTGGAGCTATGCATTAAGATCGGTCTTGGAGAGCCCAAGCCGGTCAAGATTCGACTTTACATGGCGGATCGCTCCATCACCCATCCCGTGGGCATTTTGGAAGACGTTCCGGTCAAGTTAGGTAACTTCTATCTACCCATAGATTTTGTCGTACTTGACATTCCCGCAGATTATCCTGTTCCTATCATTCTCGGGAGGCCATTTCTAGCAACTTCGGGTTGCAATGTGGATTGCAAGAACGCCAAGTTGAAATTCAACGTTGGTGGCGATGAGGTGGAGTTCGCACTACTTGCAGCCATGAAGGGGGAGCAACTAACTGATGACATCTTCAACATCTACCATGAAGAAGAATCAAGAGAATTGGTGAGCTCTATCCTTATTAATGATCCACTCGAAAGAGTTATTAGCTTCAGTTTAATGGAGGAAGGTATAGATGCCTCTTGTGATGCAGATATACGAAGCTTGAAAGCACTGGAAGAAGATCCAGGAGCCATGACTGAGAAGCTGATCCAGGAAACGAAGATTTCCAGCCTCGGATCCAGTAGCAGTACCTCGACCGAGGCACTTTCTGGACTGAGCGAGGCGTCTGAAGAACACCTCGGTCAACGCCTTTGCGCCTCGACCGAGATCGACAGAGAGACAATGTCAACTGAGATTGCTGAGAATGACAATTTTTCTACTCCCTTCTCTGACATTCACCCACAGTTGGCGGATCATTCTCTCCACCAACTTTCTGATAATAAAGGTCCTTGGTATGCTGATATTGTGAATTATCTTGTTTGCCAGGAAATACCACCCGGATTGACGTACTCCCAAAAGAAGAGATTCTTCAAGGAAGTACGACATTACTACTGGGATGAGCCGCTTCTATTCAAGCGCGGACCGGATGGGATGCTTCGAAGGTGCATTCCGGAAGACGAAGTTAATAGCGTCATAAAGCATTGCCACTCACTTCCATGTGGAGGGCATGCTAGCACCGATAAAACATGCGCCAAGGTATTGCGTTCCGGTTTCTTTTGGCCTACACTATTTAAGGATGTGCAATCTTTTGTTGTTTCTTGTGATGCATGCCAAAGAACAGGGAACCTATCAAGGAGGAACGAGATGCCACTTAACAACATCCAAGAAGTGGAAATCTTTGATGTATGGGGGATTGACTTCATGGGACCTTTCCCATCCTCCGGAGGAAACCTCTACATTCTCCTTGCAGTGGATTACGTCTCTAGATGGGTCGAAGCCATCGCTTCTCCCACTAACGACGCCAAGGTGGTTGTGAAGTTCTTGAATAGAACTATCTTTCCACGATTTGGAACTCCACGCATCATCATCAGCGATGGAGGAACGCATTTCATCAACCGGAAGTTTAAGGCACTTCTATCGAAGTATGGGGTAACCCACAAGGTATCAACCGCTTATCACCCTCAAACTAGTGGACAGGTCGAGATCTCAAACAGAGAAATCAAAGCAATTTTGGAGAAGACCGTCTCTAGGACGAGGAAGGATTGGTCCATGAAATTAGACGATGCTCTTTGGGCGTACAGGACCGCATTCAAGACTCCCATAGGCACCACCCCTTATAATTTGGTGTATGGGAAATCTTGCCACTTGCCCGTTGAGTTGGAGCACAAAGCGTATTGGGCTATCAAATGGTTGAACTTTGACGTTAAAGAGGCTGGTGAGAAGCGACTATTGGAACTTAACGAGCTGGAAGAGCTGCGTTTGAACGCCTACGAGAATGCCAAGATCTACAAGGAAAGGACGAAGAGATGGCATGACAAGCGTATCGTTCCAAAGGAGCTTAACGAAGGAGATTTAGTTCTACTCTTCAACTCCCGCCTCCGTCTTTTTCCAGGTAAGTTGAAATCTAGATGGACCGGACCTTACGTTGTGAAACACGTTTTCCCTCATGGTGCAGTTGAGATATGGGGCGAAACTAGCGGAAGCTTCAAGGTCAACGGTCATAGACTTAAGAAGTACCAACCGGAAACGCCGGTTGAGGAGGTCGCACCGATCTACCTCCTTTGAGACGCATTATGGTCCAGCTAGCGACCTTAAATCAAGCGCTTCTTGGGAGGCAACCCAAGGTATTGCTTTCTTTCCCGTTTTCTAGTCTAGTTTAGATAGTTTTTGTTTTTGCTTTGCTTTGCTTTGTTTTTGG
>BSUD01000006.1:127407405-127483033 GCA_033239045.1 Fagopyrum esculentum | reverse complement strand
AGTTGCCTATGGATTCGCATAACCGGATGGACAAGAATAGAACTCAAAACTAAACGTCCACCCCATCGCTACATGAAGATTGATGTTTGTCTTAGCAAACTACGATGTTTCATCATTGTTAACTAGATGGGACTAAGTCGGAAGGCCATGTGTGTGCCATAAACTAAATAGGGAGTCGAGTAGAAGTACTTTCGTCCATACGATTTACAACGACATTTGCACAAAAGTATGGTTCACATCGACGAAAACCTTAAAGGACTATGGTGACTTGATTCCATCGCAAACGGATACGTAGGAAGTTCGGTGCAAAGAACATCAGCTATCGAGTTCAGTCCCACCTAAAATTAAAAAAAAAATATGGTCGGTTTGAGAACTACGTTTGACTTGATTCCATTGAAATGGATACGTAAACTCATCAAGTTCGATCATACCCCAAAAAATGAAGAGATACCTCATCCCGGATATTTTTGACGGGTCTAGCAAGATGAAGAAGTTAAGGTCCGTAATCCGTCCCAAATCTTTGCGAGGGGTTCGGAACGGGATTGTCATATATTTTAACAAACCACATTAAAATTGTGGTTAAATGGATGCTTACGCGTGAATGAAACTCTTTCTTTTATTACTATTAATGGATTTTCAAACTTGTTGCGTTTTTTGGGAGAAATGGAGGAAAAGATCCCAGTGTCTAGCCGAGCACCTGGGTGTTCATATTTCGAAAATTATGCTCGGCTTGACAAATGTATATCACGCTCGTATTCGGCTCGTTTTATAATATGAACGAGTCGAATACGAGCTTTTGGCGAGCCGAGCCCGAACTGGTCGTCTCAAATTACACCCGTATATAGATCCGGTAATACAAAGCGGATGTCATGACATTCTTGTCTTGATTTTGTTATAATTATTTACTTGTTTTTCATCTCTTGAAGCTATTATAGATACGCAGCTAATGTTACATTACGAAATACTTTCCTATATTTATATGGGAAACATATATCATAACCAACAAAGATGAACCGCAGCTTAACCTGCACAAGCTTTTACACCCATAAGCAAGATCCATTGATCAGCATCCGATTATCAACAAACCCTCAGCCTCTCGTGTTAAGCTCTCGAACCACCTCCTCCATAGTCGGTCGTTGGCTAGGATCCTCATTAGTGCAAGTCATAGCTAGGTTTGCCAACTTAGAAGCCTCCGAGATAGAGAATTTCCCATTAAGATTCGGGTCAATAAGTTCATTTAAACGGGCAGCTAGCGGCTGCTCGGTTACCATCCTCGCCATTGTGTTGCTCGGGATCTTTTGTTTCCCGGAAAGTATTTGGAGGACTATAACACCAAACGAATACACGTCGCTTTTGTCCGTAAACCGGCCTGTTTTAATGTATTCTGGTGCAAGGTATCCCATTGCTGCACTCACCTTGAGGGCCGAAAACATCAGGTCATCTGCTAGTATCTTCTGCAAGCCAGAATCCGAGATCAACGGGTTGAAGCGGTTGTCCATTAGGATCTTCTCCGCTGATAGGTTCCGGTGGATAAGTGCTGGTTTGGTAGCAGTCTCATTGTGCAAATAATGAACACCTGCATGGAAATCAAGTCAAAAATGTCAAAGTCCGATACAGACGGACCGGTAGAGCGCATTAGGGTCAAACCCAGCACATAAACCCGATGAGTTTTCATCCTAAAACCAATTGGCAATAGGAAGAGTAGCCCACCGACATTATATACTAGGCTCAGAATGTCCCCAACTTTCGACGTGGGAACTTATTATCTCCAACAAAAAAAGACCAGCACATAAACCCGGACAGGTTCTATTCTAAAATCAATTGGCAATAAGATTTGAAGAGACTTGAACCTTGTGCAATGCCATGTATGATGGAAACTCTCGTGGGCCAATCGAGAATCTCGGCTGGTTTGCTTCCTCCATAGCTACTCGCGTCAAGATATCTTGACAGGGTTCCATTTGGAGCGAACTCGTATATAAGAAAGCATTCGCCCCTGCCCCTTGAACAGCAAAAGCCTTTTAGGAAAACCAGATTTTCATGTCTTAGAGAGAGTAGTAGTTTCATCCCCTTCACAAACTCGTCCTCCTCGGCTTTGCAGCTGCTCACGTTAATGCTTTTGATTGCCACCGTTGATCCATCTCTTAAGATTCCTCTGTAAACCGTTGAGAAGCTTCCTCTACCGAGCACATTTGCCCCTAAGAAATACTGAGTTGCTGATTGAACATCTTCCATGTTAAACCTGAAGTTTTGGAGAACCTCCTGAGGGAACTCGTCGCTGTTAAGGCCGTCTGCAAGTGGGTCCCAACCATTCGAGTACGCAAGGCTGACCAGTGGCGAAGCACTTTTACTGTGAGGATCAGCTGCTAGATCAGTACTAAGCCGACTGTCAGACGCATCAGCAGCATTTCCGATCTTCTGCTTCTGTCTCCTATAGCGGAAGTAGGTGAAAAAACCGGCAGCTGCAAGCATCAAAGTGGCTAAGACCAACCCAACAACAATGATGGTTTGAGACGAATGAGATGAATTCGAGCAAGTGGCTTCGTTGCAGTTCAGGTTGGAGTTTGTTACTTCTTCGGCATTGATTGGAGGAGTGTGGTTTTTCAGTGTGATTGGGCCAACCAACGGTTGCTGCGTTGAAGTAGCCATATCTCCAACGTCAAAGGCGGTGCAGCGCCTTAATGAAGGAAATAGATGGCTGCATAGGCCTGAGTTATTCGAGTACAGGAAACCTCCATTTAGCTTCTTCAGTGCTTCAGTTGTAGATGGAAACAAACATGGTAGCACAATGCAGTTAGTTTACTGTCATAGATTGAAATATGTATACAAAATCAAAACTGAGAGCTATTTAAGTCTAGTATGTAAGTTTGGTTCATATACTGATGTGGATACAAAACTGGACTGTTTGACCAGAAACAAAAAAAGCTAAATACACCGGCTTTGAATTATTAACGTCTTTGACCGTAATCCGGCAGCACTCAGTGGGTGCCGGCCCCTTTTCGTCTCTTTGTCTTTGTTGTCGTCCGCTTTGGTTTTGTGTTTTGATCAAAGAACAGCGCTTACGGATACGAGATCCGTAAGCGCTATTAGGGTTCAAAATTTCACGGTTACGGGATGCGTAACCGTGAACTTTTGGTCACAGTTACGAATCACGTAACCGTGACCTAATGACGGTTGCGGGATCCGTATGCATCTTGCAATAACGAAATCTTGAACCATGCAAATACGACTTCCGTAACTAAAATATAGGGAGACGAAGGATCTCCTTGCCTTACCCCTTGAGTGGACGAGAAAGCTTCCAAAGAATCGGGCAACAAGACTCATCGAGAACCCCTTTTATTTTAAATTATTACGAGTAAATTTTTAATTTAGTAGCGGTTAGTTAAATTTTCTAAAAATAAGATGCAAAGAACTCTATATAAACAATCCTTAGATCTCAAGGTAGAAACTCAATAAACTTATCGGTTATCATCTTTATCTAATATAACAAAAAATAAAAATACGATGATATGAAGGGATATTTTTTCTATGTTCTTGTTTTGAATTTATTAAAAATGAACTCTCCTTTCAACATAACCCTAATGAAGACCCAACGATTACATAATGGTGTACTAAAGCTAAAATCTTTCAATTGGTACAAGGATGCATGAAAATTATAGAGGGCCATCCATGAAAACCAAATATCAAATCTCCACATGACAAAATACCAATAATCTTATCCGGTGTATTTGAGAAGTATGTTGATGCTAGAAGATGTCATAAATTCCTGTGTCGATAGCAAGAGTGTAGGCCCACCAGAATACGTTGAGATGTGCACCCATTGTCGAGATGCGTACAGTAACATACAGTCAAATATCAATAAATATATTTCTTATGCTCTCAAGATATCCGAATTGATCATGCCAAATGTAACATAGTACATAGCCAAATATAACTAAATCCAAGAAAACCAAATATCAAATTTTCCTCAAGAGGATTTGTCCTTAGCGTGCAAATCGAATAATTTAAGTCCCACTTTGAATGGCCTCATGGATCTGAAATCATTTCTGAAAGCTACCACATGTATTTGCATGATCAATTCGGATATCTTAAGGGCGTAAGAAATGTATCAATGATATCTTTACATAGCGGGTGGGGTTGTTAGCTGACCACAGACGAATGCAATGTATTCTCGGATGATGCCGGAGACATATGGATGATGAAGTGGTTGGGATACTTGAGCAGCCCATGCAAATTAGATTGATGTTGGAGGATATAGGGCCTCAATTGTTGAATAACACCAGGTTGATGGGCCGAAACAAGATTAAAGAGGTCGGAGTTATGCTTAACTTAGATTCTGCAAATCCAATAGAAGTAGGTGGAATTTGAAGATATGATAGTCAAATTTACGACGGTCAAATATGAAGAGGATGAACATAATGAGAGGGGAAAAAAAGTTGCGAGATCAATAAGTCTGTTAGACAACAAGTGTTTTAGGTTAATATTTTAAGGAGAAACAAATAAAGATTTAATCATGCAAAAAGGGACTAATAAGATGGACAATCATAATATGTAGGAAGGAAAACAGCAGGCTTAACAAAGACGTATCTCAACCACTTTTAGATTATATTAGCAAGAGTGAACATGCATATGCGGTCACAAAAGAGATACAATACTAAGTTCTAGACAATAAATCACATAGGTCAATACACTTATGACAGAAATAGACACAAGTCCAAAGGATAAAGAAGCTCACAAGCCTAAATATCACATATTTAATCAACGTCTCATAACATAAAAAATCTATATCCATTGCTCCAAAAATATTGAAACATTGTATACAAATATTACATATTTAAAGAAGCTCAAAAAAATGAACTCTAAAAATTGTATAACTTTTCCTAAATTTGTTATTTCAATTCATGGAAATAAATTTGTTTTTTGAAATTGGTCAAAGCCTATATATAGTTTATAGAAAATAATGAATAATATTATGTATGAATTAGGTGTTGTATTAATAACTTCTAGTGTGTGGGTACATGAAATTTATGCTATTAAACTTAAAGATAGGGTTACCTAAAAAATTTATGAAAAAAAAAATTATTTGAATTTAAGCATACTATAAATTAGATTGAGTTGTTGGATTGTTTAATTATCTTACATACATAAATATAAAAGAAAAGATTTATTTTATATGTTCTTAACGTTCTTGAGTTTGAGAATTGTTGTGATATTCCTAATTATGCTAGTTTCAAAAGAAAGGATTTAATTTTCTTCCTTTCAACACTAGCATGAGATTGCGCTTCTAAAAGCTTTCATTAGAACTCGCTATGTCTTAACGATGAGAAATGTAGGTTGTAAGTGAAAAAGAAGGCTTTGTGGATGGGAAGTGTGAAGGAATGTTCCCATGGGAATTTATGTGCTACAAATATTGCACCAACAACTAGTGCATGGTGTGTGTATATATATATAGATAATTAAATAAAAACACAAGCTAAGTTCTTGAGCTATGCGGGTATGCTTTTTCATTCCGTGTGTTGCTTAGTGTGACAATGCCGGATCACACTCTCCACTTCATCCTCCGGTATGCATCTTCTAAGCACCCCATCCGGGCCTCTCTTGAATAGAAGTGGCTCACTCCAATAGTAATGCCTTACATCGTTGAAGAATTTCTTCCTTTGTGCATACGTTAGTCCGGGAGGCACTTCCTCACACACCAAGTAATTCACAATGTCGGCATACCACGGTTCATTTCCTCTAGCCACTTGGAATAAGCATTCTTCCACCAACTGCAATTGCTCATCCCGGAATGAATCATCTATCGGGATGTTGTCTTTCCCAATCTCCAATGGTGGGAGTCTACTAAGGTGATCCGCCACCGAGTTCTCGGATCCCTTCTTATCTCTTATCTCCAAATCAAACTCTTGGAGAAGAAGGATCCACCGGATCAACCTTGGCTTGGCATCCTTCTTTGTAAGTAGATAACGGATCGCCGGGTGATCCGTATAAACTATGACCTTCGCTCCAACAAGGTACGAGCGGAACTTCTCAAATGCATAAACCACCGCTAACAACTCCTTCTCGGTAGTAGCATAGTTGAGTTGGGCATCATCTAGCGTCTTGCTAGCATAGTAAATAGCATGAGTGCGCCCTTCCTTCCTTTGCCCCAAAACAGCCCCTACGGCCACGTCACTTGCATCGCACATGATCTCAAATGGTAGACTCCAATCCGGAGGTTGCATGATAGGTGCGGAGGTCAATGCGTTCTTCAACCTACAAAATGCTTCAAGACAATCCTTGGAAAAGACAAAATCAACATCCTTCATTAGTAGGTTAGTTAGAGGTTTAGAAATTTTAGAGAAATCTTGTATGAATCTCCGGTAAAAACCGGCATGCCCTAGGAAACTCCTTACCCCCTTCACCGAGGTAGGTGGTGGCAACTTCTCTATCGTTTCAATCTTAGCCCTATCAACCTCAATGCCACGGTTAGACACCAAGTGTCCTAACACAATCCCTTCACTTACCATGAAGTGGCATTTCTCCCAATTTAAGACAAGATTTGTCTCCTCACATCTTTGTAATACTAATGACAAGTTAGCCAAGCAATCATCAAAAGAAGAACCATAAACAGAGAAATCATCCATGAACACCTCCATGATATTTTCTATGTATTCCGAAAAGATAGCCATCATACACCTTTGGAAGGTGGCGGGTGCATTACACAACCCAAATGGCATTCTCCTATATGCAAATGTACCCCATGGACATGTAAAAGTTGTTTTCTCTTGGTCATCGGGGTGGATAGGGATTTGGAAAAATCCGCTATACCCATCTAGATAGCAAAAGTGAGAGTGTTGAGCTAATCTTTCTAGCATTTGGTCAATGAAGGGGAGGGGAAAGTGATCTTTCCTAGAGGCCATGTTCAATTTCCTATAATCTATACACATTCTCCATCCCGTGACCGTCCTAGTTGGTATTAGTTCATTGTTCTCATTAGTTACTACCGTCATTCCACCTTTCTTAGGTACCACATGAACGGGGCTAACCCACTTACTATCCGAGATAGGGTAGATAATTCCCGCATCTAGCAACTTAATGATTTCCTTTTTGACCACCTCTTTCATTATAGGGTTCAATCTCCTTTGATGTTCTATAGAGGGTTTGTGGTTATCTTCCATCATTATCTTATGCATGCACAAAGATGGCTTAATGCCAACCAAATTATCAATAGTATAACCAATGGCTTTCCTATGCAATCTCAATTCATGTAGCAATTTAGCAAGTTCATCATCACTCAAGCATGCTGATAGCATGAATTATAGTCTATATTTTGGGGTTTGTTTGGACGTTTTATCTTTCATAATCTGCATGTTTGTATGTACATTATGTGATTTTACTACCATTTCATCTACCTTTGCGAGAATCGAGGTCTACACCTAGTTTCGTTGTAATTGCAGGTAATATGGTACGTTTTGCATCAAAAAGGAGCAAAAGGAGTCAAGAGTCATTTGGAGCTACATTGAGGAGCAAAAAGGAATCCTTCAGGAAGCATAGCCATGGATTAAAGATTTACTTTGGACCAGTTTTGAGAGATTCTACACTCAGTTATGAATCACCTCGGTTGCCAGAGATTCATCTCGACCGAGGCGATCCAGAGACACCGACTCGACCGAGGCGAACACCTAGGACGCGGCGAGAATATTTTATTCTTGGCTGAGATCTTTTAAAATTGGAAAGTGATCTTATATTTTTGGGCTGAGCTTCTAGAAGGAAGGAGATATGCAGAATCATATATTTTACCTATAATTATGGGATAATATCTTCTTAAGATTTATTATCTTTGGAGGTTTATTTTTCCTATAAAAAGGATTGGATTTTCCACAAATCCGATCATGCTTAGAGGCTGCATACACCCGCTATCAGCGCAGCAGCCGCATCCTACTCCAATTTGGGAGATTCGAAGAACCTTTTTGAAGGTTGAAGGAAGATTGAAGACTATAGCTTTATAGCTTTTTGGAGGGTTTTGTAAGATTGTCTTCAATTCCTTTCCTTGATTGTCTTGTCTTGTTGGATTATTATCCAAGGAACGATTTTGTGTGATATTTGATTCAGTTATTGAAGTGTTTTCATTAAATTCTTCTTTGTTCAAATATTCACCTTCTTCCCATATATTTAATACTTTCATTATGATGATGAGTGGCTAATTTCCTTGTGTGATTCTAGGGTGATTGGCTGAAGGTTGTGGGAAAAACAATGATAGAATGATCTTAATCACAGTAGGATCCTGAAAGTTCGAGTCTTTAACCTTAACCCTAAGCATCTCGTTCAGTCGATGAACATCTCGGCCGGGGTGGAAACTGGCTGACCGAGGTGACTTATCCGATCTTAAACTGAGAGTTATGTGTTAGAGTTTGCCAAATCCTATTCTTATTACACCTTTCTGGTTCAAAGCAAGCTTAGGATGAGACTTACCCGGTAATTCCTTAGTTTGTGTACTAACGATCATAAGTGTAGGTAATAAAGGTTTATCCTTTATTGGGGTTTGAGTGTGCTTCCATCCCATCTTTGTGAGTTAGCCTGAGACTTACCCGGTAAAGGTTGATTCTATTCCCTTAGATGGTGTGTTAGTTTGAGGTTATAGTTCTTTATCTTGATTCCTTGAGACTTACCCGGTAATAGGAGTTACGGTTTTGGATTAGTGAGTAGTGAGACTTACCCGGTGATCTAATCATCTTTAGAAACACCTTCCCCACGCAAAAATCTCAGCTTTGTCCGCTTATCTATAGATCTTGAGTTGGAACCACAACTAGATGCTTTAATCCCTAGAATTGCATGTTTGCTTATTTGACATCTTATTCATCTTTGATTGTATACTTGCTCTTGTGGTTAGCATTAACACTAGCATACCGTATTGGACTTTGTTTCACTAAGTCCCTGTGATCGACCCCTGGAATTTTCTTGCTTTTACTACGATTGACCCGTACACTGCGGGTTCGCATCCTTGTTTTAAGCTTAAGTCTAGGGTTATAAATTTAAAGCTTGCACACACCGTTTGGAGCGAACAAGTTTTTGGCGCCGTTGCCGGGGATTTGGTCTAGACCGAGCCGGTACGGTTTGCTCTTGGGGCATTTGCCCCGTGTTGTCTTACCACTCTACTTGAGTGACTTTTGCAGGTTCTTTCTTAGGTATATGCGAAGAACCCGCACTGGGAAGGAAATCGTTCCTTACGATCCCGAACCAGAAAAGACGTACAAGAGACGCTTAAGAGAAGCGAAGATGGCCCAACAAGACGATCACGATCTTTTGGCCCAATTGAGAGAGACGCAGGAGCAGCTACGTCTCAGTAAAGAAGAGCTAAGGCAGGAAAAGGAAGAGAATCAGGCCAGGAATGCAGCAATCGAAGCTGAGATTGCAGCAATTCGGAACCAGATTCAACCTCGACCGATGCAGGATCCAGTAATTGATCCTCGACCGAGGCAGGTCCCAGTTCCTGACGCCCCGGCCGATGTGCATCCACTTCGGATGCCAGTCCGAGATGTTCTTCTTGCAGGAATTCCACAAACCCTAGGTCAAAGGATGGACCCTAATCAACAGCTGAGGCGTCCAGGAGTGAACCTAGGAGATCCAGCGGACCATGACTACGAACTTCGACCGCAAGTTCTAGCGATGATTCGCCAATGTCAATTCGGAGGGCTAGAGAAGGAGTCGCCGCATCAACATCTTCAAAACTACGAGATCTTGATGGAGACCTTGCGACCTCCCAGAATTGAAAATAACAACTACAAGCTAAGACCTTTCTACTTTTCTCTTAAAGATAGAGCTCTTACTTGGTATCAATCTCTTCCTGCAGGAAAGATCAGCACATGGGAAGAGATGACTACGGAATTCTTGACCAAATTCTTTCCCCCCTCAAAGACTGTTGAAATGAGAGGGAAGATCAATGCTTTCATCATGAAGGACAAGGAGAGCTTGTCCAAATCATGGGAGCGGTTCAAGGATATCCTTTTGGATTGCCCACATCATGGGATTCCAAAGATCGAGTTGTTGGAGATCTACTTCAAAGGACTGGACGGAAACACCCAGTTTAATCTCCAACTACTCTCCGCCGGCACATTTATGGATATGGCGGTTGACGAGGCTTGGGACTTCATTGAGAAGCAAGCCTTGCACATGGAGAAGTACACCCACCAAGGAGCTGAAGGTGGAGTTAAAAGAGTCAACTTTCAAGAGACTCAAACCAACAACAACCAATTCACGTCCTTGAAAAACGACGTGAAGCAGTTGAAGGAGCTCTTGATGGCTCAAGCTAAACCGGAGGAGCAAGGGCAAAGGAACAACAACAACAACAAGAACGGGTACCGTAACAACAACAACGGACCCCGGAACAACAACTACAACAACAATAGAGGATCCAATAGCAATAATTGGAGAGCGAATAATAACCAAAACAACGGTAACAATTATTCAAACTCCAACTCTAATGATTCCTCTAACCCTTTCCTCTCTCCTCCTTCTTCTTCTTCTACTCCATTGAAGAGCCAAGGGCAAGGATCAAGTTCGTCTCAGCCGGAAAAGAAGGACGCAGTCCTGGAGGCAATCTTGATCAAGCTTAGTGCTATGGAGAATTCTATGACTTCATTTTCGAGGGCCCAAAAGTCCTTCGAACAACAACTTGCAAATAGGGCGAATGAAGCGCCAAGAGATCCAGGGAAGCTTCCAGCAAAGACGGAAACTAACCCTAAGGGCCAGTGCATGGCCATCACGACGAGGAGTGGACTCAAAACCACAGATCCAGTACCTCGATCGACGCAGACCACCTCGGTCCAGATCCAGTCGAAGAACACCTCGACCGAGATGCCAACCGAGGCGGTGCAACAGAAAGCAGGAGGGACAACTGAAGCCTATGTTCCACCTCCTGCATACAAACCACCTCTTCCATTCCCCCAGTCCAGAGCCAGAGCACATCTTGACAAGCACTTTGGTAAGTTCCTTGACTTGATGAATAAGCTCCATATTAATATTCCTTTCCTTGATGCTATTTTAGGTATGCCCGCCTACGGGAAGTTCTTAAAGGAGATCCTATCAAGGAAGAGGAAGCTGGAGGATGTTGGTGAAGTTAGGATGACATCTAAGTCTTCGGAGCTTATAAAGATCATGAAGGAGAAGATGCCACCTAAATTGAGAGACCCCGGCTCATTTTGCATTCCCATTCAAGTTGGGGATGTCACTTGTGAAGCCCTTTGCGATCTAGGAGCCAGCGTGAGCATCATTCCGCTGGAGCTATGCATTAAGATCGGTCTTGGAGAGCCCAAGCCGGTCAAGATTCGACTTTACATGGCGGATCGCTCCATCACCCATCCCGTGGGCATTTTGGAGGATGTTCCGGTCAAGTTAGGTAACTTCTATCTTCCTATAGATTTTGTCGTACTTGACATTCCCGCAGATTATCCTATTCCTATCATTCTCGGGAGGCCATTTCTAGCAACTTCGGGTTGCAATGTGGATTGCAAGAACGCCAAGTTGAAATTCAACGTTGGTGGCGATGAGGTGGAGTTCGCACTACTTGCAGCCATGAAAGGGGAGCAACTAACTGATGATATCTTCAACATCTACGATGAAGAAGAATCAAGAGAATTGGTGAGCTCTATCCTTATTAATGATCCACTCGAAAGAGTTATAAGCTTCAGTTTAATGGAGGAAGGTATAGATGCTTCTTGTGATGCAGATATACGGAGCTTGAAAGCACTGGAAGAAGATCCAGGAGCCATAACTGAGAAGCTGATCCAGGAAACGAAGATTTCCAACCTCGGATCCAGTAGCAGTACCTCGACCGAGGCACTTTCTAGACTGAGCGAGGCGTCTGAAGAACACCTCGGTCAACGCTTTTGTGCCTCGACCGAGGTGGACAGAGAGACAATGTCAACTGAGATTGCTGAGAATGACAATTTTTCTACTCCCATCTCTGACATTCACCCACAGTTGGCGGATCATTCTCTCCACCAACTTTCTGATAATAAAGGTCCTTGGTATGCTGATATTGTGAATTATCTTGTTTGCCAGGAAATACCACCCGGATTGACGTACTCCCAAAAGAAGAGATTCTTCAAGGAAGTACGACATTACTACTGGGATGAGCCGCTGCTATTCAAGCGCGGACCGGATGGGATGCTTCGAAGGTGCATTCCGGAAGACGAAGTTAATAGCGTCATAAAGCATTGTCACTCACTTCCATGTGGAGGGCATGCTAGCACCGATAAAACATGCGCCAAGGTATTGCGTTCCGGTTTCTTTTGGCCTACATTATTTAAGGATGTGCAATCTTTTGTTGTTTCTTGTGATGCATGCCAAAGAACAGGGAACCTATCAAGGAGGAACGAGATGCCACTTAACAACATCCAAGAAGTGGAAATCTTTGATGTATGGGGGATTGACTTCATGGGACCTTTCCCATCCTCCGGAGGAAACCTCTACATTCTCCTTGCAGTGGATTACGTCTCTAGATGGGTCGAAGCCATCGCTTCTCCCACTAACGACGCCAAGGTGGTTGTGAAGTTCTTGAATAGAACTATCTTTCCACGATTTGGAACTCCACGCATCATCATCAGCGATGGAGGAACGCATTTCATCAACCGGAAGTTTAAGGCACTTCTATCGAAGTATGGGGTAACCCACAAGGTATCAACCGCTTATCACCCTCAAACTAGTGGACAGGTCGAGATCTCAAACAGAGAAATCAAAGCAATTTTGGAGAAGACCGTCTCTAGGACGAGGAAGGATTGGTCCATGAAATTAGACGATGCTCTTTGGGCGTACAGGACCGCATTCAAGACTCCCATAGGCACCACCCCTTATAATTTGGTGTATGGGAAATCTTGCCACTTGCCCGTTGAGTTGGAGCACAAAGCATATTGGGCTATCAAATGGTTGAACTTTGACATTAAGGAGGCTGGTGAGAAGCGACTATTGGAACTTAACGAGCTGGAAGAGCTGCGTTTGAACGCCTACGAGAATGCCAAGATCTACAAGGAAAGGACGAAGAGATGGCATGACAAGCGTATCGTTCCAAAGGAGCTTAACGAAGGAGATTTAGTTCTACTCTTCAACTCCCGCCTCCGTCTTTTTCCAGGTAAGTTGAAATCTAGATGGACCGGACCTTACGTTGTGAAACATGTTTTCCCTCATGGTGCAGTTGAGATATGGGGCGAAACTAGCGGAAGCTTCAAGGTCAACGGTCATAGACTTAAGAAGTACCAACCGGAAACGCCGGTTGAGGAGGTCGCACCGATCTACCTCCTTTGAGACGCACTATGGTCCAGCTAGCGACCTTAAATCAAGCGCTTCTTGGGAGGCAACCCAAGGTATTGCATTCTTTCCCGTTTTCTAGTCTAGTTTAGATAGTTTTTGTTTTTGCTTTGCTTTGCTTTGTTTTTGGTGTTTTAGACAGATAACAGGAAGGAGCACTCCAGAAAAGGGAGAAGTTCGAGATTCTGAGAAGAAAGAAGTACCTCGGTCACTGTCAGAACACCTCGACCGAGTTGATTCTTGAAGCAACCGAGGCGACTAGGGTTTCTGCAGAACCGCCTCGGTCCGTACCACCTCGGTCCAGTCGAGACCATCTCGACCGAGGTGACAGCAGATCTCGCGACGGTATAAAAAGCGAAAATTACTTTTCACTTTTTATTTTTCACCCATTTCGACCGCGGCGACAGAGCACCTCGTTCTCCCTCGTTTCTCGCTCTTTTCCGACGATTTCTGTTCCAAAACTGCAATTAAAGGGAAGAGGAGTCGATTGCAACCACAGATCTGCAAGAACTCTGAGATTTTCGACCGAAACGAGATGAGTTCAGATAGGATACTAGCCCTTAGAGACAGAGCAGCGCACAGACGGATTGATGACCTGACGGATCAGGTTATCGACACTTATGCTGCACTTTCTTTGGATATCCGGGAGATGCAGGAGCGGCAGCATCATCAGCACATGATGGCTCAGCTACAGTTCCAGCATGTCATGGGCTATCCCTATGACCCTACTTTGTACCCCTACATGCCACCACCACCACCGGATCAGGACTTCTGAGGAGCTGCAGGATTTTATTTATTTTATTTTTATGCAGTTCGGCTCTTTATCCGGTGAGTCCTCCTTTCTTTCAGACTTTATTTACACCCACTGGGACAGTGTGTCTCAAGTATGGGGTAGTTGATGTATTATCTGACTTATTTGACTCATGATGTATTATTTGACCTTTGATGTATTTTATTTACCAGATATTTTCATATTTATGCTTCATTCTGCATTTATATGTTTATCTGAGATTGCATGCATACTTACAGGTTATTTGATTGAGAAAAACGTCGAAACCAAAAAAAAGGGAAAAAATGGTTTTAAAAAAAAAAAAATTTTTGACCTCGACCGGGACAGTTCTGGCAAAACGAGGTGTTTCACCTCGGTTGAACCAAGAACACCTCGACCGAGGTGGGTTAACTGAGAGTTTTCGAAAACGATTTTTGTGTTACTTATCTGGATATGATCTCAGTGAAGATCTTGTTTACTGACTGGATTTAAATTCTTTATATGTTTGAAATGTTTTATGATATGTTTAAGTTGCTAAATGCTTTGTTTGAAATTATTGGCATGTTTAATACTTTATTTTTATCCAAATTATGTTGAATTTGAAGGTTGACACCGCAGCATAAGTTCTCTCACGTTCTTCTTGGAAAGACCAAGGCAATTCATTCTTCTTCTTCTTCTTCTTCTTGATCATGCTTAGCCCCTCATATACATTTTGCCTCCCTTTACCTATCCGGGAATTTGGAAGCAAGCAAAGTGGTGAAAGCAAGTTAAAAGTTGAGAAGTGGCTGAAAGTGAAAGTGTTAGAAAGCAATAATAGGTTTGGGGAAGTCAATCATGAAGATGAGTAACTCGGCACCATTCACATAGCCGGGTGTTTGTGTCTTGCCAAAGTCGGATTGAGCGATATTCCTAACGGGTCATGGTATGTGCATCAAGGGTTTGATGCATCTCAAGAAATTGATGATTGCGGATTTCCTAGGCTTCGGTTATTGTGCACCTCTGTCCATGCATCCCAAAAAGTAAAGTAAAAAGAAAAAGTGTGAAATAAGCAAAGCTTATTGGTGGAAGATGTTGCAAGTCAAAGTGAAAGTGAAGTTCATCCTTTTCCCGGATTCTAGCACCACATTACCTTACATACATCCCTACCCTACACGTTTCTTGACCTTTTCTTTTGGGAAGCCCTTGAGACCTTGAGCTTGTTGATTGACTTAGCGGTTTAAATCGGATTATACATGATTAATTTTGATAATTATGATTTATTATGCATTCTATGATTTTATGCAAAGATGAACAACTTTCCTATATTTATAAAATGTTTTGATCATATTGAGTTTTTAATTCCATGAAGTACTCTCTTAGAGTGATCTATGATAGTTGCACACCATAAAAATATTTTTTGAAAGACTTTTCATTGATTTTCATGACTTATAATCCATTCTATCTTGATTTCTATATGAGGAACTTGCTTAGGGACAAGCAAGGGCTAAGTATGGGGTATTTTGATAGCATGAATTATAGTCTATATTTTGGGGTTTGTTTGGACGTTTTATCTTTCATAATCTGCATGTTTGTATGTACATTATGTGATTTTACTACCATTTCATCTACCTTTGCGAGAATCGAGGTCTACACCTAGTTTCGTTGTAATTGCAGGTAATATGGTACGTATTGCATCAAAAAGGAGCAAAAGGAGTCAAGAGTCATTTGGAGCTACATTCAGGAAGCACAACCATGGATTAAAGATTTACTTTGGACCAGTTTTGAGAGATTCTACATTCAGTTATGAGTCACCTCGGTTGACCAGAGATTCATCTCGACCGAGGCGATCCAGAAACGCCGACTCGACCGAGGCGAACACCTAGGACGCGGCGAGAATATTTTATTCTTGGCTGAGATCTTTTAAAATTGGAAAGTGATCTTATATTTTTGGGCTGAGCTTCTAGAAGGAAGGAGATATGCAGAATCATATATTTTACCTATAATTATGGGATAATATCTTCTTAAGATTTATTATCTTTGGAGGTTTATTTTTCCTATAAAAAGGATTGGATTTTCCACAAATCCGATCATGCTTAGAGGCTGCATACATCACGCGACACCACCGATCAGGGTTTACAAGCGCAGCAGCCGCATCCTACTCCAATTTGGGAGAGAGTTGAAGAACCTTTTTGAAGGTTAAAGGAAGATTGAAGACTATAGCTTTATAGCTTTTTGGAGGGTTTTGTAAGATTGTCTTCAATTCCTTTCCTTGTTGTCTTGTCTTGTTGGATCATTATCCAAGGAACGATTTTGTGTGATATTTGATTCAGTTATTGAAGTGTTTTCATTAAATTCTTCTTTGTTCAAATATTCACCTTCTTCCCATATATTTAATACTTTCATTATGATGATGAGTGGCTAATTTCCTTGTGTGATTCTAGGGTGATTGGCTGAAGGTTGTGGGAAAAACAATGATAGAATGATCTTAATCACAGTAGGACCCTGAAAGTCCGAGTCTTTAACCTTAACCCTAAGCATCTCGTTCAGTCGATGAACATCTCGGCCGGGGTGGAAACTGGCTGACCGAGGTGACTTATCCGACCCAAACTGAGAGTTAAGTGTTAGAGTTTGCCAAACCCTATTCTTATTACACCTTTCTGGTTCAAAGCAAGCTTAGGATGAGACTTACCCGGTAATTCCTTAGTTTGTATACTAACGATCATAAGTGTAGGTAATGAAGGCTTGTCCTTTATTGGGGTTTGAGTGTGCTTCCATCCCATCTTTGTGAGTTGGCCTGAGACTTACCCGGTAAAGGTTGATTCTATTCCCTTAGATGGCGTGTTAGTTCGAGGTAATAGTTCTTTATCTTAATTCCTTGAGACTTACCCGGTAATAGGAGTTACGGTTTGGGATTAGTGTGTAGTGAGATTTACCCGGTGATCTACTCCACTTTAGTAGCACCTTCCCCATGCAAAAATCTCAGCTTTGTCCGCTTATCTATAGATCTTGAGTTGGAACCACAACTAGATGCTTCAATCCCTAGAATTGCATGTTTGCTTTATTTGACATCTTATTCATCTTTGATTGTATACTTGCTCTTGTGGTTAGCATTAACACTAGCATACCGTATTGGACTTTGTTTCACTAAGTCCCTGTGATCGACCCCTGGAATTTTCTTGCTTTTACTACGATTGACCCGTACACTGCGGGTTCGCATCCTTGTTTTAAGCTTAAGTCTAGGGTTATAAATTTAAAGCTTGCACACACCGTTTGGAGCGAACAAGTTTTTGGCGCCGTTGCCGGGGACTTGGTCTAGACCGAGCCGGTACGGTTTGCTCTTGGGGTAATTGCCCCCTTTTTGTCTAACCACTCTACTTGAGTGACTTTTGCAGGTTCTTTCTTAGGTATATGCGAAGAACCCGCACTGGGAAGGAAATCGTTCCTTACGATCCCGAACCAGAAAAGACATACAAGAGACGCTTAAGAGAAGCGAAGATGGCCCAACAAGACGATCACGATCTTGCGGCCCAGTTGAGAGAGACGCAGGAGCTGCTACGTCTCAGTAAAGAAGAGCTAAGGCAAGAGAAAGAAGAGAATCAGGCCAGGACTGCAGCAATCGAAGCTGAGATTGCAGCAATTCGGAACCAGATTCTACCTCGACCGATGCAGGATCCAGTAGTTGATCCTCGACCGAGGCAGATTCCAGTACCTGACGCCCCGGCCGATGTACATCCACTTCGGATGCCAGTCCGAGATGTTCTTCTTGCAGGAATTCCACAAACCCTAGGTCAAAGGATGGACCCTAATCAACAGCTGAGGCGTCCAGGAGTGAACCTAGGAGATCCAGCGGACCATGACTACGAACTTCGACCGCAAGTTCTAGCCATGATTCGCCAATGTCAATTCGGAGGGCTAGAGAAGGAGTCGCCGCATCAACATCTTCAAAACTACGAGATCTTGATGGAGACTTTGCGACCTCCCAGAATTGAAAATAACAACTACAAGCTAAGACCTTTCTACTTTTCTCTTAAAGATAGAGCTCTTACTTGGTATCAATCTCTTCCTGCAGGAAAAATCAGCACATGGGAAGAGATGACTACGGAATTCTTGACCAAATTCTTTCCCCCCTCAAAGACTGCTGAAATGAGAGGGAAGATCAATGCTTTCATCATGAAGGACAAGGAGAGCTTGTCCAAATCATGGGAGCGGTTCAAGGATATCCTTTTGGATTGCCCACATCATGGGATTCCAAAGATCGAGTTGTTGGAGATCTACTTCAAAGGGCTGGACGGAAACACCCAGTTCAATCTCCAACTACTCTCCGCCGGCACATTTATGGATATGGCGGTTGACGAGGCTTGGGACTTCATTGAGAAGCAAGCCTTGCACATGGAGAAGTACACCCACCAAGGAGCTGAAGGTGGAGTTAAAAGAGTCAACTTTCAAGAGACTCAACCCAACAACAACCAACTCACGTCCTTGAAGAACGACGTGAAGCAGTTGAAGGAGCTATTGATGGCTCAAACTAAGAAGGAAGAGCAAGGGCAAAGGAACAACAACAACAACAATAACGGGTACCGTAACAACAACAACGGACCCCGAAACAACAACTACAACAACAATAGAGGATTCAATAGCAACAATTGGAGGGCGAATAACCAAAACAACGGTATGCCCGCCTATGGGAAGTTTTTAAAGGAGATCCTATCAAGGAAGAGGAAGCTGGAGGATGTTGGTGAAGTTAGGATGACATCTAAGTCTTCGGAGCTTATAAAGATCATGAAGGAGAAGATGCCACCTAAATTGAGAGATCCCGGCTCATTTTGCATTCCCATTCAAGTTGGGGATGTCACTTGTGAAGCCCTTTGCGATCTAGGAGCCAGCGTGAGCATCATTCCGCTGGAGCTATGCACTAAGATCGGTCTTGGAGAGCCCAAGCCGGTCAAGATTCGACTTTACATGGCGGATCGCTCCATCACCCATCCCGTGGGCATTTTGGAGGATGTTCCGGTCAAGTTAGGTAACTTCTATCTTCCTATAGATTTTGTCGTACTTGACATTCCCGCAGATTATCCTATTCCTATCATTCTCGGGAGGCCATTTCTAGCAACTTCGGGTTGCAATGTGGATTGCAAGAACGCCAAGTTGAAATTCAACGTTGGCGGCGATGAGGTGGAGTTCGCGCTACTTGCAGCCATGAAAGGGGAGCAACTAACTGATGATATCTTCAACATCTATGATGAAGAAGAATCAAGAGAATTGGTGAGCTCTATCCTTATTAATGATCCACTCGAAAGAGTTATAAGCTTCAGTTTAATGGAGGAAGGTATAGATGCTTCTTGTGATGCAGATATACGGAGCTTGAAGGCACTGGAAGAAGATCCAGGAGCCATAACTGAGAAGCTGATCCAGGAAACGAAGATTTCCAGCCTCGGATCCAGTAGCAGTACCTCGACCGAGGCACTTTCTGGACTGAGCGAGGCGTCTGAAGAACACCTCGGTCAACGCCTTTGCGCCTCGACCGAGGTCGACAGCGAGACGATTCAAACTGAGATTACAGAGAATAACAATTTTTCTACTCCCTTCTCTGACATTCACCCACAGTTGGCGGATCATTCCCTCCACCAACTTTCTGATAATAAAGGTCCTTGGTATGCTGATATTGTTAATTATCTTGTTTGCCAGGAAATACCGCCCGGATTGACGTACTCCCAAAAGAAGAGATTCTTCAAGGAAGTACGACATTACTACTGGGATGAGCCGCTGCTATTCAAGCGCGGACCGGATGGGATGCTTCGAAGGTGCATTCCGGAAGACGAAGTTAATAGCGTCATAAAGCATTGTCACTCACTTCCATGTGGAGGGCATGCTAGCACCGATAAAACATGCGCCAAGGTATTGCGTTCCGGTTTCTTTTGGCCTACACTATTTAAGGATGTGCAATCTTTTGTTGTTTCTTGTGATGCATGCCAAAGAACAGGGAACCTATCAAGGAGGAACGAGATGCCACTTAACAACATCCAAGAAGTGGAAATCTTTGATGTATGGGGGATTGACTTCATGGGACCTTTCCCATCCTCCGGAGGAAACCTCTACATTCTCCTTGCAGTGGATTACGTCTCTAGATGGGTCGAAGCCATCGCTTCTCCCACTAACGACGCCAAGGTGGTTGTGAAGTTCTTGAATAGAACTATCTTTCCACGATTTGGAACTCCACGCATCATCATCAGCGATGGAGGAACGCATTTCATCAACCGGAAGTTTAAGGCACTTCTATCGAAGTATGGGGTAACCCACAAGGTATCAACCGCTTATCACCCTCAAACTAGTGGACAGGTCGAGATCTCAAACAGAGAAATCAAAGCAATTTTGGAGAAGACCGTCTCTAGGACGAGGAAGGATTGGTCCATGAAATTAGACGATGCTCTTTGGGCGTACAGGACCGCATTCAAGACTCCCATAGGCACCACCCCTTATAATTTGGTGTATGGGAAATCTTGCCACTTGCCCGTTGAGTTGGAGCACAAAGCGTATTGGGCTATCAAATGGTTGAACTTTGACATTAAGGAGGCTGGTGAGAAGCGACTATTGGAACTTAACGAGCTGGAAGAGCTGCGTTTGAACGCCTACGAGAATGCCAAGATCTACAAGGAAAGGACGAAGAGATGGCATGACAAGCGTATCGTTCCAAAGGAGCTTAACGAAGGAGATTTAGTTCTACTCTTCAACTCCCGCCTCCGTCTTTTTCCAGGTAAGTTGAAATCTAGATGGACCGGACCTTACGTTGTGAAACACGTTTTCCCTCATGGTGCAGTTGAGATATGGGGCGAAACTAGCGGAAGCTTCAAGGTCAACGGTCATAGACTTAAGAAGTACCAACCGGAAACGCCGGTTGAGGAGGTCGCACCGATCTACCTCCTTTGAGACGCATTATGGTCCAGCTAGCGACCTTAAATCAAGCGCTTCTTGGGAGGCAACCCAAGGTATTGCTTTCTTTCCCGTTTTCTAGTCTAGTTTAGATAGTTTTTGTTTTTGCTTTGCTTTGCTTTGTTTTTGGGTTTTTGGACAGACAACAGGAAGGAGCACTCCAGGAAAGGGAGAAGTTCGAGATTCTGAGAAGAAAGAGGCACCTCGGTCACTGTCAGAACACCTCGACCGAGTTGATTCTTGAAGCAACCGAGGCGACTAGGGTTTCTGCAGAACCGCCTCGGTCCGTACCACCTCGGTCCAGTCGAGACCATCTCGACCGAGGTGACAGCAGATCTCGCGACGGTATAAAAAGCGAAAATTACTTTTCACTTTTTATTTTTCACCCATTTCGACCGCGGCGACAGAGCACCTCGTTCTCCCTCGTTTCTCGCTCTTTTCCGACGATTTCTGTTCCAAAACTTCAATTAAAGGGAAGAGGAGTCGATTGCAACCACGGATCTGCAAGAACTCTGAGAGTTTCGGCCGAAACGAAGCGAAAAAGGTTCGAAAACCCTAACCGACTCGTTTACCGTTTATTGGGCTTTGGTTGCCCTTATTTCTGCTGAGGAAACCCATAAGTACCCCTTAGGAAGCAATTGTAGTGATTTTAGGGGGAAAAGAAGTGGAAATCTGAGATTTGGAAATTCGAACTGTACGCCTCGGTCCAGTCGGTCTGCACCTCGACCGAGGTGATTTCTGGGACTTGTCAGTCAACCGAGGTGGTCTGACAGATTGATTTGTGAAGATGAGTTCAGATAGGATAATAGCCCTGAGAGATAGATCTTCACCCTCCCCTTCCCCTTCTTCTTCCCGTCCCTACCGCCCGGTCATCCACGAGAGATGTCGGGTAGATTATGAGAGGATAGCGGGCCGTCCGGTTATCGCACCGCGATTTCTGGAGGTATCCGCTTTTGACTGCCTAGGGTTAGAGGCTGACCTTAGGAGGATGATAGCTACAGTCGGGCTGGATCAGTTTTCTGAGATCCGAGCCCCAGCCTACATAGAGCCGACACTAGAGTTCGTCAGCTCCTTCTCCTACCTGCCCACAGAGGGATCTGTGAAGTACCGGCTGATGGGCCGGAACTTCCTGGTTCCATTAGAGATATTTAGAGAGATTTTCAGCTTTCCTACCCCTACAGCTGTAGACTTCCCCTCCCGATCCGTAGCTAGGGAGTTTTGGGGTCAGATCGCCCACATCACCACTCATGCGGACAGATGGCGCCCTGGAGATTCCAGGGAGAAGGTCATCTTCCACCCAGCTTTCAGACTCGCCCACCGGATATTCAGCGAGATGCTTCTGGCGCGTACTGAGACGCCCCAGAAGATCAGACAGGGGGAGCTATTTTCGCTGTACTGCATGGTTACAGGCGGCTTCCCGGACTTTGGCTTGCTCCTGGCAGAGGATCTGCACAGGATCAAGGCCAAAGGGAAGGGTGATATTTGCTGTGGAGGTCTAGTCACCCACATCGCCTCCTACCACGGGATGGATCTCAGTATCTGCACATTGGCGGCGGCTCCGAAGCCGCTGGGTCTGCAGGAGATGATCACGAGGCGGATTCTTGTTCCTCGTGGGTTGACTACTCCGTATGTTGCCATGCCTTGGGAGCGGACAGCGCCTCAGGGTATCAGATGGTCTGCACAGTTTTCTGTCGCCGACCCGCATTTCTGGCAGGCTGCATGGGTCCCGCTGATGGAGGACTACAGAGAGGGAGCAGCTGCTGCTGCTGCAGCTGCAGAGGAGGCAGAGGAGGCTGATGAGGAGGATGATGACGAGACAGTTGAGGAGAGAGGAGGCGGCGTCCCGATGGACACAGGGACAGACACTGCTGGGACGAGCGCACCTCCCATTATTGATCTTGATGAGGACGAGGAGGACACTGAGCCAGCGCCGGCTGAGACTTCTCCAGTTAGGCCCGCTAGGCGCAGGAGGCAGAGGGTTAGAGACAGAGCAGCGCACAGACGGATTGATGACCTGACGGATCAGGTTATCGACACTTATGCTGCACTTTCTTTGGATATCCGGGAGATGCAGGAGCGGCAGCATCATCAGCACATGATGGCTCAGCTACAGTTCCAGCATGTCATGGGTTATCCCTATGACCCTACTTTGTACCCGTACATGCCACCACCACCACCGGATCAGGACTTCTGAGGAGCTGCAGGATTTTATTTATTTTATTTTTATGCAGTTCGGCTCTTTATCCGGTGAGTCCTCCTTTCTTTCAGACTTTATTTACACCCACTGGGACAGTGTGTCTCAAGTATGGGGTAGTTGATGTATTATCTGACTTATTCGACTCATGATGTATTATGTGACCTTTGATGTATTATTTACCAGATATTTTCATATTTATGCTTCATTCTGCATTTATATGTTTATCTGAGATTGCATGCATACTTACAGGTTATTTGATTGAGAAAAACGTCGAAACCGAAAAAAAAAATGGTTTTAAAAAATTTTTTGACCTCGACCGGGACAGTTCTGGCAAAACGAGGTGTTTCACCTCGGTTGACCCAAGAACATCTCGACCGAGGTGGGTTAACTGAGAGTTTTCGAAAACGATTTTTGTGTTACTTATCTGGATATGATCTCAGTGAAGATCTTGTTTACTGACTGGACTTAAATTCTTTATATGTTTGAAATGTTTTATGATATGTTTAAGTTGCTAAATGCTTTGTTTGAAATTATTGGCATGTTTAATACTTTATTTTTATCCAAATTATGTTGAATTTGAAGGTTGACACCGCAGCATAAGTTCTCTCACGTTCTTCTTGGAAAGACCAAGGCAATTCATTCTTCTTCTTCTTCTTCTTCTTGATCATGCTTAGCCCCTCATAAACATTTTGCCTCCCTTTACCTATCCGGGAATTTGGAAGCAAGCGAAGTGGTGAAAGCAAGTTAAAAGTTGAGAAGCGGCTGAAAGTGAAAGTGTTAGAAAGCAATAATAGGTTTGGGGAAGTCAATCATGATGATGAGTAACTCGGCACCATTCACATAGCCGGGTGTTTGTGTCTTGCCAAAGTCGGATTGAGCGATATTCCTAACGGGTCATGGTATGTGCATCAAGGGTTTGATGCATCTCAAGAAATTGATGATTGCGGATTTCCTAGGCTTCGGTTATTGTGCACCTCTGTCCATGCATCCCAAAAAGTAAAGTAAAAGAAAAAGTGTGAAATAAGCAAAGCTTATTGGTGGAAGATGTTGCAAGTCAAAGTGAAAGTGAAGTTCATCCTTTTCCCGGATTCTAGCACCACATTACCTTACATACATCCCTACCCTACACGTTTCTTGACCTTTCTTTTGGGAAGCCCTTGAGACCTTGAGCTTGTTGATTGACTTAGCGGTTTAAATCGGATTATACATGATTAATTTTGATAATTATGATCTATTATGCATTCTATGATTTTATGCAAAGATGAACAACTTTCCTATATTTATAAAATGTTTTGATCATATTGAGTTTTTAATTTCCAGGAAGTACTCTCTTAGAGTGATCTATGATAATTGCACACCATAAAAATATTTTTTGAAAGACTTTTCATTGATTTTCTTGACTTATAATCCATTCTATCTTGATTTCTATATGAGGAACTTGCTTAGGGACAAGCAAGGGCTAAGTATGGGGTATTTTGATAGCATGAATTATAGTCTATATTTTGGGGTTTGTTTGGACGTTTTATCTTTCATAATCTGCATGTTTGTATGTACATTATGTGATTTTACTACCATTTCATCTACCTTTGCGAGAATCGAGGTCTACACCTAGTTTCGTTGTAATTGCAGGTAATATGGTACGTTTTGCATCGAAAAGGAGCAAAAGGAGTCAAGAGTCATTTGGAGCTACATTGAGGAGCAAAAAGGAATCCTTCAGGAAGCATAGCCATGATTAAAGATTTACTTTGGACCAGTTTTGAGAGATTCTACATTCAGTTATGAGTCTTGACCAGAGATTCATCTCGACCGAGGCGATCCAGAGACGCCGACTCGACCGAGGCGAACACCTAGGACGCGGCGAGAATATTTTATTCTTGGCTGAGATCTTTTAAAATTGGAAAGTGATCTTATATTTTTGGGCTGAGCTTCTAGAAGGAAGGAGATATGCAGAATATATATTTTACCTATATTTATGGGATAATATCTTCTTAAGATTTCTTATCTTTGGAGGGTTATTTTTCCTATAAAAAGGATTGGATTTTCCACAAATCCGATCATGCTTAGAGGCTGCATACACCGCATACGATCTCGATTACAGCAAAGAATACGCAGCAGCCGCATCCTACTCCAATTTGGGAGATTCGAAGAACCTTTTTGAAGGTTGAAGGAAAGTTGAAGATTAGCTTTTTATAGCTTTTTGGAGGGTTTTGTAAGATTGTCTTCAATTCCTTTCCTTGATTGTCTTGTCTTGTTGGATTATTATCCAAGGAACGATTTTTGTGTGATATTTGATTCAGTTATTGAAGTGTTTTCATTAAATTCTTCTTTGTTCAAATATTCACCTTCTTCCCATATATTTAATACTTTCATTATGATGATGAGTGGCTAATTTCCTTGTGTGATTCTAGGGTGATTGGCTGAAGGTTGTGGGAAAAACAATGATAGAATGATCTTAATCACAGTAGGATCCTGAAAGTTCGAGTCTTTAACCTTAACCCTAAGCATCTCGTTCAGTCGATGAACATCTCGGCCGGGGTGGAAACTGGCTGACCGAGGTGACTTATTTGATCCGTAACTGAGAGTTAAGTGTTAGAGTTTGCCAAATCCTATTCTTATTATACCTTTCTGGTTCAAAGCAAGCTTAGGATGAGACTTACCCGGTAATTCCTTAGTTTGTATACCAACGATCATAAGTGTAGGTAATAAAGGCTTGTCCTTTATTGGGGTTTGAGTGTGCTTCCATCCCATCTTTGTGAGTTAGCCTGAGACTTACCCGGTAAAGGTTAATTCTATTCCCTTAGATGGTGTGTTAGTTTGGGGCAATAATTCTTTATCTTAATTCCTTGAGACTTACCCGGTAATAGGAGTTACGGTTTGGGATTAGTGTGTAGTGAGACTTACCCGGTGATCTACTCCACTTTAGAAACACCTTCCCCATGCAAAAATCTCAGCTTTGTCCGCTTATCTATAGATCTTGAGTTGGAACCACAACTAGATGCTTTAATCCCTAGAATTGCATGTTTGCTTATTTGACATCTTATTCATCTTTGATTGTATACTTGCTCTTGTGGTTAGCATTAACACTAGCATACCGTATTGGACTTTGTTTCACTAAGTCCCTGTGATCGACCCCTGGAATTTTCTTGCTTTTACTACGATTGACCCGTACACTGCGGGTTCGCATCCTTGTTTTAAGCTTAAGTCTAGGGTTATAAATTTAAAGCTTGCACACACCGTTTGGAGCGAACAAGTTTTTGGCGCCGTTGCCGGGGACAGTTCTGATATGTTTAAGTTGCTAAATGCTTTGTTTAAGTTGCTAAATACTTACAGGTTATTTGATTGAGAAAAACGTCGAAACCGAAAAAAAAAATGGTTTTAAAAAATTTTTTGACCTCGACCGGGACAGTTCTGGCAAAACGAGGTGTTTCACCTCGGTTGACCCAAGAACATCTCGACCGAGGTGGGTTAACTGAGAGTTTTCGAAAACGATTTTTGTGTTACTTATCTGGATATGATCTCAGTGAAGATCTTGTTTACTGACTGGACTTAAATTCTTTATATGTTTGAAATGTTTTATGATATGTTTAAGTTGCTAAATGCTTTGTTTGAAATTATTGGCATGTTTAATACTTTATTTTTATCCAAATTATGTTGAATTTGAAGGTTGACACCGCAGCATAAGTTCTCTCACGTTCTTCTTGGAAAGACCAAGGCAATTCATTCTTCTTCTTCTTCTTCTTCTTGATCATGCTTAGCCCCTCATAAACATTTTGCCTCCCTTTACCTATCCGGGAATTTGGAAGCAAGCGAAGTGGTGAAAGCAAGTTAAAAGTTGAGAAGCGGCTGAAAGTGAAAGTGTTAGAAAGCAATAATAGGTTTGGGGAAGTCAATCATGATGATGAGTAACTCGGCACCATTCACATAGCCGGGTGTTTGTGTCTTGCCAAAGTCGGATTGAGCGATATTCCTAACGGGTCATGGTATGTGCATCAAGGGTTTGATGCATCTCAAGAAATTGATGATTGCGGATTTCCTAGGCTTCGGTTATTGTGCACCTCTGTCCATGCATCCCAAAAAGTAAAGTAAAAGAAAAAGTGTGAAATAAGCAAAGCTTATTGGTGGAAGATGTTGCAAGTCAAAGTGAAAGTGAAGTTCATCCTTTTCCCGGATTCTAGCACCACATTACCTTACATACATCCCTACCCTACACGTTTCTTGACCTTTTCTTTTGGGAAGCCCTTGAGACCTTGAGCTTGTTGATTGACTTAGCGGTTTAAATCGGATTATACATGATTAATTTTGATAATTATGATTTATTATGCATTCTATGATTTTATGCAAAGATGAACAACTTTCCTATATTTATAAAATGTTTTGATCATGTTGAGTTTTTAATTTCCAGGAAGTACTCTCTTAGAGTGATCTATGATAGTTGCACACCATAAAATGTTTTTGAAAGACTTTTCATTGATTTTCTTGACTTATAATCCATTCTATCTTGATTTCTATATGAGGAACTTGCTTAGGGACAAGCAAGGGCTAAGTATGGGGTATTTTGATAGCATGAATTATAGTCTATATTTTGGGGTTTGTTTGGACGTTTTATCTTTCATAATCTGCATGTTTGTATGTACATTATGTGATTTTACTACCATTTCATCTACCTTTGCGAGAATCGAGGTCTACACCTAGTTTCGTTGTAATTGCAGGTAATATGGTACGTTTTGCATCAAAAAGGAGCAAAAGAAGTCAAGAGTCATTTGGAGCTACATTGAGGAGCAAAAAGGAATCCTTCAGGAAGCATAGCCATGGATTAAAGATTTACTTTGGACCAGTTTTGAGAGATTCTACACTCAGTTATGAATCACCTCGGTTGCCAGAGATTCATCTCGACCGAGGCGATCCAGAGACACCGACTCGACCGAGGCGAACACCTAGGACGCGGCGAGAATATTTTATTCTTGGCTGAGATCTTTTAAAATTGGAAAGTGATCTTATATTTTTGGGCTGAGCTTCTAGAAGGAAGGAGATATGCAGAATCATATATTTTACCTATAATTATGGGATAATATCTTCTTAAGATTTATTATCTTTGGAGGTTTATTTTTCCTATAAAAAGGATTGGATTTTCCACAAATCCGATCATGCTTAGAGGCTGCATACATCACGCGACACCACCGATCAGGGTTTACAAGCGCAGCAGCCGCATCCTACTCCAATTTGGGAGAGAGTTGAAGAACCTTTTTGAAGGTTAAAGGAAGATTGAAGACTATAGCTTTATAGCTTTTTGGAGGGTTTTGTAAGATTGTCTTCAATTCCTTTCCTTGTTGTCTTGTCTTGTTGGATCATTATCCAAGGAACGATTTTGTGTGATATTTGATTCAGTTATTGAAGTGTTTTCATTAAATTCTTCTTTGTTCAAATATTCACCTTCTTCCCATATATTTAATACTTTCATTATGATGATGAGTGGCTAATTTCCTTGTGTAATTCTAGGGTGATTGGCTGAAGGTTGTGGGAAAAACAATGATAGAATGATCTTAATCACAGTAGGATCCTGAAAGTTCGAGTCTTTAACCTTAACCCTAAGCATCTCGTTCAGTCGATGAACATCTCGGCCGGGGTGGAAACTGGCTGACCGAGGTGACTTATCCGATCTTAAACTGAGAGTTATGTGTTAGAGTTTGCCAAATCCTATTCTTATTACACCTTTCTGGTTCAAAGCAAGCTTAGGATGAGACTTACCCGGTAATTCCTTAGTTTGTGTACTAACGATCATAAGTGTAGGTAATAAAGGTTTATCCTTTATTGGGGTTTGAGTGTGCTTCCATCCCATCTTTGTGAGTTAGCCTGAGACTTACCCGGTAAAGGTTGATTCTATTCCCTTAGATGGTGTGTTAGTTTGAGGTTATAGTTCTTTATCTTGATTCCTTGAGACTTACCCGGTAATAGGAGTTACGGTTTTGGATTAGTGAGTAGTGAGACTTACCCGGTGATCTAATCATCTTTAGAAACACCTTCCCCACGCAAAAATCTCAGCTTTGTCCGCTTATCTATAGATCTTGAGTTGGAACCACAACTAGATGCTTTAATCCCTAGAATTGCATGTTTGCTTATTTGACATCTTATTCATCTTTGATTGTATACTTGCTCTTGTGGTTAGCATTAACACTAGCATACCGTATTGGACTTTGTTTCACTAAGTCCCTGTGATCGACCCCTGGAATTTTCTTGCTTTTACTACGATTGACCCGTACACTGCGGGTTCGCATCCTTGTTTTAAGCTTAAGTCTAGGGTTATAAATTTAAAGCTTGCACACACCGTTTGGAGCGAACACATGCATTAACAATCACCGGATATGTAGATTTATCACCAAGGAATGCATATTTTAAATGAGAGGGAAGGGGTTTGAGTTCAAGTGAGGGAGGACCTTTTTCGGTTGAAGACGATCCAAATAAGATTGGATGAGATGAATCCAAAGCAAATGAAGACTCCCCTTGGCTCCTATAAGCTTGATCATCATTAAGAGCTGATTCAGGGGAAACCACGGTTGGAATCACGGTTGGTTCAACTTCCACGACCGTGGTTCCTTCCAGGCTTGTTTCTCGGAGTTGTCCAGAGAGTTTGACGGCCGTGGTTTCTAAATCTCGACCGTGGAACTTACAGCTGTTCACAATTTCTTCATGGCTCTCAAATCCAACTCTTAGCTCTTCTTCCAATGCCTCCAAGGCTTTGATCTCTTCATTGCAATCCTCCTCAATGTCTTCCTCCATCATACTCAAGGTGAGAACCTTTTCTAAAGGATCCTTGATCAAAATCGAGCTCACCATTTCTCTAGATTCCTCTTGCTCGACTATGTTGAAAACATCTTCATCAAGGGTTGGCCCTTTCATCATCGTGGACAGCTTGAACTTGATGTTCTCCTCTCCAATGTTGAAGGAGAGAGTCCCGTTCTTGCAATCCACTAAGCATCCGGATGTGGCTAGGAAAGGTCTTCCTAGGATGATGGGAACCGGGTAATCCGCCAGAATGTCCAACACTACAAAGTCGATAGGTACATAGAATCCTCCCAATTGCACCGGAATGTCTTCAAGAATCCCAACCGGGTGAGTGATGGATCGGTCCGCCATATAGAGGGTCATCTTGACCGGTTTTGGCTCTCCTAGCCCGACCTTGTTACTAAGTGCAAGCGGTATGATGCTTACACTCGCCCCAAGATCACAAAGGGCTTCGTACTTCACATCTCCTACTCCAATTGGAACACAAAAAGAGCCCGGGTCCCTTAGCTTGGGAGGCATCTCCTCCTTCATTGTTTGGATCAACTCTGAGGATCTCTTGGTCATCCTAATCTCTCCATACTCCTCCAACTTCCTTTTGTTGGAGAGTATTTCCTTCAAGAACTTTCCGTATGCCGGCATTCCTAAAATGGCATCCATGAACGGAATGTTAATATGTAACTTGGACATTAGTTCAAGGAACTTACCAAAGTGATTGTCCAAACGAGCTCTTGCTCTTGATTGCGGGAACGGTAGTGGTGGCTTGTATGGAGGTGGTGCCACATAAGTTGGCTCTATATCCTTGCTCTTCCCCCCATCTTCTTGCTTTCTTCCCTCTTCTACCACTACTTGCTTCCCTTTAGCTTGGTCCTTGGGCAAAGGATCCTTCATACTCAACCCACTCCTTGTTGTGATAGCTAAAACTTGGCCTCTTGGGTTGTCTTCGGTTCTTCCGGGAAGCTTTCCCGGATCTCTATGTGCCTCACCCGCCTTTTGAAAGACTTGTGCTTCCAAGACCTTTTGAGCCTTAGAAATTGAAGTGACGGTACTCTCAAGTCCACTCAATCTTCCTAGCAATTGTTCAAACATAACTTCGGTTCTATCTTTTGAAGGTTGAGGAAAACCGGGTGGAGATTCTTGTGAAGCTCTTTGTGGTGGTGCGGTGCTTGTGGAGGCGGGAGGGTTCAAGGCTCCATCCGGATTTGAGTAAGAGAATCCGGGATGGTTATGGTTTGGCCGGTAATTGTTGAATTGCCGGTTGTTGTTGAAGTTCCTTGGGCCTTGGTAATTGTTGAAGTTTCCCCTTCCCATGTAGTTGACATCCACCTCCTTGGAAGACAAGTTTGCTTGTGGAGGTGCTTGAGGAGTTGTTTGGCTCTTCAAGGTTGTAGTGCATAACTCTCTCAAGGATTTCAACTCGTTGTTTATGGCGTCAAGCTTGAAATTGCTCATGGTGACTTCACTCACCTCATATGCTCCCGCCTTTCTCCCTTCACTCTTCCTATGCGAGTATTTCTCAATCACTAGAGCTTGCTTCTCCACAAACTCCCAAGCATCATCCACATGTTTTTCCATAAATGTCCCACCGGAAAGTGATTGAAGTTTGAATTGGCTATCTTCATCAAGCCCCTTGAAGTAGATTTCCAATAGCTCAATCTTTGGTATGCCATGGTGCGGACAATCTAGAAGAAGATCTTTGAATCTCTCCCAAGACTTGAACAAACTCTCTCTATCCCTCATCACGAAGGCGTTGATCTTTCCCCTTAGCTCGGTGGTCTTGGATGGTGGGAAGAACTTGGTTAAGAATTCGGTTGTCATCTCTTCCCAAGTGCCAACTCTCCCTTGTGGAATAGATTGATACCAAGCCAATGCTTTGTCCTTAAGAGAGAAGGAAAAGGCCCTTAGCTTATGGTTGTTGCTCTCCAATCTTGGTGGTCTAAGAGTCTCCATCAAGATCTCATAATTCATCAAGTGTTGATGAGGGGACTCTCCTTCCATCCCTCCAAATTGATTGTGCCGGATCATTTGTAGAACTTGAGGGCGGAGCTCTAGTTGTCGGTTGCGGGATCTCCTAGATTCACACCCGGTCGGTGTGCTCTTTGTGCCGGATCCATGCGTCTCCCTAGGGTTTGTGGCTCCTCAATGGCAATTGGAACAACCCTAACATTAGCCGCCGGTTGCGGTTGTGGTGGAGGTGGTGGAGGTTGTCGGCGATTAAGCTCCCCTTGGACAAGGGCTTGCCTAATCTCTTCAATCTCCCTCCTAGTTTCTTCTTGCCTCTCATTGGCAAGTCTCCTCTCTTCCTCTAAGAGCTCATCTCTAAGCCTTATTTGCTCTAAGGCTTCGTCCAATTCAGCTTGAAGATTTCTACCGGCCATCTCTCTCTCTTTTCGGATGTTCTTAGATCTAGATCGAAGGGTTTTCTCCGGTTCGGGATCGAATGGAGCTAGATCCTTGCCACGAGATCTTCGCATACACCTAAAGAGAAGTAGATGTCCTGAAAAGCAAAGACACAAACCAAAAAGAGATCAAAAGAAACAAGAAAGATCTACACTAGAATCAATCACAAAATAGACTCAATCTAGACCTAGTCCCCGGCAACGGCGCCAAAAACTTGTCACGCTAAAAAGTGTGTACGCAATAAGCCTTAAATTTATACTTGTTGTAATTATCCTAATTCTTAGCGCACCCGTAGTGTACGGGACGTATGTAGAAAGATAAGTACTCCAAGGTCGAACACAAAGACTAAGGTGAAATCGAACTAAATTGTGATTGAATTTAGCAAGGTCTAATCTAAGCAAGGGAAGGAAAAATCGCAAATTGTTTTTGTCGGTTTAGATGATCAAATCAAAGATCACAACTCATGCAAACAACCAAATCAAACTCAATTGGAAAGGTCGGCACAAACAAACAAATCGAACAAGATGTGATCAAGAGAGAAGGAAAACGGATTCTAGGGGTTGGAAATTCCGGTTATGGCATAAACCTCAAGTTATCTATTCATCTTTTAGATTGATTATGATATGCTGGGATTTAGTGTTTCTAAAATGGGATCAATTACCGGGTAAGTCTCATGATCCAACTAGTCCACACCTAAGGTCTCATTACCGGTTAAGTCTCCAAGAACCTAAGGATAGGATTTTAACACAAACCGGATTATTACCTAGAGGTCTAACCTATCCTTACCGGGTAAGTCTCGGAAAGGGAAGTTCTAAGCAACTATCCTAGCACACTTAATCCAATGGCGGCTTATTAGGCTCACCATTACCTAAGGCTTTACTATTTTGGATTCTAAGGGCAAGGATTACCGGGTAAGTCTCTCCTAACACTTAGTCTCTACACTAGGACACCCTAGGGTAGGTTAAACTCAACAAAAACTTAGGGTTTCAACAAATTTTATGAACCTAAGGTGAGATCCTTCAAATCAGGAAAATCACGGTTCGTTCTACAGAAACCACGGCCGTGGTTCTTCAAGAACTACCCGTGATTCCTAACAGTAGCTACGTCCATAAACAAAAATCATCCAAAGGTAAAACTAAGTTCATCCTATCATAGATCTAGCCATAACCATCCATTCCTAACCCTAGAATCACATCAATCTAGCCTACAACATTCATATTGGAATTCAAAACAAACAAGCATAGATTCATAATCTCCATAGCAAGAAAAATGAGAGAAAGAAGATAAACAAATAAACTCCAAACACAATCCAAATCTGAAGATTGAATTAGAACGACTTACAACCCTTCCAAAGGAAGGTTCAAGGGTTCAAAAACTTCTAGAAATAAATCCGAAATACAAGAGTTAGGTGTGTCTTCTCCTCTCTTCTTCAATGGCAATGGCTCCTTTCTTCTTCTTCTTGCACTTTCCTTCCTAGAAAAATCCTTCTCTTCTTGGAATATATTTTGTTCAAGAGAAAATAGAGAATGTGTGAGCTGCTCCCCAAAACTACCCCAAAATCCCAGCTGCCTCTAACAACTATCAAGGACCACTAGGCTGTGGTTTGGTGCATGGCCGTGGTCTTTCAGATGACCGTGATTTTGTGCAGAAACTTTGTTTTGGATCATTAGGCTGTGGTTTGGTGCATGGCCTTTGTTGGCAAGGTTCCTTGAGTCCTTCTTTGTGCTCTAATGAGTTGGAAACGCGTCCTCTGAATGAGCAACCTTCAAACGCCTCGTTTTAGCCCGAAATTTCCCGAAATACCTACAAAACGCACACAAGTCCGTGTAGACGTCTATCTCGACAAAATACGTGATTTGAGTGCAAAACGTATTGGACTAGTGCTAGACAATGCATGATTGAGCGAGAATTCTACCTAAATGTGCACCTAAAACTATGCTATAAATCGTGTTATCAGCAGTCTTGGCGCGATTCTCCTCTTTCTCTTGCCTTAGTTCTTCCTTACTGAGACGTAGCAGCTCTTGCGTCTCTTTTAATTCGGCCGCAAGATCGCGATCGTCTTGTTGGGCCATCTTTGCTTCTCTTAAGCGTCGCTTGTATGTCTTTTCAGGTTCGGGATCGTATGGAACGATTTCCTTCCCAGCGCGGGTTCTTCGCATATACCTAAGAAAGAACCTTCAAAAGTCGTCACTCAAGTAGAGTGGTTAGATGAAACGGGGCAAGCGCCCCAAGAGCAAACCGTACCGGCTCGGTCTAGACCAAATCCCCGGCAACGGCGCCAAAAACTTGTTCGCTCCAAACGGTGTGTGCAAGCTTTAAATTTATAACCCTAGACTTGAGCTTAAAACAAGGATGCGAACCCACAGTGTACGGGTCAATCGTAGTAAAAGCAAGAAAATTCCAGGGGTCGATCACAGGGACTCGGTGAAACAAAGTCAATACGGTATGCTATGTCAATTCTAACCACAAGAGCGATTAACACAATCAAAGATGAATAAGAAGTCAATAAATCAAACATGCAATTCTAGGGATTAAAGCATCTAGTTGTGGTTCCAACTCAAGATCTATAGATAAGCGGACAAAGCTGAGATTTTTGCGTGGGGAAGGTGTTACTAAAGTGGAGTAGATCACCGGGTAAGTCTCACTACACACTAATCCTAAACTGTAACTCCTATTACCGGGTAAGTCTCAAGGAATCAAGATAAAGAACTATAACCTCAAACTAACATACCATCTAAGGGAATAGAATCAACCTTTACCGGGTAAGTCTCAGGCCAACTCACAAAGATGGGATGGAAGCACACTCAAACCCCAATAAAGGATAAACCTTTATTACCTACACTTATGATCGTTGGTACACAAACTAAGGAATTACCGGGTAAGTCTCATCCTAAGCTTGCATTGAACCAGGAAGGTGTAATAAGAATAGGATTTAGCAAACTCTAACACTTAACTTTCTGTTTAGATTCGGATAAGTCACCTCGGTCAGAAGAATTCCACCCCGGCCGAGATGTTCATCAACCGAACGAGATGCTTAGGGTTAAGGTTAAAGACTCGAACTTTCAGGATCCTACTGGAATCTAAGATTATTCTATCATTGTTTTTCCCACAACTTTCAGCCAATCACCCTAGAATCACACAAGGAAATTAGCCACTCATCATCATTATGAAAGTATTAAAATATATGGGAAGAAGGTGAATATTTGAACAAAGAAGAATTTAATGAAAAGACTTCAATAACTGAATCAAATATCACAACAAAGCGTTCCTTGGATAATAATCCAAAAAGACAAGACAACAATTGAGGGAATTGAAGACAATCTTACAAAAACCCTCCAAATAAGCTATAAAAGCTATGGACTTCAATCTTCCTTCAACCTTCAAAAAGGTTCTTCAAAAGCTCCCAAATTGGAGTATGCCGCTGCTGCTGCACCTTTGATGTAGGCGGATATTCAGCGGTGTATGCGGGATGTTAATCGATGTATGCAGCCTCCTCAAATTGTGGGAAATCAGACCCTTTTTATAGGAAAATAACCCTCCAAAGATAATAAATCTTAGAAAGATATCTTCCCATAAAAATAGGTAAAATATATAATTCTGCATATCTCCTTCCTTCCAGAAGCCAAGCCCAAAAATATAAGATCACTTTCCAATTTTAAAATATCTCATCCAAGAATAAAATATTCTCGCCGCGTCCTATGTGTTCGCCTCGGTCGAGTCGGCGTCTCTGGATCACCTCGGTCGAGATGAATTCCTGGTCAACCGAGGTGAGTCACAACAGAATGTGAAATCTCTCGAATCTGCTCCAAAGTAAATCTTTAATCCATGGCTATGCTCCCTGAATGTAGCTCCAAATGACTCATGACTCCTTTCGCTCCTTTTTGATGCAAAACGTACCATTTTACCTCCAATTGCAACAAAACTAGGTGTAGACCTCGATTCTCGCAAAGGTAGATGAAATGGTAGTAAAATCACATAATGCACATACAAACATGCAGATTATGAAAGATAAAACGTCCAAACAAACCCCAAAATATAGACTATAATTCATGCTATCAAAATACCACATACTTAGCTCTTGCTTGTCCCCAAGCAAGTTCCTCATATAGAAGACAAGATAGAATGGATTATAAGTCAAGAAAATTAATGAAAAAGTCTTTCAAAAACATTTTATGGTGTGCAACAATCATAGATCACTCTAAGAGAATACTTCCTGGAATTAAAAACTTAATATGATCGAAACATTTTATAAATATAAGAAAGTTGTTCATCTTTGCACAAAATCATAGAATGCATAATAAATCGTAATTATCAAAATTATTCATGTATAATTCAGTTTAAACCGCTAAGTCAATCAACAAGCTCAAGGTCTCAAGGGCTTCCCAAAAGAAAGGTCAAGAAACGTGTAGGGTAGGGATGTATGTAAGGTAATGTGGTGCTAGAATCCGGGAAAAGGATGAACTTCACTTTCACTTTGACTTGCAACATCTTCCACCAATAAGCTTTGCTTATTTCACACTT
Organism: Fagopyrum esculentum; assembly: GCA_033239045.1. Classification (NCBI taxonomy): domain Eukaryota; kingdom Viridiplantae; phylum Streptophyta; class Magnoliopsida; order Caryophyllales; family Polygonaceae; genus Fagopyrum; species Fagopyrum esculentum. Next base: position 127,446,185 of record BSUD01000006.1, on the reverse strand, counting down.
TTTCTTTTACTTTACTTTTTGGGATGCATGGACAGAGGTGCACAATAACCGAAGCCTAGGAAATCTGCAATCATCAATTTCTCGAGATGCATCAAACCCTTGATGCACATACCATGACCCGTTAAGAATATCACTCAATCCGACTTTGGCAAGACACAAACACCCGGCTATGTGAATGGTGCCGAGTTACTCATCTTCATGATTGACTTCCCCAAACCTATTATTGCTTTCTAACACTTTTCACTTCCAGCCACTTCTCAACTTTAACTTGCTTTCACCACTTCGCTTGCTTCCAAATTCCCGGATAGGTAAAGGGAGGAAAAATGTATATGAGGGGCTAAGCATGATCAAGAAGAAGAAGAAGGAGAGAATGAATTGCCTTGGTCTTTCCAAGAAGAAAGTGAGAGAACTTAACCTGCGGTGTCAACCTTCAAATTCAACATATTTTGGATAAAAACAAAGTATTAAACATGCTAATAATTTCAAACAAAGCATTTAGCAACTTAAACATATTATAAAACCTTTCAAACACATAAAGAATTTAAAACCAGTAGGTAAACAAAATCTTCACTGAGATCATATCCAGATAAGTAACACAAAATCGTTTTCGAAAACTTTCTGTTACGCACCTCGGTCGAGGTGTTCTTGGTTCAACCGAGGTGAAATGCCTCGTTTGGCCAGAATCTGACTCGGTCGAGGTCAAAAATTTTTTTAAAACCATTTTTTTTTCGGTTTCGACGTTTTTCTCAATCAAATAACCTGTAGGTATGCATGTAATATCATATAGTCATATAAATGCATAAGTGAAGCATAAAATAGAATATCCGATACATCATAAGTCGAATAATACATCATTGAACACCCCATACTTGAGACACACTGTCCCAGTGGGTAAAATAAGTCTAAGGACAGGATACTCACCGAACATAGCTAAACTGCATGAAGAAGTAAGAAACAGCTCCTAGATAAGACCATCTCGGTTGGCGAAGCACATCTCGGTCGAGGCGTTCTGACAGTACCCGAGATGTATATCAATAAAGCTCGTTTTCTAAACTTCTCGAAATTTTGTTCTTCCAGTGTAGCTCCTGAACTGTGATCCTTCCTTTTGGAATACCTGGTTGTTGTCTAGAGGAAAGCAAAAACAAAAACTATCTAAGCTAGACTAGAAAACGGGAAAAGAAAGCAATACCTTGGGTTGCCTCCCAAGAAGCGCTTGATTTAAGGTCGCTAGCTGGACCCTTCTCCATAGAATTACTCAATGTACCTTGAACACCATGGAGTGCTCATCACATCCATCATAAAATTCTTCCAAAGAGGTTCCGGTTCCTAATTTCACCGGCAAATGGTAAGATCTCCCACGTACAAGCTTGTACGGTTTGATTCTCACCGGAATCCTTCTAGACTTCCTGCACTTCAATGGGACATAATCTAGCCTTGCGTCCCATCCTTTCCTTGATCGAGAAAATAGTTTCTCGAGAATCATAGCAGCTTCCCCATCTATAGCTTGGGGATGGTACAGGGTCCTGAGCATGCGAGGGACCCCATACTTGAACAAGAGATACTTCATCGACTTAGCGGTGTAGTGTTTGCAAACTCCACTCCTTATAATCCAAGGAGCTTCTTCTTCCAACAATTTCAAGGAAGACTTCATCTTGATTTTAGGAGGTTCTTTCGGAAGAGACCTCCAACTTTCCGGTGCATTCCTGAAAAATTCAGAAATATTAATAGGGAATTCAAATGAAGTAGGAGAACGTACCTTGCAAAGTTCTCCAAAGCTTGAGGCAAGTTTCGTGTTGGGTTGATAATCCACCCACGAAATCTCTCTCAGTTCTGCTGGTCTTTCTTCCACCTTGACCATAATCTCAGTAATTTGGCTAAAGTCTTCTGCATCTGCCTCTTCCGGTTCTGCAGATTCTTCCATCATCTCGACCGAGGTCTCTTCTACCTCGACCAAGGTCTCAACAGTCAGATCGAGATCTTCCACATCTTCTCCCTCAGAAGCTTCAGGAGAAACTTCTGGTTTGACTGGAGGTATGCTCGAAACGTGCAACACTTCCTTATGCTCCTCTTCCGGCTTAGCATAGGATAGGGTGCTTTCCTTGAGCTCCGTCACCTTCTTCATTAACTTCTCCAACCTAGATTCGAGAGAATCTTCAAGAGGTTGCTCATAAGTCTTTTTAGGGACATTAAGTTCATCCCACATTGCAAGTTCGTGTTGAATGGCCTCTTCTCTTTCCCATTCATTGTTGAACCAATAGAAGGAGTACTTCTCCTCCAAGTATTCATAATGATCTGCCCTAGCACTTTGTCTTGCTATCCAGGCTGGATCAAACATAGCCATCAGAAATCCTGAAAACTACAAAACTCATAGAAAGAGTAGTTAGTAGCAACAGGGGCAAGCGCCCCGAAAGCAAACCGTACCGGCTCGGTCTAGACCAAATCCCCGGCAACGGCGCCAAAAACTTGTTCGCTCCAAACGGTGTGTGCAAGCTTTAAATTTATAACCCTAGACTTGAGCTTAAAACAAGGATGCGAACCCACAGTGTACGGGTCAATCGTAGTAAAAGCAAGAAAATTCCAGGGGTCGATCACAGGGACTTAGTGAAACAAAGTCCAGTACGGTATGCTAGTGTTGATGCTAACCACAAGAGCAAGTATACAATCAAAGATGAATAAGATGTCAAATAAGCAAACATGCAATTCTAGGGATTAAAGCATCTAGTTGTGGTTCCAACTCAAGATCTATAGATAAGCGGACAAAGCTGAGATTTTTGCGTGGGGAAGGTGTTACTAAAGTGGAGTAGATCACCGGGTAAGTCTCACTACACACTAATCCTAAACCGTAACTCCTATTACCGGGTAAGTCTCAAGGAATCAAGATAAAGAACTATAACCTCAAACTAACACACCATCTAAGGGAATAGAATCAACCTTTACCGGGTAAGTCTCAGGCTAACTCACAAAGATGGGATGGAAGCACACTCAAACCCCAATAAAGGATAAACCTTTATTACCTACACTTATGATCGTTGGTACACAAACTAAGGAATTACCGGGTAAGTCTCATCCTAAGCTTGCATTGAACCAGGAAGGTGTAATAAGAATAGGATTTAGCAAACTCTAACACTTAACTTTCTGTTTAGATTCGGATAAGTCACCTCGGTCAGAAGAATTCCACCCCGGCCGAGATGTTCATCAACCGAACGAGATGCTTAGGGTTAAGGTTAAAGACTCGAACTTTCAGGATCCTACTGGAATCTAAGATTATTCTATCATTGTTTTTCCCACAACTTTCAGCCAATCACCCTAGAATCACACAAGGAAATTAGCCACTCATCATCATTATGAAAGTATTAAAATATATGGGAAGAAGGTGAATATTTGAACAAAGAAGAATTTAATGAAAAGACTTCAATAACTGAATCAAATATCACAACAAAGCGTTCCTTGGATAATAATCCAAAAAGACAAGACAACAATTGAGGGAATTGAAGACAATCTTACAAAACCCTCCAAATAAGCTATAAAAGCTATGGACTTCAATCTTCCTTCAACCTTCAAAAAGGTTCTTCAAAAGCTCCCAAATTGGAGTATACCGCTGCTGCTGCGTGTGTGGGGTGATAGCCGATCTTTCGGTGTATGCGGGGTTATGGATTTGTGGGAAATCCGACCCTTTTTATAGGAAAATAACCCTCCAAAGATAATAAATCTTAGAAAGATATCTTCCCATAAAAATAGGTAAAATATATAATTCTGCATATCTCCTTCCTTCCAGAAGCCAAGCCCAAAAATATAAGATCACTTTCCAATTTTAAAATATCTCATCCAAGAATAAAATATTCTCGCCGCGTCCTATGTGTTCGCCTCGGTCGAGTCGGCGTCTCTGGATCACCTCGGTCGAGATGAATTCCTGGTCAACCGAGGTGAGTCACAACAGAATGTGAAATCTCTCGAATCTGCTCCAAAGTAAATCTTTAATCCATGGCTATGCTCCCTGAATGTAGCTCCAAATGACTCATGACTCCTTTCGCTCCTTTTTGATGCAAAACGTACCATTTTACCTCCAATTGCAACAAAACTAGGTGTAGACCTCGATTCTCGCAAAGGTAGATGAAATGGTAGTAAAATCACATAATGCACATACAAACATGCAGATTATGAAAGATAAAACGTCCAAACAAACCCCAAAATATAGACTATAATTCATGCTATCAAAATACCACATACTTAGCTCTTGCTTGTCCCCAAGCAAGTTCCTCATATAGAAGACAAGATAGAATGGATTATAAGTCAAGAAAATTAATGAAAAAGTCTTTCAAAAACATTTTATGGTGTGCAACAATCATAGATCACTCTAAGAGAATACTTCCTGGAATTAAAAACTTAATATGATCGAAACATTTTATAAATATAAGAAAGTTGTTCATCTTTGCACAAAATCATAGAATGCATAATAAATCGTAATTATCAAAATTATTCATGTATAATTCAGTTTAAACCGCTAAGTCAATCAACAAGCTCAAGGTCTCAAGGGCTTCCCAAAAGAAAGGTCAAGAAACGTGTAGGGTAGGGATGTATGTAAGGTAATGTGGTGCTAGAATCCGGGAAAAGGATGAACTTCACTTTCACTTTGACTTGCAACATCTTCCACCAATAAGCTTTGCTTATTTCACACTTTTTCTTTTACTTTACTTTTTGGGATGCATGGACAGAGGTGCACAATAACCGAAGCCTAGGAAATCTGCAATCATCAATTTCTCGAGATGCATCAAACCCTTGATGCACATACCATGACCCGTTAAGAATATCACTCAATCCGACTTTGGCAAGACACAAACACCCGGCTATGTGAATGGTGCCGAGTTACTCATCTTCATGATTGACTTCCCCAAACCTATTATTGCTTTCTAACACTTTTCACTTCCAGCCACTTCTCAACTTTAACTTGCTTTCACCACTTCGCTTGCTTCCAAATTCCCGGATAGGTAAAGGGAGGAAAAATGTATATGAGGGGCTAAGCATGATCAAGAAGAAGAAGAAGGAGAGAATGAATTGCCTTGGTCTTTCCAAGAAGAAAGTGAGAGAACTTAACCTGCGGTGTCAACCTTCAAATTCAACATATTTTGGATAAAAACAAAGTATTAAACATGCTAATAATTTCAAACAAAGCATTTAGCAACTTAAACATATTATAAAACCTTTCAAACACATAAAGAATTTAAAACCAGTAGGTAAACAAAATCTTCACTGAGATCATATCCAGATAAGTAACACAAAATCGTTTTCGAAAACTTTCTGTTACGCACCTCGGTCGAGGTGTTCTTGGTTCAACCGAGGTGAAATGCCTCGTTTGGCCAGAATCTGACTCGGTCGAGGTCAAAAATTTTTTTAAAACCATTTTTTTTTCGGTTTCGACGTTTTTCTCAATCAAATAACCTGTAGGTATGCATGTAATATCATATAGTCATATAAATGCATAAGTGAAGCATAAAATAGAATATCCGATAAATAGTACATCAAAAGTAGTCGGAATAGATACATCACGTAATCAAATAAGTACAAATACCCCATACTTGAGACACACTGTCCCAGTGGGTAAAATAGAAATCTAAACATGAGAGAACTCACCGGATAAAAGCCGAACTGCATAAAAGAAAATAAAGAAAATCCTGCAGCTCTTCAATAGTCTCGATCCGGTGGTGGTGCATATGGATACTAAGTCGGATCGTAAGGATGGCCCATGACACGCTCGAACTGAAGCTGGGCCATGATGTGCTGATGATGCTGCCGCTCCTGCATCTCGCGGATATCCAGCGATAGTGCAGTGTATGAGTCGATAACCTGATCCGTCAGGTCATCGATCCGTCGGTGAGCAGCTCGATCTCTCACTCCGCGCCTCCTGCGTCTAGCAGGTCTGACTGGAGAAGTCTCAGCTGGTGCCGGCTCAGTATCCTCCTCATCGTCCAAGTCTATAATAGGTGGCGCGCTCGTCCCAGCAGTATCTGTCCCTGTATCTATCGGGACGCCACCCTCTCTCTCATCTACAGTATCCTCATCGTCGTCGTCATCCTCCTCAGCCTCAGCAGGGGCAGCTGCTGCCTCTCTGTGATCCTCCATCAGTGTATCCCAAGCTGTCTGCCAGAAATGCGGATCAAAGACTGTGAATTGTGCAGACCAGCGGATCCCCTGAGGTGCAGTCCGCTCCCAAGGCATGGCGACGTATGGAGTGGTCAAACCACGGGGAACTAGAATCCTCCGTGTGATCATCTCCTGTAATCCCAGCGGCTTCGGAGCCGCCGCCATCGTGCAAACACTGAGGTCCATCCCGTGGTAGGTAGCGATGTGGGTGACTAGACCTCCGCAGCAAATGTCTCCCTTTGCCTTGGCCTTGATCCTGTGCAGATCCTCTGCCAGGAGCAAGCCAAAGTCTGGGAAACCTCCTGTCACCATGCAGTAGAGGCTGAAGAGCTCCCCCTGTCTGATCTTCTGGGGCGTCTCAGTACGCGCCAGAAGTGTCTCACTGAAAATCATGTGGGCAAGTCTGAAGGCCGGATGGAAGATGACCTTCTCCCTGGAATCTCCAGGGCGCCATATGTCTGCATGCTCAGTAATATGAGCTATCTGCCCCCAGAACTCCCTAGCTATGGATCGGGAGGGGAAGTCGGTGGCGGTGGGCTCAGAAAACCCAAAAATCTCTCTCCATATCTCTAAAGGAACTATGAAGTTCCGGTTCATCAACCGGTACTTCACAGACCGGTCTGTGGGGAGGTAGGAGAAGGAGCTAACAAACTCTAAGGTCGGCTCCAAGTAAGTTGGGGTTCGGATCTCAGTAAACTGATCCAGCCCGACGGTAGCAATCATCCTCCTAAGGTCAGCATCTAACCCTAGGCAATCAAAAGCCGACACGTCCAGAAATCGTGGTGCGATAACTGGACGGTTAGCTATCTGCTCATAGTCTACCCGGCATCTCTCGTGGATAACCGGGCGGTAAGGACGGGAGGAAGAGGAAGAAGGGGAGGGTGAGGATCTGTCTCTAAGGGCTAGACGACGATCGGAACTCATTTTCAATCAACACTGTCAGGCTACCTCGGTCACTAACAAACTCCAAGAATCACCTCGATCGAGATGCAGGTCGACCGGACCGAGGCGTAGCAGTTACGATTCCAAATCTCAGTATTTCAGTTCTTTTCCCCCTAAAATCACTACAGATGCTTCCTAAGGGGTACTTAAGCTTTTCCTCAGCAAAATCAGGGGCAACCAAAGCCCAAATCAAAGCAAACGAATGAGTTAGGGTTTCGACTCGTTTTACCTCGTTTCGGTCGAGTCGCTCGATCTTTCTGCAGATTTGTTGTTGCAATCGGTTCCTCTACCCTTCAATCTCGGTTTAGAAGCAGAAATCGTCGAAAACGAGCGAGAAACGAAGGAGGCGAGGTAGATCTGTCGCCGCGGTCGAGGAAGGTGAATAAAAAGTGAAAAGTAATTTTCCCCCCTTTTATACTGTTACTTGATCTGCTGTCACCTCGGTCGAGATGGTCTCGACTGGACCGAGGTGGTACGGACCGAGGTGGTTCTGCAAGAACCCTAGTCGCCTTGGTTGCTCAAGAATCAACTCGGTCGAGGTGTTCTGACAATAACCGAGGTGCTATATCTTCTCAGAATCTCGAACTTCTATCCTTCCAGTTGTGCTCCTTCCTTAGATATTCCCTGTTGTCTGTCCAGAACGCCAAAAGCAAAGCAAAGCAAAAACAAAAACTATCTAAGCTAGACTAGAAAACGGGAAAAGAAAGCAATACCTTGGGTTGCCTCCCAAGAAGCGCTTGATTTAAGGTCGCTAGCTGGACCATGATGCGTCTCAAAGGAGGTGGGAGGTGCCCTCACCCCATACTTCACCTCCATCGTGGGGTGAAGTAAGTAGATCCATCAAACGCTCCAACAAGTGTAAGTGCTCATCGGGGAATGAATCGTCTATGGGTGGGTTATTCGTCTCGCGGGAGGATTCCGGTAGCCGGCTGAGGTGATTTGCAATTGAGTTCTCGGATCCTTTCTTATCGCGGATCTCTAGGTCAAACTCCTGGAGCAAGAGAATCCATCGAATAAGGCGCGGCTTTGCATCTTTCTTGGCCAACAAGTAACGAATGGCCGCATGGTCGGTGTAGACAATGACTTTCGCCCCCACTAGATAGGAACGAAACTTCTCGAAAGCATATACAACCGCCAATAACTCTTTCTCGGTGGTAGCGTAGTTGCGTTGTGCTTCATCTAGCGTCTTGCTAGCATAGTAAATGGCGGTGGTTCGTCCATCCTTCTTCTGTCCAAGCACCGCTCCTACGGCTACATCACTAGCGTCACACATGACCTCAAAGGGCAAGGTCCAATCAGGGGGCTGGATAATGGGAGCGGAGATCAACGCTTCCTTAATCCTGTAAAAAGCATCAAGACACTCCTGCGAAAACTCAAAAACAACATCTTTATTCAAGAGGTTAGTTAGAGGTTTAGAAATCTTAGAGAAGTCCTTGATGAATCTCCTGTAGAAACCTGCATGCCCGAGAAAACTCCTCACACCTTTAACAGAACAAGGAGGAGGGAGTTTCTCAATAGTTTCGATCTTAGCTCGATCGACCTCAATACCTCGATTAGAAACGAGGTGTCCTAGCACAATGCCTTCATTAACCATAAAATGACACTTCTCCCAATTTAAAACAAGGTTAGTGTCTTCACATCTTTTAAGCACTAGAGAAAGGTTAGATAGGCAATCATCAAAAGAGGAACCATATACAGAAAAATCATCCATGAATACCTCCATGATCTCCTCTATGTACTCGGAAAAGATAGCCATCATGCATCGCTGGAAGGTAGCGGGTGCATTGCACAATCCAAATGGCATCCTCCGATAGGCAAACGTCCCCCAAGGACAAGTGAAAGTGGTCTTCTCCTGATCATCCGGATGGATAGGAATCTGGAAGAATCCACTATACCCGTCCAAGTAGCAAAAGTGTGAATGTTGGGCCAACCGTTCGAGCATTTGATCAATGAAGGGAAGCGGAAAATGATCCTTCCGAGTCGCCGTGTTCAGCTTCCTATAATCGATGCAAACTCTCCAGCCCGTAACGGTCCTTGTTGGGATCAACTCGTTGTTCTTATTCGTCACAGCGGTCATCCCTCCTTTCTTCGGAACGACATGCACCGGGCTAACCCACTTGCTGTCCGAGATAGGATAAATAATACCTGCATCCAATAACTTAAGAACTTCCTTTTTCACAACCTCTTTCATGATCGGATTTAACCGTCTTTGAGGTTCCCGTGAAGTCTTATGATTATCTTCCATTAGAATTCTATGCATGCAGAAAGAAGGTTTAATGCTAATAAGATCATCCGTGGTGTAACCTATAGCTTTTCGATGCTTTCTCAGGACATGCATTAACTTAGACAATTCAGAATCGGAGAGGGAAGCACTGGCAATAACGGGATAAGTGGAATCCGGCCCAAGAAAGATATACCTCAAGTGACTAGGGAGTTGTTTAAGCTCTACAACTGGGGGTGCTTTTTGAGAGGGATCTCTGCTTCCTCCTTCCAGTGGAGAGGTGTTAGAAACTGGACTTGATGCAGTCTCAGTTAGAATCGTCTCGCCATCGACCTCGGTCGAGGCGCATAGGCGTTGACCGAGATGTTCTTCGGTCGCCTCGCTCTGTCCAGAAAGTGTCTCGGTCGAGGTACCGCTACTGGATCCGAGACTGGAGATCTTCGTCTCCTGGATTAGCTTCTCAGTTTTAGCTCCTGGATCCTCTTCCAGTGCCTTCAAGCTCCGTATATCTGCATCACAAGAAGCATCTATACCTTCCTCCATTAAACTGAAGCTAATAACTCTTTCGAGTGGGTCATTAATAAGGATAGAGCTCACCAATTCTCTTGATTCTTCTTCATCGTAGATGTTGAAGATATCATCAGTTAGTTGCTCCCCTTTCATGGCTGCAAGTAGTGCGAACTCCACCTCATCGCCACCAACGTTGAATTTCAACTTGGCGTTCTTGCAATCCACGTTGCAACCCGAAGTTGTAGAAATGGCCTCCCGAGAATAATAGGGACAGGATAATCTGCGGGAATGTCAAGTACGACAAAATCTATGGGTAGATAGAAGTTACCTAACTTGACCGGAACGTCCTCCAAGATGCCCACGGGATGGGTAATGGAGTGATCCGCCATATAAAGTCGAATCTTGACCGGCTTGGGCTCTCCAAGACCGATCTTCGTGCATAGCTCCAGCGGGATGATGCTCACGCTGGCTCCTAGATCACAAAGGGCTTCACAAGTGACATCCCCAACTTGAATGGGAATGCAAAATGAGCCGGGATCTCTCAACTTAGGTGGCATCTTTTCCTTCATGATTTTGATTAGCTCCGAAGATTTAGATGTCATCCTAACTTCACCAACATCCTCCAGCTTCCTCTTCTTTGATAAGATTTCTTTTAAGAACTTCCCATAGGCGGGCATACCTAAAATAGCATCAAGGAAAGGAATATTAATATGTAGCTTATTCATCAAGTCAAGAAACTTACCAAAGTGCTTGTCTAGATGTGCTCTGGCTCTGGATTGAGGGAATGGAAGTGGTGGCTTATATGCAGGAGGTGAAACATAAGTTTTTGTCGTTCCTCCTGCTTTTTGTTGCTCCGCCTCGGTTGGCATCTCGGTCGAGGTGTTCTTCGACTGGATCTGGACCGAGGTGGTCTGCGTCGAGCGAGGTACTGGATCTGCAGTTTTAAGTCCACTCCTCGTCGTTATGGCCATGCATTGGCCCTTAGGGTTAGTTTCCGTCTTCGCTGGAAGCTTCCCTGGATCTCTTGGTGCTTCATTCGCCCTATTAGCAAGTTGTTGTTCGAGGGACTTTTAGGCCCTCGAAAATGAAGTCATAGAATTCTCCATAGCGCTAAGCTTGATCAAGATTGCCTCCAGAACTGCGTCTTTCTTTTCTGGCTGAGACGAACTTGATCCTTGCCCTTGGCTTTTCAATGGAGTAGAAGAAGAAGGGGAAGAGAGGAAAGGATTAGAGGAATCATTAGAGTTGGAGTTTGAATAATTGTTACCGGGGTTTTGGTTATTCGCCCTCCAGTTGTTGCTATTGGATCCTCTATTGTTGTTGTTGTAGTTGTTGTTTCGGGGACCGTTGTTGTTGTTACGGTACCCGTTATTGTTGTTGTTCCTTTGCCCTTGCTCTTCCTTCTTAGTTTGAGCCATCAAGAGCTCCTTCAATTGCTTCACGTCATTCTTCAACGACGTGAGTTGATTGTTGTTAGGTTGAGTCTCTTGAAAGTTGACTCTTTTGACTCCACCTTCAGCTCCTTGGTGGGTATATTTCTCCATGTGCAAGGCTTGCTTCTCAATGAAGTCCCAAGCCTTGTCAATCGCCATGTCCATGAAGGTACCGGCGGAGAGTAGTTGGAGATTGAACTGGGTGCTTCCGTCCAGCCCTTTGAAGTAGATCTCCAATAACTCGATCTTTGGAATCCCATGATGTGGGCAATCCAAAAGGATATCCTTGAACCGCTCCCAAGATTTGGACAAGCTCTCCTTGTCCTTCATGATGAAAGCATTGATCTTCCCTCTCATTTCAGCGGTCTTTGAGGGGGGAAAGAATTTGGTTAAGAATTCCGTAGTCATCTCCTCCCATGTGCTAATTTTTCCTGGAGGAAGAGATTGATACCAAGTAAGAGCTCTATCTTTTAAAGAAAAGTAAAAAGGTCTTAGCTTGTAGTTGTTATTTTCAATTCTGGAAGGTCGCAAGGTTTCCATCAAGATCTCGTAGTTTTGAAGATGTTGATGCGGCGACTCCTTCTCTAGCCCTCCGAATTGGCATTGGCGAATCATGGATAGAACTTGCGGTCGAAGTTCGTAGTCATGATCCGCTGGATCTCCTAGGTTCACCCCTGGACGCCTCAGCTGTTGATTAGGGTCCATCCTTTGACCTAGGGTTTGTGGGATTCTTGCAAGAAGAACATCTCGGACTGGCATCCGAGGTGGAAGTACATCGGCCGGGGCGTCAGGTACTGGAATCTGCCTCGGTCGCTGGTCAACTACTGGATCCTGCATCGGTCGAGGATCAACAGGAGGATCTTCCCTCGGTCGAAGTAGAATCTGGTCTCGTATGACTGCTATCTCAGCTTCGATAGCTGCAGTCTTGGCGCGATGCTCCTCTTTCTCTTGCCTTAGTTCTTCCTTACTGAGACGTAGCAGCTCTTGCGTCTCTTTTAATTCGGCCGCAAGATCGCGATCGTCTTGTTGGGCCATCTTTGCTTCTCTTAAGCGTCGCTTGTATGTCTTTTCTGGTTCGGGATCGTATGGAACGATTTCCTTCCCAGCACGGGTTCTTCGCATATACCTAAGAAAGAACCTGCAAAAGTCGTCACTCAAGTAGAGTGGTTAGATGAAACGGGGCAAGCGCCCCAAGAGCAAACCGTACCGGCTCGGTCTAGACCAAGTCCCCGGCAACGGCGCCAAAAACTTGTTCGCTCCAAACGGTGTGTGCAAGCTTTAAATTTATAACCCTAGACTTGAGCTTAAAACAAGGATGCGAACCCGCAGTGTACGGGTCAATCGTAGTAAAAGCAAGAAAATTCCAGGGGTCGATCACAGGGACTCGGTGAAACAAAGTCAATACGGTATGCTATGTCAATTCAAACCACAAGAGCGATTAACACAATCAAAGATGAATAAGAAGTCAATAAAGCAAACATGCAATTCTAGGGATTAAAGCATCTAGTTGTGGTTCCAACTCAAGATCTATAGATAAGCGGACAAAGCTGAGATTTTTGCGTGGGGAAGGTGTTACTAAAGTGGAGTAGATCACCGGGTAAGTCTCACTACACACTAATCCTAAACTGTAACTCCTATTACCGGGTAAGTCTCAAGGAATCAAGATAAAGAACTATAACCTCAAACTAACATACCATCTAAGGGAATAGAATCAACCTTTACCGGGTAAGTCTCAAGCCAACTCACAAAGATGGGATGGAAGCACACTCAAACCCCAATAAAGGATAAACCTTTATTACCTACACTTATGATCGTTGGTACACAAACTAAGGAATTACCAGGTAAGTCTCATCCTAAGCTTGCATTGAACCAGGAAGGTGTAATAAGAATAGGATTTAGCAAACTCTAACACTTAACTTTCTGTTTAGATTCGGATAAGTCACCTCGGTCAGAAGAATTCCACCCCGGCCGAGATGTTCATCAACCGAACGAGATGCTTAGGGTTAAGGTTAAAGACTCGAACTTTCAGGATCCTACTGGAATCTAAGATTATTCTATCATTGTTTTTCCCACAACTTTCAGCCAATCACCCTAGAATCACACAAGGAAATTAGCCACTCATCATCATTATGAAAGTATTAAAATATATGGGAAGAAGGTGAATATTTGAACAAAGAAGAATTTAATGAAAAGACTTCAATAACTGAATCAAATATCACAACAAAGCGTTCCTTGGATAATAATCCAAAAAGACAAGACAACAATTGAGGGAATTGAAGACAATCTTACAAAACCCTCCAAATAAGCTATAAAAGCTATGGACTCCAATCTTCCTTCAACCTTCAAAAAGGTTCTTCAAAAGCTCCCAAATTGGAGTATACCGCTGCTGCTGCGTGTGTGGGGTGATAGCCGATCTTTCGGTGTATGCGGGGTTATGGATTTGTGGGAAATCCGACCCTTTTTATAGAAAAATAACCCTCCAAAGATAATAAATCTTAGAAAGATATCTTCCCATAAAAATAGGTAAAATATATAATTCTGCATATCTCCTTCCTTCCAGAAGCCAAGCCCAAAAATATAAGATCACTTTCCAATTTTAAAAGATCTCATCCAAGAATAAAATATTCTCGCCGCGTCCTAGGTGTTCGCCTCGGTCGAGTCGGCATCTCTGGATCGCCTCGGTCGAGGTGAATCAATGGTCAACCGAGGTGAGTCATTACTGAATGTGAAATCTCTCGAATCTGCTCCAAAGTAAATCTTTAATCCATGGCTATGCTCCCTGGATGTAGCTCCAAATGACTCATGACTCCTTTTGCTCCTTTTCGATGCAAAACGTACCATATTACCTGCAATTACAACGAAACTAGGTGTAGACCTCGATTCTCGCAAAGGTAGATGAAATGGTAGCAAAATCACATAATGTACATACAAACATGCAGATTATGAAAGATAAAACGTCCAAACAAACCCCAAAATATAGACTATAATTCATGCTATCACACACCTATTACGAACAAGTTTCTGTTCAGAGAGGACAATAGCTCCGACACGCTTGTGGATTCCATCGGATGGGGTCTTACGTTGAATGGGAGATTCACTGTGGCATCTGCGTATAAAGCTATCAGTGGGTCGGATGATATTCAGCAATGCGAAGGCGATTTGTTTAAAGGCATCTGGAGATTGAGGGTCCAAGAACGTATCAAGACTTTCATCTGGAAACTCGCGAAGGGAGGTATCTTAAGCAATGTCGAGAGACGAAGACGACATTTCACAGAAAATGACATGTGCGCTAATTGTGGTCTTTTTCCTGAGTCGCTTTCTCATATCTTCCGGGATTGTTCAGAGTCGAAGCAGTTATGGAGGTCTACACATGCAGAAAACTACGTGGCAGATTTTTTTTCTATTCCTTTCGCTACTTGGTTTCGAGGTAACGTTCTCTCTACACTACATTATAACTCTTATTGTATGTGGAATGAGTTTTTTGCAGTTGGCCTTTGGTGGTTATGGAAATGGAGAAACGAGAAGATTTTCAACGGCACCACGTATAGAGTTGATAGAAGTCGTTTTATACAAGAGAAAGTTAAGGAGTACATGGACGTTTGGAGCAAAAAGAACCCGGATTCTCGATGAAACGGAAGAATCATTACCAATATCGCTTGGGAACCTCCTCCTCCGGGCTTCATAAAAGTCAACACCGAGGGGGCCAAAAATATCCATGGTAGTGCTTCTGCGGCAGGTGTGGTTAGAAATAATGCAGGAGAATGGTTTAGGGGATTTGGTGTTAATCTAAGAGCATGTTCCGTACCCATGGCTGAGCTGTGGGGCATAGTTCATGGTCTTAGATTAGTTTGGGAACTTGGCTACCGTTCGGTTATTATCAAAACTGATTCGCAACTGGCAGTCACGCTTCTCAACAAAACCATTGAACCCCATCATCCTCTTGCTAGTCTGGTGTTTATTTGCCAAGACTTTTTCAAAAGGGACTGGGTTATCCAGTTCCGTCATGCCTACCGCGAGGCGAATAGAGTAGCGGATTTTGTAGCTAGTTTTGCTTTGGACATTCCGATTGGTTTAGGTGTATTGTTTGACCCGCCGGAGGGTGTAGTTGATCTTTTACTTGATGATGTAAGGGGCCGGGCTATCCCCCGTGTGATGACTACTTAGCCCTCTTTCCTATTAATAAAAGCGCGTCTAGATGCGTCGAAGACCACTGTCTCTCCTTCCCACCAAAAAAAAATAAAAATGGTTCAAACCAATAATCAATAATAACAATAAAACACTAAAACTCCCCGGCAACGACGCCAAAATTTGACCGACGGTATTTCTATGGTCGTCTATACCCAATCAAAACTAAATCCTGACTTAGCACTAAGAACAAGTATAGTGATTAAGTAAGGGTCGAACCCAAGAGAGTTAAGGTGTTTTAGATGCAATTATCGATTATAGTGACAAGTGGCACAGGGGGGGTTGAATTGATGCACAAAAACTTGTGAAAACGATTAATGCGACAAGTAAAACAATAATGGATGAATCTACACTAGGTTGATTCTAAGCATGCAATTGCTACTTTGGTGAGTTCCTTTTACAAGTTTTCAAGTAATCTCCCGTCTCGATCATATATATGTGTTGAGCCAACCGGCATCCACACAACTTAACAGGTTAAAGTTCCGTAAACCTACAAGAACAAATAACAAGTTAGCTTTCAAACAAAGACTAAGGGATATAAAGAGAAGATTAAAACCGTTAAACTTATCTTTATATTTGTGTTCCTTTTCTTTAAGTAATCACAACCCGTTATTACTTAAAGTTGCTACTAGATTAAAGACCCGAACCCGGAACCTATTAATCCTAGTTGTTTACATGCACTTTAGAACCTAAGGTGATCAATCTCAAGCAATAGTAAACATGCAATTAGACAATGGAGATCAAGGAAACACAAAGTATTACTGAATGAAAACTTATATTATAAAGTACTTACAACCAAAGTAACAAAGCAGCTTCAAACCAACCCAATGTAGCAAGGGAGTTAGCAACTCATTACAAGGTAGCAAGACAATCTAAGTGGATAATTTGATGATTAACAAGATGATAAGATGGATCATACTAGCCATCAACCAAGGACTATTTATACTACAAAAGACACTAAATAGGAGTAAATGGCCGGCCCAAAACAGCAACCTTAAATGCCATAAAGGTGGTGTAAACAGCCGGAGTGAAACTTTTGGCGTTAAACCGCAGGGGCGGCCTTCAGGAACCGCAGGGGCGGTTCAGGCAGAATCGGTTGATTTTCTTCAGAGCCGCTAGGGCGGCTACACAATTTCGTTGGGGCGGATCTTCAATGCACTTCAATGTCTGACCTTTCGCTTTCTTGACGTTTCTGATGCCAAGCCGCCGGGGCGTCCCTATGTCGACGCAGGGGCGGTGACATAGCCTCTTCGCCTTCCAGCTCCCAGGTTGAGGCGTAGGCAGAGGCGCAGTGGGAGACGCAAGGGAGCTGGTCTTCAGTTCTTCAGGGCAGGTCACCGCAGGGGCGCCAAGGAGTGGCGCAGGGGCGGTGACACGCTTCATGGTTGGCGCTGGTGAAGGTGCAGGGAGCGCGCTCCAGTGGAAAACGTCATCCGCAGGGGCGGCTGCAAGGACCCGCTGGGGCGGTGAGGCAACAAAAGCTTTGTTTCGTGATCGATCTTCACTCCTAAGTGCTTATAACTCCTTCTTTAGCTCATTTTAATCTTCTTCTTCTGGATCAAGGAGTTAGTAGCATAAACCGACACTAATGCAATAAAAAGACTCTAAAAACTACCCTAATTGATAGTGATTCCATCACCTATCATACACTTTTGAAACAAATCGACACAAGCCCAAAAGATAAAGTAGCTGACAAGCCAAAATACCACATATTTAATCAACATCTTATAAGTTTAAAAATGCTATATCCATTGCTCCACAATATTAAAACATTGTATATAGATATTACATGATGATATAAGGATGCATCCCTAAGAGGTCCGCTTTTCTAGATGGTTATTTCAATGTTTCAAAGGGTATAGACCATGAAATCCGCTTAAAAACTTTAAAACGGCACATTCATTAGCCAACTTTCATAATCAATTTTTCATAAATAATGCATGTAACATCCACAAATTCCTATATTAGTTTCCCGGTTCCTTTGTTTAGATTTTCTGTTGACTATTTTTAAAAAGTTGTCGAATAACATCATAAGCAGTAAAAGTAATTAAACAAGATTAAAAAGTAAATAAATTAATTTAATTTAATTTAATTTATTTTTATTCCACTTTATTTGAAATTAAAGTAATTGTATCAAATTAAAAAGTAATTAAATTAATTCTAATTAATTCAATTTTAATTTATATTATTAATTACAATGAAATTAATTAAATTAATTCAAATTAAATTTTTTTAATTGTACTTATATAATTTAATTAAAATTAATTAGGATAAATTAATTAAATTTTTTTAATTTGGATTTATATAATTTTATTCAAATTAATTAATCTAAATTATTATAAATTTTAATTTAATTAAATTTAATACTTCTTAATTAATTTAATTTAATTTAAATTAATTAACTTAGATTAATGCATTGGAATGCATTATAATGCATTATGAACAGTGGCACCACGGTTACGGAACCCGTGACCGTGTGTCACTGTTCATCATCTTCTACAATCCGCCTTCAATGGCGGACTGTCGAAGGTTTTATACGATTTATTCCACAAATTCCACATCAATCAACCTAAAACAATTCAAATCAACAACAATCTAAGCTATTACACTCAATTTCATACTAAATTACGAACCAGAAACTAAAAAACGAAAACCGAACAAAATCGAAACAAAAACCGAACAAAATCAAACGTTTACCTCCTTGGGGTCGTGTTTCCGCTTTTGAAATGGTCTTCCTCTGTCACCGTCTTTATCCATTGCTCGATTTTGTGTAAAATGTGTTGGATTAAACCGTTTTGCCCCTTTTCGTCTCTTCGTTGTCGTCCGTTTTGGTTTTGTGTTTTGTTGAAAGAACAGCGCTTACGGATACGAGATTCGTAAGCGCTATTAGGGTTCAAAATTTCACGGTTACGGGATGCGTAACCGTGAACTTTTGGTCACGGTTACGGATCAGGTAACCATGACCTGATGACGGTTACGGGATCCGTATGCGTCGTGCAATAACGAAATCTTGAACCGTGCGTATACTACTTCCATAACTAAAATATAGGGAGAGGAAGGATCTCCTTGCCTTACCCCTTGAGTGGACGAGAAAGCTTCTAAAGAATCGGGCAACAAGACTCATCGAGAACCCTTTTTATTTTAAATTATTATGAGTAAGTTTTCAATTTAGTAGTGGTTAGTTAAATTTTCTAAAAATAAGGTACAAAAAACTCTATATAAAAAATCATTAGATCTCAAGGTAGAAACTCAATAAACTTATCGGTTATCATCTTTTTCTAATATAACAAAAAATAAAAATACAATAATATAAAGGGATATTATTTCTATGTTCTTGTTTTGAATTTATTAAAAATGAACTCTCCTTTCAACATAACCCTAATGACAACCCAACGATTACAGAATGGTGTGCTAAAGCTAAAATCTTTCAATGGGTACAAGGATGCATGAAGATTATAGAGGGTGATCCATGAAAACCAAATATCAAATCTCCACAAGATAAAATACCAATAATCCTATCTGGTGTATCTGAGAAGTATGTTGATGCCAGAAGATGTCATAAAGCCCGGTGTCGATTGCAAGAGCGTAGGCCCACCAGAATACGTTGAGATGTGCACCCATTGTCGAGATGCGTACAGTAACATACAGTCAAATATAACTAAATATATTTCTTATGCTCTCAAGATATCCGAATTGATCATGCCAAATATAACATAATACGTAGCCAAATATAACTAAATCCAAGAAAATCAAATATCAAATTTTCCTCTAGAGGATTTGTCCTCAACGTGCAAATCGGATAATTTAAGTCCCACTTTGAATGACCTTATGGATCTGAAATTATTTACTGAAAGCTACCACATGTATTTGCATGATCAATTCGGATATCTTGAGGGCGTAAGAAATGTATCAATGATATCTTTACATAGCGGGTGGGGTTGTTAGCTGACCACGGACAAATGCAATGTATTCTCGGATGACGTCGGAGGCATATGGATGATGAAGTGGTCGGGATACTTGAGCAGCCCATGCAAATTAGATTGATGTTGGAGGATATAGGGCCTCAATTGTTGAATAACACCAGGTAGATGGGCCGAAACAAGATTAAAGAGGTCAGAGTTATGCTTAACTTGGATTCTGCAAAGCCAATAGAAGTAGGTGGAATTGGAAGGTATGATAGTCAAATTTACAACGAGTCAAATATGAAGAGGATGAACATAATGAGGGAAAAAAAAGTTGCGAGATCAATAAGTGTGTTACACAACAAGTGTTTTGGGTTAATATATTAAGGAGAAATAAATAAATGTTTAATCATGCAAAAAGGGGCAAATAAGATGGACAATCATAATATGTAGGAGGAAAAATAACAAGCTTAACAAAGACGTATCTCAATCACTTTTAGATTATATTAGCAAGAGTGAACATGCATGCGGTCACAAAAGAGATACAATACTAAGTTCTAGACAATAAATCACATAGGTCAATGCACTTATGAAAGAAATAGACACAAATACAAAGGATAAAGAAGCTCAAAAGCTAGCCTAAATATCACAAAATTTTGTATAGACCACAAAATTTGGCATAATCTCTTCACTTCACTTCAATCCAATGATCCATGCACTTCTATAAGCATTTAAAGAACAACCACTTAATCATCGATTTTAATGTGCTTGACACCAACTTACCAAGATATTTCTCACTAGTGACCTAGTCAATTTGTTTATGCATCAATACCATGATATTAATTTCATCACATGAAAGAAAATAACATTATAAAGGACATGTATGTTCACAATAAATAAATAAAAGAATTTGGGTCCACCCCTTGTGTGTATTTTTTTCACAATAAAATGAGATAGATTAATACAAGATAATCAAAATTTTGTAAATTCGTCAAAGGATATAATATATGAAATTAGAACACTATTTCTAATTATTATAAAATCCAATCTCATGCTCTAAAAAAACGTGTCTAGTTTATAGGATGCATGGAGAATGTCCACGTACAAAAGTTTATTTATTTAAAAATTAAAAATTTTAAAATTGTTTAAAGTTATACGCGAAATTCAGACAAAATATTTAAAATTTGTGAAAGTTAAATATGATGCCCTAAAAATTGTATAACTTTTCCTAAATTTGTTATTTCAATTCATAGAGATAAATTTGTTTTTTGAAATTGGTCAAAGCCTATATATAGTTTATAAAAAATAATGAATAATATTATGTATGAATTAGGTGTTGTATTAATAACTTTTAGGGTGTGGGTACATGAAATTTGTGCATGGACGTGCTATTAAACTTAAGGAATAGGGTTACCTAAAAAAAATTATGAAAAAAAATATGTTGTGAATTTTATATGTTCTTAACGTTCTTGAATATGATAATTATTGTGATATTTCTAATTATGCTAGTTTTAAAAAAATAATAATAATTTTCTTCCTTTCAACAGTATCATGAAATTGCGTTTCTAAAAGCTTTCATTAGAACTCCTTATGCCTTAACGACGAGAAACGTAAGTTATATGTGAAAAAAGAAGGCTTTGTGGAAGCGAAGTGTGAAGGGATGTTCCCATGGAAATTTATGTGCTACAAACAATGCACCAACAACTAGTGCATGGTCTGTGTATATATAGACAATTAAATATAAACACAAGCTAAGTCCTGAGCTATGCGGGTATGCTTTTTCATTCCGTGTGTTTCTTAGTTTGAGGCGTGAGTTGTTAGTAGTTATGAGTTTTATGAGTTTTTGTAGGTGTCTACTTATATTACTCAATTTATCATTAAGGATAATCTTCTTAGTTTGTCCATCTTTCATTACTCATGCATAAATTAACCCTCACTCACCACGAGGTTTGTAAACTTCCACCCATGACACGAGATGCATGCGTTGATGATCTTCATCACCGTTCCATAAAATTTTGCGTCCTTTTCTGTCGAGCTCCTCCCATACTTAAGTTCGATGCTTGACTATATGCATAATATAAAAGGGAATAGGCTTAAGACGAACCTTGTTAATGTGGTCCTTCCGACGAAACTCAGAAACCTCTCTTCCATGCAGAAAATCTCTTTGCCAGTAGAAGCTTCGGAGAACAAAACGATATCATCCGCGAAGAAAATATGCAAAATCTTAGGACACCCTTTCTTTACTAGAACCGTTTTACATGTGTTTTCATCTACCAATATGTGAATGTAGTGACTCTGAAAACAAAGAACGAAAATATAAGGAGAGAAGGATCCCCTTGCCTTGCCGCTTCTCTAGGCGAGAATGCTTCTAAAATTTCGCTATTCCAAATAACTAGGACAAAAAGACTTATCGAGAACCCCTTTTATTCTAAAACAATATTAGTAATTTTCCAATTTAGTAGTGGTTTAGATAATGTTTCTAAAAATAAGCTAAAAAGTTTTTGCTATAAAAAAATCCTTAGATCTCAACGCGGTGAGCTCAATAAACTTATCGGTTATCATCTTTTCTCTAGAATAAGAAAAAATAAAACACGATGAAAGGATTTTTTTTCTACGTTCTTGTTTTGAATTTAATAACAATCAACGCTTTTTTTTCAATACAAGGAGCCCTAATGATAACCTAACGATTTCGGAATGGTGTGGTAAGGCTAAAATAGTAAAACTTTTGAATTTGTAAAAGGATGCAAAAAGATTGTGGACGGCGATCCAACAAAATCATAAATCAGATCTCCACAAGATAAATACCAATGATCCTCTTTGATGTGTTTGAGAAGGACGTTGATGCTTCCATCAATATAAAAGAAAATGTCGTAAAGCTTGAGGCCGATAGAAAGAGCGTCGTCCCACCAAAATACATTGAGATGTGCACTCATTGTCGACATACGCACACTAACAAATGTTGTCAGATAAAATTAAATAGTGATATGCTAAAGGACCCTAAGAACCGAGTTGTTTTTGTTGTTGATTGGGAATCAAGACTCAAGGGAAGTTGTCCTTTGCCTATAAGTCGGATAATTTAAGTCCTACTTTGAATGGCCTAATGGAACTGAACAAACTTCTAAAAGCTACCATCGGTATTTGCATGATCAGCTCGGATATCTTGAAGACATAAGATATATATCAATGATTTCCTAATATAGCGGGTGAGGCTGTTAGCGGATTACGGACGATGTCAGGAATTCTCAAATGAGGTCGAAGACAAATGGGTGATGAATTTGTTGGGGTACATGAGCAACCCTTGCAGTTAGTTGGCCAAAACTAGATTAAAGAAGTCGAATTTGTGCTTAACTTGGATTCTACAAAGCCAATAGAAGTAGGTGGGATTGGAAGATATGATAGTCAAATTTACGATGAGTCAAATATGAAAAGGATGGTGATGATCGGAAAAAAAAGTTACGAGATCAATAAGTGCATGTGATAGATAAAAAGTGTTTTATGTTACAAATTTTATGGAGCAACAATAAAGTGTTAATCAAGCCTAAATGGGCTAATAATATGGATATTCATGATATGTATGAAGGAAAACAATAGGTTAACAAAGACATGACTCAATCATTTTTAGATTATATTAACACTATGCATGTGGTCACAAAAGAGAGACAATAGTAGTA
The DNA here is from genome assembly GCA_033239045.1 of Fagopyrum esculentum. Classification (NCBI taxonomy): domain Eukaryota; kingdom Viridiplantae; phylum Streptophyta; class Magnoliopsida; order Caryophyllales; family Polygonaceae; genus Fagopyrum; species Fagopyrum esculentum. The sequence goes on along the minus strand of BSUD01000006.1, from coordinate 127,423,183 downwards.
GTACACTTTTGAAACAAATCGACACAAGTCCAAAAGATAAAGTAGCTCACAAGCCGAAATACCACATACTTAATCAACATCTTATAAGTTAAAAATGCTATATCCATTGCTCCACAATAGTAAAACATGGTATATAGATATTACATGATGATATAAGGATGCATCCTTAAAAAGTCCGCTTTTCTAGACGGTTATTTCAATGTTTCAAAGGGTATAGACCATGAAATCCGCTTAAAAACTTTAAAACGGCACATTCATTAGCCAACTTTCATAATCAATTTTTCATAAATAATGCATGTAATATCCATAAATTTCTATATTAGTTTTCGGGTTCCTTTGTTTAGATTTTATGTTGACCATTTTTAAAAAGTTACGAAACTTGTACATACACAAGTATTTTTTTACTTAGTCGGTAAGGGATTAGGAATGATCACTATCTGTTGGTTACCCTTCCTATGGCATCTTTTCGGAGGATGAATTCCATCATTGTCAAAATCGTTGAACCAGTTGCAGGGCTATCATGACCAATTGGTGCCAGTTTATTGGCAGCGCCATTGATTTTCCTGAAAATATTATTAATTTGTACCTGTATGAAATCTACAAAGATAAGAGAAATGTCATTGATGATAATATTCATATCTCCCTCCTTGATTTGTTTTCTAACATCATCGCCAGCCATATCAAACATATCCTCAACATGGTTGTCAAAGTGTTACGTCTCGAGGTACCAATGAGCATATCCCCATCTATCTGCAATCATAATATATATATATACATATATATCTTCACGACATCGTGAAGCGTGATCTTGATCTCACCCTAAGGAAAATAAAAGTTGTTGGTCTCCGGATACCGACACTCCACAAATGTAGGCGTTAAAATACCATCGACACTCTTGTAGTCGACCTCATGCAAGCCAACGAGTCCACAACGACGAGCAAACCATAACCAAGTCCTTGACTCCTCCGGATGTAGTCTAACAACCTCGGTCCACTAAGAAACTATCAGGAGATGTCGATGAATACGCAAAACTCCCCTCTCAATACTATCTCATATGTCGTAGGTCAGGTGTGTGTTCTAATGTTTATGGTATCAGCAATCAAAGGGTCGGAGGTTCTGACCTCCTCCTACCGGACCATCTCTACCTCTAATAAGACAACCCCTCCCCCCAAGACATCAGTCTTCTGAATGTCCTCTTCTAAATCATCCTCATCCTGTAAGACTAGATCCCCGAGGACATCATCATTGTGTTCCTGAAGAACATCAATCATCTCGTTGATATGCACCCGATACTTGTCAACATTAGCCCCTAATGTTGACATAAGAGCCATTGAGCGGAGACAAACGCTCTATCACTCCCCAATGTAGTCACGGGTCTACTAGAGATGTCCTATCAAACTAAGTAAAACAAGATGCATGTTTCTATCAATCTAATTTAAGCAAACAAAAATGATGCATTAATCATTACTACAATGGTAAGAATAGAAAATTCAACAACGATTCATTTATCAATTCAAACAAACAACAAGAATGAGACATTAAACATGATCCAAAATAAGCAACGGTAACAAAATTCAATAAAATCGATTAAACTTACAACAACATCAAACTATCTTGACTAACACCAAATGATAGCATGTATTATAGTCTATATTTTGGGGTTTGTTTGGACGTTTTATCTTTCATAATCTGCATGTTTGTATGTACATTATGTGATTTTACTACCATTTCATCTACCTTTGCGAGAATCGAGGTCTACACCTAGTTTCGTTGTAATTGCAGGTAATATGGTACTTTTTGCATCAAAAAGGAGCAAAAGGAGTCATGAGTCATTTGGAGCTACATCCAGGAAGCATAGCCATGGATTAAAGATTTACTTTGGACCAGTTTTGAGAGATTTCACATTCAGTTGTGAGTCACCTCGGTTGACCAGAGATTCATCTCGACCGAGGCGATCCAGAGACACCGACTCGACCGAGGCGAACACCTAGGACGCGGAGAGAATATTTTATTCTTGGAAGAGATCTTTTAAAATTGGAAAGTGATCTTATATTTTTGGGCTTGGCTTCTGGAAGGAAGGAGATATGCAGAATATGTATTTTACCTATATTTATGGGAGAATATCTTTCTAAGATTTATTATCTTTGGAGGGTTATTTTCCTATAAAAAGGGTCGGATTTTCACGATTCGAGGAGGGCGCATACAGCTCGCGTACGACGCAGCACATCTCGCTTATAACACAGCAGCAGCATACTCCATTTTGGAGAGAATTGAAGAACCTTTTTGAAGGTTGAAGGAAGATTGAAGTCCATAGCTTTTATAGCTTTATTGAAGGGTTTTGTAAGATTGTCTTCAATTCCCTCAATTGTTGTCTTGTCTTTTTGGATTATTATCCAAAGAACGTTTTGTTTGTGATATTTGATTCAGTTATTGAAGTCTTTTCATTAAATTCTTCTTTGTTCAAATATTCACCTTCTTCCCATATATTTAATACTTTCATAATGATGATGAGTGGCTAATTTCCTTGTGTGATTCTAGGGTGATTGGCTGAAGGTTGTGGGAAAAACAATGATAGAACAATCTTAGATTCCAGTAGGATCCTGAAAGTTCGAGTCTTTAACCTTAACCCTAAGCATCTCGTTCGGTTGATGAACATCTCGGCCGGGGTGGAATTCTTCTGACCGAGGTGACTTATCGAACCTAAACAGAAAGTTAAGTGTTAGAGTTTGCTAAATCCTATTCTTATTTCACCTTCCTGGTTTAATGCAAGCTTAGGATGAGACTTACCCGGTAATTCCTTAGTTTGTGTATTAACGATCATAAGTGTAGGTAATAAAGGTTTATCCTTTATTGGGGTTTGAGTATGCTTTCATTCCATCCTTGTGAGTTAGCCTGAGACTTACCCGGTAAAGGTTGATTCTATTCCCTTAGATGGTATGTTAGTTTGAGGTTATAGTTCTTTATCTTAATTCCTTGAGACTTACCCGGTAATAGGAGTTACGGTTTAGGATTAGTGTGTAGTGAGACTTACCCAGTGATCTACTCCATTTTAGAAATACCTTCCCCACGCAAAAATCTCAGCTTCCTCCGCTTATCTATAGATCTTGAGTTGGAACCACAACTAGATGCTTTAATCCCTAGAATTGCACGTTTGCTTTATTGACTTCTTATTCATCTTTGATTGTGTTAAATTGCTCTTGTGGTTAGCATTGACATTAGCATACCGTGCTGACTTTGTTTCACCAAGTCCCTGTGATCGACCCCTGGAATTTTCTTGCTTTTACTACGATTGACCCGTACACTGCGGGTTCGCATCCTTGTTTTAAGCTTAAGTCTAGGGTTATAAATTTAAAGCTTGCACACACCGTTTGGAGCGAACAAGTTTTTGGCGCCGTTGCCGGGGACTTGGTCTAGACCGAGCCGGTACGGTTTGCTCTTGGGGCATTTGCCCCGTTTTTTCTAACCACTCTACTTGAGTGACTTTTGCAGGTTCTTTCTTAGGTATATGCGAAGAACCCGCTCTGGGAAGGAAATCGTCCCTTACGATCCCGAACCAGAAAAGACATATAAGAGACGCTTAAGAGAAGCGAAGATGGCCCAACAAGACGAACGCGATCTTGCGGCCCAATTGAGAGAGACGCAGGAGCTGCTGCGCCTCAACAAAGAAGAACTCATGCAAGAGAAAGAGGAGAATCGCACCAGGACTGCAGCAATCGAAGCTGAGATTGCTGCCATTCGGAACCAGATTCTACTTCGCCCGATGCAGGATCCAGTAGTTGATCCTCGACCGAGGCAGATTCCAGTACCCGACGCCCCGGCCGATGTACTTCCACCTCGGATGCCAGTCCGAGATGTTCTTCTTGCAGGAATTCCACAAACCCTAGGTCAAAGGATGGACCCTAACCAACAACTGAGGCGTCCAGGAGTGAACCTAGGAGATCCAGCAGATCATGACTACGAACTTCGACCGCAAGTTCTAGCCATGATTCGCCAATGCCAATTCGGAGGGCTAGAGAAGGAGTCGCCGCATCAACATCTTCAAAACTACGAGATCTTGATGGAGACCTTGCGAACTCCCAGAATTGAGAACAACAACTACAAGCTAAGACCTTTTTACTTTTCTTTAAAAGATAGAGCTCTTACTTGGTATCAATCTCTTCCTCCAGGAAAAATTAGCACATGGGAGGAGATGACTACGGAATTCTTAACCAAATTCTTTCCACCCTCAAAGACCGCTGAAATGAGGGGAAAGATCAATGCTTTCATCATGAAGGACAAGGAGAGCTTGTCCAAATCTTGGGAGTGGTTCAAGGATATCCTTTTGGATTGCCCACATCATGGGATTTCAAAGATCGAGTTGTTGGAGATCTACTTCAAAGGGCTGGACGGAAGCACCCAGTTCAATCTCCAACTACTCTCCGCCGGTACCTTCATGGACATGGCGATTGATGAGGCTTGGGACTTCATTGAGAAGCAAGCCTTACACATGGAGAAGTATACCCACCAAGGAGCTGAAGGTGGAGTTAAAAGAGTCAACTTTCAAGAGACTCAACCCAACAACAATCAACTCACGTCATTGAAGAATGACGTGAAGGAATTAAAAGAGCTCTTGATGGCTCAAACTAAGAGGGAAGAGCAAGGGCAAAGGAGCAACAACAACAACGGGTACCGCAACAACAACAACAACGGTTCCCGAAATAACAACTACAACAACAATAGAGGATCCAACAGCAACAACTGGAGGGCGAATAACCAAAATCACGGTAACAATCATTCAAACTCCAACTCTAATGATTCCTCTAATCCTTTCCTCTCTTCCCCTTCTTCTTCTTCTACTCCATTGAAGAGCCAAGGGCAAGGATCAAGTTCGTCTCAGCCGGAAAAGAAGGACGCAGTCCTGGAGGCAATCTTGATCAAGCTTGGCGCTATGGAGAATTCTATGACTTCATTTTCGAGGGCCCAAAAGTCCTTCGAACAACAACTTGCTAATAGGGAGAATGAAGCGCCAAGAGATCCAGGGAAGCTTCCAGCAAAGACGGAAACTAACCCTAAGGGCCAGTGCATGGCCATAACGACGAGGAGTGGACTCAAAACTGCAGATCCAGTACCTCGCTCGATGCAGCCCACCTCGGTCCAGACCCAGTCGAAGAACACCTCGACCGAGATGCCAACCGAGGCGGGGCAACAGAAAGCAGGAGGAACGACAGAAACTTATGTTCCACCTCCTGCATATAAACCACCACTTCCATTCCCTCAGTCCAGAGCCAGAGCACATCTAGACAAGCACTTTGGTAAGTTTCTTGACTTGATGAATAAGCTACATATTAACATTCCCTTCCTTGATGCCATTCTAGGTATGCCCGCCTATGGGAAGATCTTAAAAGAAATCTTGTCAAGGAAGAGAAAGCTGGAGGATGTTGGTGAAGTTAGGATGACGTCTAAGTCTTCGGAGCTTATCAAGATTATGAAAGAAAAGATGCCACCTAAGTTGAGAGATCCCGGCTCATTTTGCATTCCCATTCAAGTTGGGGATGTCACTTGTGAAGCCCTTTGCGATCTAGGAGCCAGCGTGAGCATCATCCCGCTGGAGTTATGCACTAAGATCGGTCTTGGAGAGCCCAAACTGGTCAAGATTCGACTTTACATGGCGGATCACTCCATTACCCATCCCGTGGGCATCTTGGAAGACGTTCCGGTCAAGTTAGGTAATTTCTATCTACCTATAGATTTTGTTGTACTTGACATTCCCGCAGATTATCCAGTACCTATTATTCTCGGGAGGCCATTTCTAGCAACTTCGGGTTGCAACGTGGATTGCAAGAACGCCAAGTTGAAATTCAACGTTGGTGGCGATGAGGTGGAATTCGCACTACTTGCAGCCATGAAGGGGGAGCAACTAACGGATGATATCTTCAACATCTACGATGAAGATCAAGGGAATTGGTGAGCTCCATCCTTATTAACGATCCGCTCGAAAGAGTTATAAGCTTCAGTTTAATGGAGGAAGGTATAGACACTTCTTGTGATGCAGATATACGAAGCTTGAAGGCACTGGAAGAAGATCCAGGAGCCATAACTGAGAAGCTGATCCAGGAGACGAAGGTTTCCAGCCTCGGATCCAGTAGCAGTACCTCGACCGAGGCACTTTCTGGACAGAGCGAGGCGTCTGAAGAACACCTCGCTCAACGCCTTTGCGCCTCGACCGAGGTTGATAGTGAGATAATGTTAACTGAGACTGCATCGAGTCCAGTTTCTGACACCACTCCACTGGAAAGAGGAAGCGAAGATCCCTCCCAGAAAGCACCCCCAATAGTGGAGCTTAAACAACTCCCTAGTCACCTGAGGTATGTCTTTCTTGGACCGGATTCCACTTATCCCGTTATTGTTAGCGCTTCCCTTTCCGAATCTAAATTGTCTAAGTTAATGCATGTCCTGAGAAAGCATCGAAAAGCCATAGGTTACACCACGGATGATCTTATTGGCATTAAACCTTCTTTCTGCATGCATAGAATTCTAATGGAAGATGATCATAAGACTTTACGGGAACCTCAAAGACGGTTAAATCCGATCATGAAAGAGGTTGTGAAGAAGGAAGTTCTTAAGTTGTTGGATGCAGGTATTATTTATCCTATCTCGGACAGCAAGTGGGTTAGCCCGGTGCATGTCGTTCCGAAGAAAGGAGGGATGACCGTTGTGACGAATAAGAACAACGAGTTGATCCCGACAAGGACCGTTACGGGCTGGAGAGTATGCATCGATTATAGGAAGCTGAACACGGCAACTCGGAAGGATCATTTTCCGCTTCCCTTCATTGATCAAATGCTCGAACGGTTGGCCCAGCATTCACACTTTTGCTACTTGGACGGTTATAGTGGATTCTTCCAGATTCCTATCCATCCGGATGATCAGGAGAAGACCACTTTCACTTGTCCTTGGGGGACGTTTGCCTATCGGAGGATGTCATTCGGATTGTGCAATGCACCCGCTACCTTCCAGCGATGCATGATGGCTATCTTTTCCGAGTACATAGAGGAGATCATGGAGGTATTTATGGATGATTTTTTTGTATACGGTTCCTCTTTTGATGATTGCCTATCTAACCTTTCTCTAGTACTTAAACGATGTGAAGACACTAACCTTGTTTTGAATTAGGAGAAGTGTCATTTTATGGTTAACGAAGGCATTGTGCTAGGACACCTCGTTTCTAATCGAGGTATTGAGGTCGATCGAGCTAAGATCGAGACTATTGAGAAACTCCCTCCTCCTTGTTCTGTTAAAGGTGTGAGGAGTTTTCTCGGGCATGCAGGTTTCTACAGGAGATTCATCAAAGACTTCTCCAAGATTTCTAAACCTCTAACTAACCTCTTGAATAAAGATGTTGTTTTTGAGTTTTTGCAGGAGTGTCTTGATGCTTTTTACAGGATTAAGGAAGCGTTGATCTCCGCTCCCATTATCCAGCCTCCTGATTGGACCTTGCCCTTTGAGGTCATGTGTGACGCTAGTGATGTAGCCGTAGGAGCGGTGCTTGGACAGAAGAAAGATGGACGGACCACCGCCATTTATTATGCTAGCAAGACGCTAGATGAAGCACAACGCCACTACGCTACCACCGAAAAGGAGTTATTGGCGGTTGTATATGCTTTCGAGAAGTTTCGTTCCTATCTAGTAGGGGCGAAAGTCATTGTCTACACCGACCATGCAGCCATTCGTTACTTGATGGCTAAGAAAGATGCCAAGCCGCGTCTTATTCGATGGATTCTCTTGCTTCAAGAGTTTGACCTAGAGATCCGCGATAAGAAGGGGTCCGAGAATTCAGTTGCGGATCACCTCAGCCGGCTACCGGAATCTTCCCGCGAGACGGATAACCCACCCATAGACGATTCATTCCCCGATGAGCACTTGCACGTCTTGGAGCGTTTGATGGATCTACTTACTTCACCCCACGATGGAGGTGAAGTATGGGGTGAGGGCACCTCCCACCTCGTTTGAGACGCATTATGGTCCAGCTAGCGACCTTAAATCAAGCGCTTCTTGGGAGGCAACCCAAGGTATTGCTTTCTTTTCCCGTTTTCTAGTCTAGATTAGATAGTCTTTGTTTTTTGCTTTGCTTTGCTTTGTTTTTGGCGTTCTGGACAGACAACAGGAAGGAGCACACCTGGAAGGACAGAAGTTCGAGATTCTGAGAAGACAGAAGCACCTCGGTTATTGTCAGAGCATCTCGACCGAGTTGATTCTTGAGCAACCGAGGCGACTAGGGTTTCTGTAGAACCGCCTCGGTCCATACCACCTCGGTCCAGTCTAGACCATCTCGACCGAGGTGACAGCAGATCCAGTAAAAGTATAAAAGGGGGAAAAATTACATTTTCACTTTTTTTTACCCACCTCGACCGCGGCGACAGATCCATTTCGCTCACTCTCGATTCTTGCTCGTTTTCGACGTTTTCTGCTTCCAAACCGAGATTGAAGGATAGGGGAGTCGATTGCAACTACAGATCTGCAAGAAATTTGAGCAACTCGACCGGAAAGAGGTAAAAATGATCGAAACCCTAAACTCGTTCGTTTACTGCAATTTGGGCTTTGGTTGCCCTTGATTCTGTTGAGGAAACCTTTAAGTACCCCTTAGGAAGCATCGGTAGTGATTTTTGGGGGAAAAGAACTGAAATTCAGAGAGTTGGAAATCGCACTGTCTTCGCCTCGGTCCAGTCGACCTGCACCTCGGTCGAGGTGATTCTTGGAGTTGTCAGCCGACCGAGGTAGTCTGACAGTATAGTTTGAAGATGAGTTCTGACAGATTGCTAGCCCTTAGAGATAGATCCTCTCCTTCCCCTTCTTCTTCCTCATCCCGACCTTACCGCCCGGTTATCCACGATAGATGCCGGGTAGACTATGAGAGGATATCCAGCCGTCCAGTCATCGCACCACGATTTCTGGACGTATCTGCATTTGATTGCCTAGGGTTAGACGGTGACCTTAGGAGGATGATTGCTACCGTCGGGCTGGATCAGTTTACTGAGATCCGAGCCCCAGCCTACTTAGAGCCGACACTCGAGTTTGTTAGCTCCTTCTCCTACCTCCCCACAGACCGTTCTGTGAAGTACCGGTTGATGAACCGGAACTTCATAGTTCCTTTAGAGATATGGAGAGAGATTTTTGGCTTTCCTGACCCCACCGCCGTAGACTTTCCCTCCCGATCCGTAGCTAGGGAGTTCTGGGGGCAGATCGCCCATATTACTGGGCACGCAGACAGATGGCGCCCTGGAGATTCCAGGGAGAAGGTCATCTTTCATCCGGCCTTCAGACTTGCTCACAGGATCTTCAGTGAGACACTTCTGGCGCGTACTGAGACGCCCCAGAAGATCAGACAGGGTGAGCTCTTCAGCCTCTACTGCATGGTTACAGGAGGCTTCCCAGACTTTGGCTTGCTCCTAGCAGAGGATCTGCACAGGATCAAGGCCAAGGCGAAGGGAGACATCTGCTGCGGAGGTCTAGTCACCCACATCGCTGCCTACCACAGGATGGACCTCAGTGTATGCACTATGGTGGCGGCTCCGAAGCCGCTAGGATTACAGGAGATGATCACACGGAGGATTCTGGTACCCCGTGGTTTGACCACTCCATACGTCGCCATGCCTTGGGAGCGGACTGCACCACAGGGGATCCGCTGGTCTGCTCAGTTCACAGTCGCTGATCCACATTTCTGGCAGACAGCTTGGGGTCCACTGATGGAGGATCACAGAGAGGGAGCAGCTGCCCCTGCTGAGGCTGAGGAGGAGGGTGACGACGACGACGAGACGGTGGATGAGAGAGAGGGTGGCGTCCCGATGGATACAGGGACAGATACAGCTGGGACGAGCGCGTCACCCATTATAGACTTAGATGATGAGGAGGACACTGAGCCAGCGCCAGCTGAGACTTCTCCAGTCAGACCTGCTAGACGCAGGAGGCGTGGAGTGAGAGATAGGGCTGCACACCGACGGATCGATGACCTGACGGATCAGGTTATCGACTCTTATGCTGCACTTTCGTTGGATATCCGCGAGATGCAGGAGCGGCAGCATCATCAGCACATGATGGCTCAACTATAGTTTGAGCGTATCATGGGCCATCCCTATGACCCGACTCAGTACCCCTACATACCACCACCACCGCCGGATCAGGACTACTGAGGAGCTGCAGGATTTATTTATTATATTTTTTTATGCAGTTCGGCTCTTATCCGGTGAGTTCTCTTATTTAGACTTTTATTATACCCACTGGAACAGTGTGTCTCAAGTATGGGGTATTTGATGTATTATTTGACTACGTGACTTTGATGTATGACTTTGATGTACTATATTGACCGGATATTTATATTTATGCTTCACTTATGCATCTATATGTTTATCTGAGATTGCATGCATACTTACAGGTTATTTGATTGAGAAAAACGTCGAAACCGAAAAAAAATGGTTTTTAAAAAAAAAAAATTTTGACCTCGACCGGGGAGATTCTGGTGAAACGAGGTGTTTCACCTCGGTTGAACCAAGAACACCTCGACCGAGGTGCGTTAACTGAGAGTTTTCGAAAACGATTTTTGTGTTACTTATCTGGATATGATCTCAGTGAAGATCTTGTTTACCTACTGGTTTTAAATTCTTTATGTGTTTGAAAGGTTTTATAATATGTTTAAGTTGCTAAATGCTTTGTTTGAAATTATTGGCATGTTTAATACTTTGTTTTTATCCAAATTATGCTGAATTTGAAGGTTGACACCGCAGGTTAAGTTCTCTCACGTTCTTCTTGGAAAGACCAAGGCAATTCATTCTCTTCTCTCTTCTTCTTCTTGATCATGCTTAGCCCCTCATATACATATTGCCTCCCTTTACCTATCCGGGAATTTGGAAGCAAGCGAAGTGGTGAAAGCAAGTTAAAGTTGAGAAGTGGCTGGAAGTGAAAGTGTTAGAAAGCAATAATAGGTTTGGGGAAGTCAATCATGAAGATGAGTGACTCGGCACCATTCACATAGCCGGGTGTTTGTGTCTTGCCAAAGTCGGATTGAGCGATATTCCTAACGGGTCATGGTATGTGCATCAAGGGTTTGATGCATCTCAAGAAATTGATGATTGCAGATTTCCTAGGCTTCGGTTATTGTGCACCTTTGTCCATGCATCCCAAAAAAGTAAAGTAAAAAGAGAAAAAGTATGAAATAAGCAAAGCTTATTGGTGGAAGGTGTTGCAAGTCAAAGTGGAAGTGAAGTTCATCCTTTTCCCGGATTCTAGCACCACATTACCTTACATACATCCTTACCCTACACGTTTCTTGACCTTTTCTTTTGGGAAGCCCTTGAGACCTTGAGCTTGTTGATTGACTTAGCGGTTTAAATCGGATTATACATGATTAATTTTGATAATTATGATTTATTATGCATTCTATGATTTTATGCAAAGATGAACAACTTTCCTATATTTATAAAATGTTTTGATCATATTGAGTTTTTAAATTCCAGGAAGTATTCTCTTAGAGTGATCTATGATAGTTGCACACCATAAAATGTTTTTGAAAGGCTTTTACATGGTTTTCTTGACTTATAATCCATTCTATCTTGTTTTCTATATGAGGAACTTGCTTGGGGACAAGCAAGGGCTAAGTATGGGGTATTTTGATAGCATGAATTATAGTCTATATTTTGGGGTTTGTTTGGACGTTTTATCTTTCATAATCTGCATGTTTGTATGTACATTATGTGATTTTACTACCATTTCATCTACCTTTGCGAGAATCGAGGTCTACACCTAGTTTCGTTGTAATTGCAGGTAATATGGTACTTTTTGCATCAAAAAGGAGCAAAAGGAGTCATGAGTCATTTGGAGCTACATCCAGGAAGTATAGCCATGGATTAAAAATTTACTTTGGACCAGTTTTGAGAGATTTCACATTCAGTTGTGAGTCACCTCGGTTGACCAGAGATTCATCTCGACCGAGGCGATCCAGAGACACCGACTCGACCGAGGCGAACACCTAGGACGCGGAGAGAATATTTTATTCTTGGAAAAGATCTTTTAAAATTGGAAAGTGATCTTATATTTTTGGGTTTGGCTTCTGGAAGGAAGGAGATATGCAGAATATGTATTTTACCTATATTTATGGGAGAATATCTTTCTAAGATTTATTATCTTTGGAGGGTTATTTTCCTATAAAAAGGGTCGGATTTTCACGATTCGAGGAGGGCGCATACAGCTCGCGTACGACGCAGCACATCTCGCTTATAACACAGCAGCAGCATACTCCATTTTGGAGAGAATTGAAGAACCTTTTTGAAGGTTGAAGGAAGATTGAAGTCCATAGCTTTTATAGCTTTATTGAAGGGTTTTGTAAGATTGTCTTCAATTCCCTCAATTGTTGTCTTGTCTTTTTGGATTATTATCCAAAGAACGCTTTGTTTGTGATATTTGATTCAGTTATTGAAGTCTTTTCATTAAATTCTTCTTTGTTCAAATATTCACCTTCTTCCCATATATTTAATACTTTCATAATGATGATGAGTGGCTAATTTCCTTGTGTGATTCTAGGGTGATTGGCTGAAGGTTGTGGGAAAAACAATGATAGAACAATCTTAGATTCCAGTAGGATCCTGAAAGTTCGAGTCTTTAACCTTAACCCTAAGCATCTCGTTCGGTTGATGAACATCTCGGCCGGGGTGGAATTCTTCTGACCGAGGTGACTTATCGAACCTAAACAGAAAGTTAAGTGTTAGAGTTTGCTAAATCCTATTCTTATTTCACCTTCCTGGTTTAATGCAAGCTTAGGATGAGACTTACCCGGTAATTCCTTAGTTTGTGTATTAACGATCATAAGTGTAGGTAATAAAGGTTTATCCTTTATTGGGGTTTGAGTATGCTTTCATTCCATCCTTGTGAGTTAGTCTGAGACTTACCCGGTAAAGGTTGATTCTATTCCCTTAGATGGTATGTTAGTTTGAGGTTATAGTTCTTTATCTTAACTCCTTGAGACTTACCCGGTAATAGGAGTTACGGTTTAGGATTAGTGTGTAGTGAGACTTACCCAGTGATCTACTCCATTTTAGAAATACCTTCCCCACGCAAAAATCTCAGCTTCGTCCGCTTATCTATAGATCTTGAGTTGGAACCACAACTAGATGCTTTAATCCCTAAAATTGCACGTTTGCTTTATTGACTTCTTATTCATCTTTGATTGTGTTAAATTGCTCTTGTGGTTAGCATTGACATTAGCATACCGTGCTGACTTTGTTTCACCAAGTCCCTGTGATCGACCCCTGGAATTTTCTTGCTTTTACTACGATTGACCCGTACACTGCGGGTTCGCATCCTTGTTTTAAGCTTAAGTCTAGGGTTATAAATTTAAAGCTTGCACACACCGTTTGGAGCGAACACCAAACTATCATGGCTAATTCAATTTCATTTTCAATAGAAGCAACATTCCGAGTATCCATTTCAATTTCTATTCAATTCAATCAATTGTATCCAAATTCTGAGTATCCATTTCAATTTTCATTCTATTCAATTCAATTCAATCAATTGAATCCAAAATCGATTCAAACCTACAACAAAATCAAACTCCTATTCCGAGTATCAATTTCAATTTCCGAGTGTCCATTTCTATTCCAATTCAAACGAATGTTTTGTATTCTAGAGACTCACCTTTCATTTTTCACATGTTATTGCTCGATTTTCCGTATTTGGTTCCGATTTTATTACTCATGCTTCACCTTCCAAAGCACCAACAACTTCAAACACGGCTGATTTTAGATTCTATCAATATGATTTTTGAAATTAAAACTGAAAATCGAGACTAATAGGGAAGATGATCAGAGAACATTATTGGATGGTTGCTCACCGAATTAGGGTTTCGGACCTTGCTCACCAAATAGAGTTTTTGATCTTTTTCACCTTCACACGTTGTTGGATGGGTTGTTGACATTGCTCACCGAGAAGAAGAATGCTACTGGAGGGAGGAATTACAAGGACGAAAATCCGATGATGCAGGGACAACTTACAAGGAAGATGAACAAATTACAGGGACGAAGAAGAGAGACCGAGAAGAAGACAAGGAAAAGAGACTGAGAAGAGAGGAAGGGTTGCTCACCTTTCGATTTCGAATGAAGAAAACGAAGATGATCAGAGGTACGTTGTTGGAGCTCGAATATGAAGTTCTATTTTAACAACAAACTATACTAATGGAGAGTGTAAGCGTAGTTAAGGTGTGAAACTATGCTTATGGGAAACATAGTTGGAGTTATTTTTTTTATTTTTTTTGTTCAGCTATGCTAATGAAGAGCGTAGTTCATCGGCTTGTGACGGCTTGACGTTGGCTCCAATTATCTACGCTCCTCATACGTGTAGTTGGAAACCCTAGCCGAAAATCTTAACTACGCACTTTGCGTGTGTAGTTAGGTAACAAATAAAGAAAATTACCGGTACATATAGAAACCACGTAATTTAAACTACACAGACAAACAAAAATATCTTATATGGGTGAAAATAATCCAAAATATAATCTTGAATATTAATTTCCAATAATCTCAAGATTAATCTAAATGAAAATTTCCATCTAATATCGAACAAGCCTTAATGATAGACTATGCTTGTATATATGGTTGTTGCAAATTGAGGCTTTATCGAGGGAGACACACATTTCCTTATTAAGGAGGGATCCAAGTCGCAATAGCTTGACTGGTAGAAGATTATAAATTGCAAATGAAGGTGACTTTACACAAAGTCTGCACAAGTAATTCAAATCTAGACAAGTTCATTATTCAAAATTTGTAAATCACTAATGGGTATAAGACCCGTCCAATAAGGGATGTCATTCGGCCCAACAACACAGTCCTTCCAATTTTTGGGTGCCTATAATATTTATTTTTAGTTGATTTAAAAAAAAAGTATGTTTGTCATAGTGGTTAGAACATAGTACTTGGTGCAATTCTTGGTCAAGAGTTCAAATCCTCCTTTCTACATTCTTTCATGTATTATTTTTATTAAAAAAAGTTTTTTTTATTAAAAGAAATTTTTTTAGTCTCTTTTTTCGTTTTTTTTCTAATAAAATGTAAATTTTGAAACTGATACAAAAAATTTGTTGACACAGGACCTCCGAAATTCATTAGACGGCCCTCATGGGTATGATTCATGATCTATAAGCTAAAGAAAAGGAAGACTAAGTATATTGGCTCAAATAAAGTATAAATTCAAAAGTTGATTTTCTTGGCTTAGTTTGCAAAGTTTGTTACTTTTTCTTATAACCGTCTCAGAACCAAATGACGCGGAGGGCGCACGTCTAGCGAACCACACATATAAGCACACGGGGTTCCATCTTAAAACCAATTGGAAATAGGAGGAGTAGCCCGGATGCTTATATGGTAGGTTCACTTGATTGCGTGTTATCGATGTGGGATTATTTCTCTTACATCTCAACACTCCCCCTCAAGTGTTAACTACCTGAACTAGTTAACACTTGACACATTTTTCTTTCTCGGGTCGAGCATCTCATTCTCTTTTTAGCTCGCCCACAATTTCTTTTTTTTCTTTCGACGGGTTTCGCATCTCATTCTCTTTTAGCTAATCCCCGAAGTCAGAAAATCGGACCCGGATCGGACCTCCTCTGATACCATGACTTTTTCTTATAACCGTCCCAGGACCAAATGACGCGGAGGGCGTACGTCTAGCGAACCACACATACAAGCACACGGGGTTCCATCCTAAAACCAATTGACAATAGGAGGAGTAGCCCGGATGCTTATATGGTAGGTTCACTTGATTGCGT
>BSUD01000006.1:127376023-127407395 GCA_033239045.1 Fagopyrum esculentum | reverse complement strand
TGATCGACCCCTGGAATTTTCTTGCTTTTACTACGATTGACCCGTACACTGCGGGTTCGCATCCTTGTTTTAAGCTTAAGTCTAGGGTTATAAATTTAAAGCTTGCACACACCGTTTGGAGCGAACACCAAACTATCATGGCTAATTCAATTTCATTTTCAATAGAAGCAACATTCCGAGTATCCATTTCAATTTCTATTCAATTCAATCAATTGTATCCAAATTCTGAGTATCCATTTCAATTTTCATTCTATTCAATTCAATTCAATCAATTGAATCCAAAATCGATTCAAACCTACAACAAAATCAAACTCCTATTCCGAGTATCAATTTCAATTTCCGAGTGTCCATTTCTATTCCAATTCAAACGAATGTTTTGTATTCTAGAGACTCACCTTTCATTTTTCACATGTTATTGCTCGATTTTCCGTATTTGGTTCCGATTTTATTACTCATGCTTCACCTTCCAAAGCACCAACAACTTCAAACACGGCTGATTTTAGATTCTATCAATATGATTTTTGAAATTAAAACTGAAAATCGAGACTAATAGGGAAGATGATCAGAGAACATTATTGGATGGTTGCTCACCGAATTAGGGTTTCGGACCTTGCTCACCAAATAGAGTTTTTGATCTTTTTCACCTTCACACGTTGTTGGATGGGTTGTTGACATTGCTCACCGAGAAGAAGAATGCTACTGGAGGGAGGAATTACAAGGACGAAAATCCGATGATGCAGGGACAACTTACAAGGAAGATGAACAAATTACAGGGACGAAGAAGAGAGACCGAGAAGAAGACAAGGAAAAGAGACTGAGAAGAGAGGAAGGGTTGCTCACCTTTCGATTTCGAATGAAGAAAACGAAGATGATCAGAGGTACGTTGTTGGAGCTCGAATATGAAGTTCTATTTTAACAACAAACTATACTAATGGAGAGTGTAAGCGTAGTTAAGGTGTGAAACTATGCTTATGGGAAACATAGTTGGAGTTATTTTTTTTATTTTTTTTGTTCAGCTATGCTAATGAAGAGCGTAGTTCATCGGCTTGTGACGGCTTGACGTTGGCTCCAATTATCTACGCTCCTCATACGTGTAGTTGGAAACCCTAGCCGAAAATCTTAACTACGCACTTTGCGTGTGTAGTTAGGTAACAAATAAAGAAAATTACCGGTACATATAGAAACCACGTAATTTAAACTACACAGACAAACAAAAATATCTTATATGGGTGAAAATAATCCAAAATATAATCTTGAATATTAATTTCCAATAATCTCAAGATTAATCTAAATGAAAATTTCCATCTAATATCGAACAAGCCTTAATGATAGACTATGCTTGTATATATGGTTGTTGCAAATTGAGGCTTTATCGAGGGAGACACACATTTCCTTATTAAGGAGGGATCCAAGTCGCAATAGCTTGACTGGTAGAAGATTATAAATTGCAAATGAAGGTGACTTTACACAAAGTCTGCACAAGTAATTCAAATCTAGACAAGTTCATTATTCAAAATTTGTAAATCACTAATGGGTATAAGACCCGTCCAATAAGGGATGTCATTCGGCCCAACAACACAGTCCTTCCAATTTTTGGGTGCCTATAATATTTATTTTTAGTTGATTTAAAAAAAAAAGTATGTTTGTCATAGTGGTTAGAACATAGTACTTGGTGCAATTCTTGGTCAAGAGTTCAAATCCTCCTTTCTACATTCTTTCATGTATTATTTTTATTAAAAAAAGTTTTTTTTATTAAAAGAAATTTTTTTAGTCTCTTTTTTCGTTTTTTTTCTAATAAAATGTAAATTTTGAAACTGATACAAAAAATTTGTTGACACAGGACCTCCGAAATTCATTAGACGGCCCTCATGGGTATGATTCATGATCTATAAGCTAAAGAAAAGGAAGACTAAGTATATTGGCTCAAATAAAGTATAAAATCAAAAGTTGATTTTCTTGGCTTAGTTTGCAAAGTTTGTTACTTTTTCTTATAACCGTCTCAGAACCAAATGACGCGGAGGGCGCACGTCTAGCGAACCACACATATAAGCACACGGGGTTCCATCTTAAAACCAATTGGAAATAGGAGGAGTAGCCCGGATGCTTATATGGTAGGTTCACTTGATTGCGTGTTATCGATGTGGGATTATTTCTCTTACATCTCAACACTCCCCCTCAAGTGTTAACTACCTGAACTAGTTAACACTTGACACATTTTTCTTTCTCGGGTCGAGCATCTCATTCTCTTTTTAGCTCGCCCACAATTTCTTTTTTTTCTTTCGACGGGTTTCGCATCTCATTCTCTTTTAGCTAATCCCCGAAGTCAGAAAATCGGACCCGGATCGGACCTCCTCTGATACCATGACTTTTTCTTATAACCGTCCCAGGACCAAATGACGCGGAGGGCGTACGTCTAGCGAACCACACATACAAGCACACGGGGTTCCATCCTAAAACCAATTGACAATAGGAGGAGTAGCCCGGATGCTTATATGGTAGGTTCACTTGATTGCGTATTATCGATGTGGGATTCTTTCCCTTGCATCTCAACAAAGTTGCCTATGGATTCGCATAACCGGATGGACAAGAATAGAACTCAAAACTAAACGTCCACCCCATCGCTACATGAAGATTGATGTTTGTCTTAGCAAACTACGATGTTTCATCATTGTTAACTAGATGGGACTAAGTCGGAAGGCCATGTGTGTGCCATAAACTAAATAGGGAGTCGAGTAGAAGTACTTTCGTCCATACGATTTACAACGACATTTGCACAAAAGTATGGTTCACATCGACGAAAACCTTAAAGGACTATGGTGACTTGATTCCATCGCAAACGGATACGTAGGAAGTTCGGTGCAAAGAACATCAGCTATCGAGTTCAGTCCCACCTAAAATTAAAAAAAAAATATGGTCGGTTTGAGAACTACGTTTGACTTGATTCCATTGAAATGGATACGTAAACTCATCAAGTTCGATCATACCCCAAAAAATGAAGAGATACCTCATCCCGGATATTTTTGACGGGTCTAGCAAGATGAAGAAGTTAAGGTCCGTAATCCGTCCCAAATCTTTGCGAGGGGTTCGGAACGGGATTGTCATATATTTTAACAAACCACATTAAAATTGTGGTTAAATGGATGCTTACGCGTGAATGAAACTCTTTCTTTTATTACTATTAATGGATTTTCAAACTTGTTGCGTTTTTTGGGAGAAATGGAGGAAAAGATCCCAGTGTCTAGCCGAGCACCTGGGTGTTCATATTTCGAAAATTATGCTCGGCTTGACAAATGTATATCACGCTCGTATTCGGCTCGTTTTATAATATGAACGAGTCGAATACGAGCTTTTGGCGAGCCGAGCCCGAACTGGTCGTCTCAAATTACACCCGTATATAGATCCGGTAATACAAAGCGGATGTCATGACATTCTTGTCTTGATTTTGTTATAATTATTTACTTGTTTTTCATCTCTTGAAGCTATTATAGATACGCAGCTAATGTTACATTACGAAATACTTTCCTATATTTATATGGGAAACATATATCATAACCAACAAAGATGAACCGCAGCTTAACCTGCACAAGCTTTTACACCCATAAGCAAGATCCATTGATCAGCATCCGATTATCAACAAACCCTCAGCCTCTCGTGTTAAGCTCTCGAACCACCTCCTCCATAGTCGGTCGTTGGCTAGGATCCTCATTAGTGCAAGTCATAGCTAGGTTTGCCAACTTAGAAGCCTCCGAGATAGAGAATTTCCCATTAAGATTCGGGTCAATAAGTTCATTTAAACGGGCAGCTAGCGGCTGCTCGGTTACCATCCTCGCCATTGTGTTGCTCGGGATCTTTTGTTTCCCGGAAAGTATTTGGAGGACTATAACACCAAACGAATACACGTCGCTTTTGTCCGTAAACCGGCCTGTTTTAATGTATTCTGGTGCAAGGTATCCCATTGCTGCACTCACCTTGAGGGCCGAAAACATCAGGTCATCTGCTAGTATCTTCTGCAAGCCAGAATCCGAGATCAACGGGTTGAAGCGGTTGTCCATTAGGATCTTCTCCGCTGATAGGTTCCGGTGGATAAGTGCTGGTTTGGTAGCAGTCTCATTGTGCAAATAATGAACACCTGCATGGAAATCAAGTCAAAAATGTCAAAGTCCGATACAGACGGACCGGTAGAGCGCATTAGGGTCAAACCCAGCACATAAACCCGATGAGTTTTCATCCTAAAACCAATTGGCAATAGGAAGAGTAGCCCACCGACATTATATACTAGGCTCAGAATGTCCCCAACTTTCGACGTGGGAACTTATTATCTCCAACAAAAAAAGACCAGCACATAAACCCGGACAGGTTCTATTCTAAAATCAATTGGCAATAAGATTTGAAGAGACTTGAACCTTGTGCAATGCCATGTATGATGGAAACTCTCGTGGGCCAATCGAGAATCTCGGCTGGTTTGCTTCCTCCATAGCTACTCGCGTCAAGATATCTTGACAGGGTTCCATTTGGAGCGAACTCGTATATAAGAAAGCATTCGCCCCTGCCCCTTGAACAGCAAAAGCCTTTTAGGAAAACCAGATTTTCATGTCTTAGAGAGAGTAGTAGTTTCATCCCCTTCACAAACTCGTCCTCCTCGGCTTTGCAGCTGCTCACGTTAATGCTTTTGATTGCCACCGTTGATCCATCTCTTAAGATTCCTCTGTAAACCGTTGAGAAGCTTCCTCTACCGAGCACATTTGCCCCTAAGAAATACTGAGTTGCTGATTGAACATCTTCCATGTTAAACCTGAAGTTTTGGAGAACCTCCTGAGGGAACTCGTCGCTGTTAAGGCCGTCTGCAAGTGGGTCCCAACCATTCGAGTACGCAAGGCTGACCAGTGGCGAAGCACTTTTACTGTGAGGATCAGCTGCTAGATCAGTACTAAGCCGACTGTCAGACGCATCAGCAGCATTTCCGATCTTCTGCTTCTGTCTCCTATAGCGGAAGTAGGTGAAAAAACCGGCAGCTGCAAGCATCAAAGTGGCTAAGACCAACCCAACAACAATGATGGTTTGAGACGAATGAGATGAATTCGAGCAAGTGGCTTCGTTGCAGTTCAGGTTGGAGTTTGTTACTTCTTCGGCATTGATTGGAGGAGTGTGGTTTTTCAGTGTGATTGGGCCAACCAACGGTTGCTGCGTTGAAGTAGCCATATCTCCAACGTCAAAGGCGGTGCAGCGCCTTAATGAAGGAAATAGATGGCTGCATAGGCCTGAGTTATTCGAGTACAGGAAACCTCCATTTAGCTTCTTCAGTGCTTCAGTTGTAGATGGAAACAAACATGGTAGCACAATGCAGTTAGTTTACTGTCATAGATTGAAATATGTATACAAAATCAAAACTGAGAGCTATTTAAGTCTAGTATGTAAGTTTGGTTCATATACTGATGTGGATACAAAACTGGACTGTTTGACCAGAAACAAAAAAAGCTAAATACACCGGCTTTGAATTATTAACGTCTTTGACCGTAATCCGGCAGCACTCAGTGGGTGCCGGCCCCTTTTCGTCTCTTTGTCTTTGTTGTCGTCCGCTTTGGTTTTGTGTTTTGATCAAAGAACAGCGCTTACGGATACGAGATCCGTAAGCGCTATTAGGGTTCAAAATTTCACGGTTACGGGATGCGTAACCGTGAACTTTTGGTCACAGTTACGAATCACGTAACCGTGACCTAATGACGGTTGCGGGATCCGTATGCATCTTGCAATAACGAAATCTTGAACCATGCAAATACGACTTCCGTAACTAAAATATAGGGAGACGAAGGATCTCCTTGCCTTACCCCTTGAGTGGACGAGAAAGCTTCCAAAGAATCGGGCAACAAGACTCATCGAGAACCCCTTTTATTTTAAATTATTACGAGTAAATTTTTAATTTAGTAGCGGTTAGTTAAATTTTCTAAAAATAAGATGCAAAGAACTCTATATAAACAATCCTTAGATCTCAAGGTAGAAACTCAATAAACTTATCGGTTATCATCTTTATCTAATATAACAAAAAATAAAAATACGATGATATGAAGGGATATTTTTTCTATGTTCTTGTTTTGAATTTATTAAAAATGAACTCTCCTTTCAACATAACCCTAATGAAGACCCAACGATTACATAATGGTGTACTAAAGCTAAAATCTTTCAATTGGTACAAGGATGCATGAAAATTATAGAGGGCCATCCATGAAAACCAAATATCAAATCTCCACATGACAAAATACCAATAATCTTATCCGGTGTATTTGAGAAGTATGTTGATGCTAGAAGATGTCATAAATTCCTGTGTCGATAGCAAGAGTGTAGGCCCACCAGAATACGTTGAGATGTGCACCCATTGTCGAGATGCGTACAGTAACATACAGTCAAATATCAATAAATATATTTCTTATGCTCTCAAGATATCCGAATTGATCATGCCAAATGTAACATAGTACATAGCCAAATATAACTAAATCCAAGAAAACCAAATATCAAATTTTCCTCAAGAGGATTTGTCCTTAGCGTGCAAATCGAATAATTTAAGTCCCACTTTGAATGGCCTCATGGATCTGAAATCATTTCTGAAAGCTACCACATGTATTTGCATGATCAATTCGGATATCTTAAGGGCGTAAGAAATGTATCAATGATATCTTTACATAGCGGGTGGGGTTGTTAGCTGACCACAGACGAATGCAATGTATTCTCGGATGATGCCGGAGACATATGGATGATGAAGTGGTTGGGATACTTGAGCAGCCCATGCAAATTAGATTGATGTTGGAGGATATAGGGCCTCAATTGTTGAATAACACCAGGTTGATGGGCCGAAACAAGATTAAAGAGGTCGGAGTTATGCTTAACTTAGATTCTGCAAATCCAATAGAAGTAGGTGGAATTTGAAGATATGATAGTCAAATTTACGACGGTCAAATATGAAGAGGATGAACATAATGAGAGGGGAAAAAAAGTTGCGAGATCAATAAGTCTGTTAGACAACAAGTGTTTTAGGTTAATATTTTAAGGAGAAACAAATAAAGATTTAATCATGCAAAAAGGGACTAATAAGATGGACAATCATAATATGTAGGAAGGAAAACAGCAGGCTTAACAAAGACGTATCTCAACCACTTTTAGATTATATTAGCAAGAGTGAACATGCATATGCGGTCACAAAAGAGATACAATACTAAGTTCTAGACAATAAATCACATAGGTCAATACACTTATGAAAGAAATAGACACAAGTCCAAAGGATAAAGAAGCTCACAAGCCTAAATATCACATATTTAATCAACGTCTCATAACATAAAAAATCTATATCCATTGCTCCAAAAATATTGAAACATTGTATACAAATATTACATATTTAAAGAAGCTCAAAAAAATGAACTCTAAAAATTGTATAACTTTTCCTAAATTTGTTATTTCAATTCATGGAAATAAATTTGTTTTTTGAAATTGGTCAAAGCCTATATATAGTTTATAGAAAATAATGAATAATATTATGTATGAATTAGGTGTTGTATTAATAACTTCTAGTGTGTGGGTACATGAAATTTATGCTATTAAACTTAAAGATAGGGTTACCTAAAAAATTTATGAAAAAAAAAAATTATTTGAATTTAAGCATACTATAAATTAGATTGAGTTGTTGGATTGTTTAATTATCTTACATACATAAATATAAAAGAAAAGATTTATTTTATATGTTCTTAACGTTCTTGAGTTTGAGAATTGTTGTGATATTCCTAATTATGCTAGTTTCAAAAGAAAGGATTTAATTTTCTTCCTTTCAACACTAGCATGAGATTGCGCTTCTAAAAGCTTTCATTAGAACTCGCTATGTCTTAACGATGAGAAATGTAGGTTGTAAGTGAAAAAGAAGGCTTTGTGGATGGGAAGTGTGAAGGAATGTTCCCATGGGAATTTATGTGCTACAAATATTGCACCAACAACTAGTGCATGGTGTGTGTATATATATATAGATAATTAAATAAAAACACAAGCTAAGTTCTTGAGCTATGCGGGTATGCTTTTTCATTCCGTGTGTTGCTTAGTGTGAGGCGTGAGTTGTTAGTGGTTATGAGTTTTTGTAGGTGTCTACTTATATTACTCAATTTATCATTAAGGATAATCTTCTTAATTTGTCCATCTTTCATTACTCATGCATAAATTAACCCTCACTCAGCACGAGGTTTGCAAACTTCCACCCATGACACAAGATGCATGCGTCGATGATCTTCATCACCGTTCCGTAAAATTTTGCTTCCTTTTCTGTCGAGCTCCTCCCATACTTAAGTTCGATACTTGACTATATGCATAATATAAAAAGGAATAGGCTTAAGACAAACCTTGTTAATGTGGTCCTTCCGACGAAACTCATATCCCTCCCTTCCATGCAGAATGTCTCTTGTCTCTTTTTTCGATGACACTAATCACATCAGATAAACCAATTTTTCCATTAAAAAAATGTTTATCCTTAGATATTTTTAAAAAACCTTTTCAAACTGGCATGTATGCTTTGCGTTGTAAACGTTTTTTTAACTTGTCATCAACATTCAGAGACACAAAATTTTTGGATTTTCTAAAACTCGCAAACACCTTGCAACCACCCCTTAATAACATCAACTTTGCCAATAGAAGCTTCGGAGAACAAAATGATATCATCCGCGAAGAAAGTATGCAAAATCTTAGGACAACCTTTCTTTACTAGAACTGTTTTCCATGTGTTTTCATCTACCAATTTGTGAATGTAGTGACTCTGAAGGCAAAGAACTAAAATATAAGGAGAGAAGGACCCCTTGCCTTGCCGCTTCTCTAGGCGAGAAAGCTTCTAAATTTTCGCTATTCCAAATAAGTAGGACACAAAGACACAACCCCTTTTATTTTAAAACAATATTAGTAATTTTCCAATTTAGTAGTGGTTTAGATAATGTTTCTAAAATAAGCTAAAAAGTTCTTACTATAAAAAAAATCATTAGATCTCAAGGCGGAGAACTCAATAAACTTATCGGTTATCATCTTTTTTCTAGAATAAGAAAAAATAAAACACGATGAAAGGATTTTTTTTTTTTTTTTCTATGTTCTTGTTTTGAATTTAATTAACAATCAATTCTTTTTTCAATACAAGGAGCCCTAATGGCAACCTAATGATTACGGAATGGTGTGGTAAGGCTAAAACAGTAAAAGTTTTGAACTTGTAAAAGGATGCAAGAAGATTGTGGACGGCGATCCAACAAAATCAAAAATCAAATCTCCACAAGATAAAATATCAATAATCCTCTTTGATGTGTTTGAGAAGGACGTTGATGCTTCCATCAATATAAAAGAAAATGGTGTAAAGCTTGAGGCCGATAGAAAGAGCGTCGTCCCACCAAAATACATTGAGATGTGCACTCATTGTTGACATAAGTACACTAACATATGTAGCCACATAAAAATTAAATAGTGATATGCTAAGGGACCTAATAACCGAGTTGTTTTTGTTGTTGATTGGGAATCAAGACTCAAGGGGAGTTGTCTTTTGCGTACAAGTCTGATAATTTAAGTCCTACTTTGAATGGCCTCGTGGAACTGAACAAACTTCTAAAGCTACCATCGGTATATGCATGATTAGTTCGGATATCTTGAGGACATAAGAAATATATCAATGATTTCCTAATATAGCGGGTGAGGCTGTTAGAAGATTACGGACGATGTCGGGAATTCTCAAATGAGGTCGAAGACATATGGGTGATGAATTTGTTGGGGTACTTGAGCAACCCTTGCAGATTAGATTGATGTCGGCGGATATAGGGCCTCAATTGTTGAATAAGACCGAGTTAGTTGGCCAAAACTAGATTAAAGAAGTCTTGTGCTTAACTTGGATTCTACAAAGCCAATAGAAGTAGTTGGGATGGGAAGATATGATAGTCAAGTTTACGATGAGTCAAATATGAAGAGGATGGTGATGATCGGGAAAAAAAAGTTACGAGATCAATAAGTGTGATAGATAAAAAGTGTTTTGTGTTAAAAATTTTATGGAGCAACAAATAAAGGGTTAATCAAGCTTAAATGGGCTAATAATATGGATATTCATGATATGTATGAAGGAAAAACAGGTTCAACAAAGACATGACTCAATCATTTTTAGATTATATTAACACCAATAAATATGCATGTGGTCACAAAAGAGAGACAATAGTAGTAGTACACTTATGAAACAAATCGACACAAGTCCAAAAGATAAAGTAGCTCGCAAGCCGAAATACCACATATTTAATCAAAATCTTATAATTTAAAAATGCTATATCTATTGCTCCACAATATTAAAACATTGTATATAGATATTACATGATGATATAAGGATGTATCCCTATAAAGTCCTCTTTTCTAGACAACCATTTCAATTTTTCAAACGATATAAACCATGAAATCCGCTCAAAAACTTTAAAACGACACATTCATTAGCCAACTTTCATAATCAATTTTTCATAAATAATGCATGTAATATCCATAAATTTCTATATTAGTTTCTGGGTTCATTTGTTTAGATTTTATGTTGACCATTTTTAAAAAGTTGTGAAGCTTTTACATACACAAGTTTTATTTTTACTTAGTTAGTAAGGGATTAGGAATGATCACCATCTGTTGGTTACCCTTCCTATGGCATCCTTTCGGACGATGACTTCCACCATTGTCAAAATCATTGAACCAGTTGCAGGGTTGTCATGACCAATTGGTGCCAGTTTATCGGCAGCGCCATTGATTTCCTTGAAAATATGCTTAATTTGTATCTGTATGAAATCTACAAGGATAAGAGAAATTTCACCGATGATAATATCCATATCTCCCTCCTTGATTTGTTTTCTAACATTATCGCCGGCCATATCAATCATATCCTCAAATATAAATGTCAAAGTGTCACTGCTCGAGGTACCAATGAGCATATCCCCATCTATATGCAATCATAATATCTTCATGACATCGTGAAGCGTGATCTTGATCTCACCCAAAGGAAAATAAAAGTTGTTGGTCTCCGGATACCGATACTCCACAAATGTAGACGTTAAACTACCATCGACACTCTTGTAGTCGACCTCATGCAAGTCGACGAGTCCACTACGACGAGCAAACCATAACCAAGTCCTTGACTCCCCCGGATACAGTCTAACAACCTTGGTCCACTAAGCAACTATCGGGAGATGTCGATGAACACGTAAAACTCCCCTCCCAATAATCTCTCAAATGTCGTAGGTCAGGTGCGTGTTATAATGTTTATGGTATCAACAATCAAAGAGTCGGAGGCTCTGACCTCCTCCTATGGGACCACCTCTACCTCTAATAGGACCACCCCCTCCCCCCAAGACATCAATCTTCTGAAT
This sequence comes from Fagopyrum esculentum, assembly GCA_033239045.1. Taxonomy (NCBI): domain Eukaryota; kingdom Viridiplantae; phylum Streptophyta; class Magnoliopsida; order Caryophyllales; family Polygonaceae; genus Fagopyrum; species Fagopyrum esculentum. Next base: position 127,396,014 of record BSUD01000006.1, on the reverse strand, counting down.
GTCCTCTTCTAAATCATCCTCATCTTGTGCAACTGGATCCCCGAGGACATCATCATCGTGTTCCTGAAGAACATCAATCATCTCGTTGATATGCACCCGATACTTGTCAACATTAGCCCCTAACGTTGACATAAGAGCCATTGAGAGGAGACAAACCACTCTATCACTCCCCAATGTAGTCACGGGTCTACTAGAGATGTTCCTATCAATCTAAGTAAAACAAGATGCATGTTTCTATCAATCTAATTTAAGCAAACAAAAATGATGTATTAATCATTACTACAATGGTAAGAATAGAAAATTCAACAACAATTCATTTTTCAATTCTAACAAACAACAAGAATGAGACATTAAACATGATCCAAAATAAGCAACGATAACAAAATTAAATAAAATCGATTCAAACTTACAACAACACCAAACTATCATGACTAACAACACCAAACTATTATGGCTAATTCAATTTCATTTTCAATACAAGCAACATTCTGAGTATCCATTTCAATTTCTATTCAATTCAATTCCATCAATTGTATCCAAATTTTGAGTATCCATTTTAATTTTCATTCTATTCAATTCAATTCAATCAATTGAATCCAAAATTGATTCAAACTTACAACAAAACCAAACTCCTATTCCGAGTATCAATTTCAATTCTGAGTGTCCAAATTTATTTCAATTCAAACAAAATTCCGTGTTTTGGATTCTAGAGAGACTCACCTTTCCTTTTTCACCCGTTATTGCTTGATTTTCCGGATTCGGTTCCGATTTTATTATTCCTGCTTCACCTTCGAAAGCACCAACAACTTCAAGCACTGTTGGTTTTAGATTCTATCAATATGATTTTTGAAATTGAAACTGAAAATCGAGACTAACAGGGAAGATGATCACAGAACGTTATTGGATGGTTGCTCACCGAATTAGGGTTTTTGACCTTGCTCACCAAATAGTGTTTTTGACCTTGCTCACCTTCACACGTTGTTGGATGGGTTGTTGACATTGCTCACTGAGAAGAAGAACGCTACTGGAGGGAGGATTACAAGGACGAAATCCGATGATGCATGGAAAAATTACAAGGAAGATGAACAAGTTACAGGGACGAAGAAGAGAGACCGAGAAGAAGACGACGAAAAGAGACTGAGAAGAGAGGAAGGGTTGCTCACCTTTCGACTTTCAAATGAAGAAAACGAAGATGACATCAGATTTGACAAAGAACATAAAAGCTTTGGAACGAAGAAGATAAAGAGGTACGTTGTTGGAGCTCGAATGTGAAGTTCTATTTTAACAACAAACTATACTAATGGAGAGTGTAGGCATAGATAAGGTGTGAGACTCTAACTACGCTTCGGGGAAACATAGTTGGAGTTTTTTTTTTATTTTTTTTGTTCAGCTACGCTATTGAAGAGTGTAGTTCATCGGCTTGTGACGGCTTGACGTTGGCTCCAATTATCTACGCTCCTCATACATGTAGTTGGAAACCCTTAGCCAAAAATCTTAACTACACACTTTGCGTGTGTAGTTTGATACCAAATAAAGAAAATTACCGGTACATATAGAAACCACGTAATTTAAACTAGACAGACATACAAAAATATCTTATATGGGTGAAAATAATCCCAAAATATAATCTTGAATATTAATTTCCAATAATCACAAGATTAATCTAAATGGAAATTTCCATCTAATATCGAACAAGCCTTAATGATAGACTATGCTTGTATATATGGTTGTTGCAAATTGAGGCTTTATCGAGGGAGACACACATTTCCTTATTAAGGAGGGATCCAAGTCGCAATAGCTTGATGGTAGAAGATTATAAATTGCAAATGAAGGTGACTTTACACAAAGTCTGCACAAGTAATTCAAATTTAGACAAGTTCATTATTCAAAATCTGTAAATCACTAATGGGTATAAGACCCGTCTAATAAGGGATGTCATTCGGCCCAACAACACCGGCCCCCTAATTTTTGGGTGCCCATAATATTTACTTTTAGTTGGTTTAAAAAAGAAAAGTGTGTTTGCATAGTGGTTTTTTTTGGTACGAAATGTTTGCATAGTGGTTAGAACACAGTACTTGGTGCCATTGTTGGTCAAGAGTTCAAATCCTCCTTTTTACATTTGTTTTATTTTTCCATACATGTTTTGTAATATTTCTTTTTTCTTTTTGGTTTATTTTATTCGTTTATAACGGTCTTGTTTTACTTTTATCTTTTTATCGTCATTATTTTATGTATTTTGGTTTAAAAAAGTTAACACTTGAAATTCCCTTTCTACAATGATCCTTTTTTTCATACATGTTTTATAATTTTTTTTCTCGGAAATACTATTTAAAGTAAAAAAAATCTTGTTTTGCTTTTTATTGTTATTCTTTCATGTATTTTTTTTATTAAAAGAAATTTTTTTTATTAAAAGAAATTTTTTTAGTCTCTTTTTTCGTTTTTTTTCTAATAAAATATAATTTATAAAACTGATACAAAAAAAATTGTTGACACAAGGCCTCCGAAATTCATTAGACGGCCCTGATGGGTATGATTCATGATCTATAAGCTAAAGAAAAGGAAGACTAAGTACATTGGCTCAAATAAAGTATAAATTCAAAAGTTAATTTTCTTGGCTTAGTTTGCAGAGTTGCCTATGGATTCGCATAACCGGATGGACAAGAATAGAACTCAAAACTAAACGTCCACCCCATCGCTACATGAAGATTGATGTTTGTCTTAGCAAACTACGATGTTTCATCATTGTTAACTAGATGGGACTAAGTCGGAAGACCATGTGTGTGCCATAAACTAACTAGGGAGAGGTCGAGTAAAAGTACTTTCGTCTATACGATTTACAACGACATTTGCAAAAATGTATGGTTCACATCGACGAAAACCTTAAAGAACTATGATGACTTGATTCCATCGCAAACGGATACGTAGGAAGTTTGGTCAAAGAACATCAGCTATCGAGTTCAGTCCCACCTAAAATAAAAAAAAATATATGGTCGGTTTGAGAACTACGTTTGACTTGATTCCATTAAAATGGATACGTAAACTCGTCAAGTTCGATCATACCCCAAAAAATGAAGAGATATACCTCATCCCGGATATTTTTGACGAGTCTAGCAAGATGAAGAAGTTAAGCTCCGTAATCCGTCCCAAATCTTTACGACGGGTTCGGAACATGATTGTTATATATATTTTGACAAACCACATTAACATTGGGGTTAAATGGATGCTTACGCATGAATGAAACTCTTTTTTTATTACTATTAACGCATTTTCAAAATTGTTGCATTCTTTTTGGAAAATGGGGAAAAGATCCCAACTTCTAGGCACTTAATACAAAAAAGAAGTTACATACAAGTCATACGACGACGGAAACAAACACCCCTAAAATCATCTAAAAGTAAAGATCGAACAAAAAAAAGGATCCATGTTGCATGTATTAGGCATGATTTAAACTCTTAGTATGAAGCACACGGAGAGTAACTTTACATGTTGGACTGAGACATAATAAACATGATATGCACAGACAAATGTATGAACAACACATTATCTTGGTCTACCGGAATTTTACAAAGTTTTCGAAGTGGAACTAATGTTTAATATAATTCGAAAATTGCGATTGAAGAAATCAATATATAGATATAACCGGTAATCCAGAGCGGATGTCATGACATTCTTGTCTTGATTTTGTTATAATTATTTACTTGTTTTTCATCTCTTGAAGCTATCATAGATAAGCAGCTAATGTTACATTACAAAATACTTTCCTATTGTTATATGGGAAACATATATCATAACCAACAAAGATGAACTGCAGCTTAACCTGCACAAGCTTTTAGACCCATAAGCCAGATCCATTGATCAGCATCCGATTATCGACAAACGGTCTCAGCCTCTCGTGTTAAGCTCTCGAACCACCTCCTCCATAGCCGGTCGTTGGCTAGGATCCTCATTAGTGCAAGTCATAGCCAGGTTTGCCAACTTAGAAGCCTCCGATATGGAGAACTTCCCATTAAGATTCGGGTCAATAAGCTCATTTAAGCGGGCAGCTAGTGGCTGCTCCGTTACCATCCTCGCCATTGTGTTGCTCGGGATCTTTTGTTTCCCGGAAAGTATTTGGAGGACTATAACACCAAACGAATACACGTCGCTTTTGTCGGTAAACCGGCCTGTTTTAATGTATTCTGGTGCAAGGTATCCCATTGCTGCACTCACCTTGAGGGCCGAAAACATTAAGTCATCTGTTAGTATCTTCTGCAAGCCAGAATCCGAGATCAACGGGTTGAACCGGCTGTCCATTAGGATCTTCTCGGCTGATAGGTTCCGGTGAATAAGTGCTGGTTTGGTAGCATTGTCATTGTGCAAATAATGAACACCTGCATGGAAATCAAGTCAAAAATGTCAAAATCCGATACAGACGGACCGGTAGAGCGCATTAGGTCAAGTCCAGCACATGTTTCATCCTAAAACCAATTGGCAATAGGAAGAGTAGCCCACCGACCTTATATAATAGGCTCAGAATGTCTCCAACTTTCGATGTGAGAACTTATTATCTCCAACAAAAAAAGGCTAGCACATAAACCTGGATAGGTTCTATTCTAAAATCAATTGGCAATAGGATTTGAAGAGACTTGAACCTTGTGCAATGCCATGTATGATGGAAACTCTCGTGGGCCAATCGAGAATCTCGGCTGGTTTGCTTCCTCCATAGCTACTCGCGTCAAGATATCTTGACAGGGTTCCATTTGGAGCGAACTCGTATATAAGAAAGCACTCGCCCCTGCCCCTTGAACAGCAAAAGCCTTTTAGGAAAACCAGATTTTCATGTCTTAGAGAGAGTAGTAGTTTCATCCCCTTCACAAACTCGTCCTCCTCGGCTTTGCAGCTGCTCACGTTAATGCTTTTGATTGCCACCGTTGATCCATCTCTTAAGATTCCTCTGTAAACTGTTGAGAAGCTTCCTCTACCGAGCACATTTGCCCCTGAGAAATACTGAGTAGCAGATTGAACATCTTCCATGTTAAACCTGAAGTTTTGGAGAACCTCCTGAGGGAACTCGTCGCTGTTAAGGCCATCTGCAAGTGGGTCCCAACCATTCGAGTACGCAAGGCTGACAAGTGGCGAAGCACTTTTACTGTGAGGATCAGCTGCAAGATCAGTACTAAGCCGACTGTCAGCCGCATCAGCAGCATTTCCAATCTTCTGCTTCTGTCTCCGATAGCGGAAGTAGGTGAAAAAACCGGCAGCTGCAAGCATCAAAGTGGCCAAGACCAACCCAACAACAATGATGGTTTGAGAGGAATGAGATGAATTCGAGCAAGTGGCTTCGTTGCAGTTCAGGTTGGAGTTTGTTACTTCTTCGGCATTGATTGGAGGAGTGTGGTTTTTCAGTGTGATTGGGCCAACCAACGGTTGCTGCGTTGAAGTAGCCATATCTCCAACGTCAAAGGCGGTGCAGCGCCTTAATGAAGGAAATAAATGGCTGCATAGGCCTGAGTTGTTCGAGTAAAGGAATCCTCCGTTTAGCTTCTTCAGTGCTTCAGTTGTAGATGGAAACAAACATGGTAGCACAATGCAGTTAGTTTACTGTCATAAATGCAGTTAGTTTACTGTCATAGATTGAAATATGTATAAAAATCAAAACTGAGAGCTATTTAAGTCTAGTATGTAAGTTTGATTCGTATACTGATGTGGATACACACTTTTAAGACTAAACAGCATATCTTGAAGACAGATTCAAAGGGGTAGCACAATGTAGTTAGTTTACTGTCATAAATGAAGAACATTTACAGATACGGATACCAAACAGGGCCTTACTCATTATGCAATTAAAAGTAATGTACACACTTTAAGAGTAAACAGCATATCTTGAAGACATATTCAAATTGGGGCAACTCACCAGGAGGTACAATTCCAGTAAAAGAATTGTTACGAATGTCGAACATTTGAAGCTGAGGAATGTTGGAAATGCCGAGAGGGATTGGACCGGAGAGATTGTTGTGGCTTAGATAAAGAGCTCTTAGCATCATCAAGTTACTGAGATTTGGAGGAATAAAGCCAGACAAATGATTATATGAAATTGCAAGAACACTGAGCTTCTTTAGGTATCCTATCTGTGCAGGAATGGTGCCTGTTAACTGGTTACAGGATAGTTGTACAACTGCAATCAATTGAAACACCACAAATCACAATGGATCCTTATCGTTTATTAGAAGTTCAATGATCATTTTTAATCTCATTATTTGAATGCTACTCAGTACCCAATTGAAATGGACTTCTGAAACATGAAATTTGGGTCCTACACATTATTTTATTCAGTGATTAAATGATCCAAAGACCAAAACATCATTGCTAGCTACTGGAGCATAAATTCATCCATCTAACTAGCAGTAAAGGGGGTCTTCATCTTGAATTCCCTCAAAATGAAGGCAATCTGATTGACTGGAAGTGAAACTTCTGAATTTACATTTGAAAGAGACGTACATTATTTTATTTTATTTTATTTTATTTAAAAAAATGTATATTATTACCTTGAAGACTCTGCATTCGGGAGATCTCCAAGGGAATCCCGCCGGTGAGATTGTTGACATCAAGATAGAGATCAGTAAGCTCCACAAGATTCGAAATCTCGTTGGGAATCTGCCCAGTTAGGGAATTGAAATGTAAATACAAACCGGTTAAACTGGTAAGATCACCGATCGCCGGGGAAATTTCTCCGGCGAGTCCTTTGCCTTGTAAGGAAATGTTGGCCACTTTTCCCAGGTCGTTGCAGGCGACACCGGCGAACTTGTCGGAAGCACAGGGGTCTCCGTCGACGGTCCAAGTCTCCAAGAGCCTATTAGCTGGGTCCATTGCTGCTTTCATATCCATTAGAGCTCTTATCTCTGTGTTTGCTGAAATGGGTGTTAGAGAAGAGACTGACAGCAGAAGTATAAAAATGAGTATGAAATGAGAACTGAAGCTGAACATTTTTGGGTATGAATGATTTCTAGGGTTCCTGGAGATTTTGAGGTACGATTGAATCCAGAGGGAAAAAATGGCGAGGCAAAAGGAGTGAATAATAAGTGTGAATATTTCAAACTAAAGTGGGTGCAAGAATGATAAAAATTAGAGGGACCCAAAGTGGTATTGTGCCCAAGATTGAGGATGACAGCTTCATTATTCAATGCTTACTACAGGACAAATATAATATGGCTTCTATTTGAATCATAATATTGTTTTGTAAAAGCATCAATATTTCATTTTTATGAAAGAATTTCCATCGATGCATCAATGTTTTTCGCTCGTACTTATCAAATGTTTAGTTTTTTGAGTTTTGAGCAAGTTTCGATGAAGGTTAGAGTTTGGTTCTCTTTCATTTGTGATTGACTATCGAAAGTTTTACTTAAAATTTGAATTTGACAAGTACATAGTTGTTCTCATACTTCCTTCACGTACGTACATCTCCTTTGACAACAAACGGCTTTCCAATTGTTCTCCTTTCTCTTGAAGGTTTCTTTGTTTTCGGTATTTTTTTTTCTAGTTATTCACAATAGTTTGTCTATTTGCTAGCTTTTTTTCATCTTTTGATCCATTAGATAATGTCTAATTCAGCTTATGAAATTGCTTTCCTTTATAAAAAAATACATATTTTACACATCCAAATTTAATTGTATTTTTATTCTAAAATTAATTGATAATAGGTTAAAATTAACTTTAATATATATATATAAAGTCACATTAACAAACATTTAATTTATGAATTACTCTAACAATACTTTATTTATAACTAGTCTAATACCCGCACCTAGTGCGGGAAAAAAAATTTATTATTAATTGAAAATTTATTATTTAAACAGAATATATTTTTTTTTTAAAAAAGCGCTAATTGTTAAGAAAAATATATCTATATCAATCTGATTAGATCATGTAACAAAAAAATAATTATTAAATTTATAATAATTTCCAAAGTGTTAAATAAAAAAAATTACGTAACAAATTTCTAATTTATTTTTCTAATATTACCTATAACTAAAAAATTAAGGTTTTTGTTAAGAAAAATGTATTTTAAAATCGATTATTTTTTTATAAAAATTAATTTAATAAAACGATTATTAAAATCTTTATTAACGATAATACAAATTTTTTAAATAAAATATTGTTATATCTCATATTGTAACCAATAAGATTTAAATGTTAGTTCGGATTTATTTTGTAAAATTTAGAATCCAAACAAAATCCATTGAAATCTCTAATTTCGGTTAGGTGATATGGTATTTTTTTTTAAATTATTTTTATAACCGTAAGATATTGAAAATGATGACATGAAATTATTTTTGTTGAATTGACATAATGAGATGGGAAATATTTTAATTTTGACTTAAAACATTTATTGAATAATGGCATAATAGTAATTAAAATGTGGCAAAATTGTAAATATTTGACAAAAAGTCCTAGGTGGCATAATTAAGGTGTTGACATGTGGACAAAAAGGGTTCTATTTTAGTAGTATATATAGATGTATAAATTGATATAATTTTTAAAATTGTGAAACTTGAATGACATTTTTAAATAATAAGGTAAAAACAAATAGTTATAACAAATGGTCTCCTATTTAAATCTCGGTTGTTTGTCATATATAGTGTTTATTATTTACCTATAATTAGTGTTTGTCCATTAATGTAGATGTTTTAAATTAGGTTTATGTTTCTTTGTCGTGATTTAATTTATGCTTATGATGTGTTTTGTGTCAGAAAACAAGGCAATATTTCTGCATTTTCTATCTTACAACAAAACAATGGAGAGCATGTGCATATGCATAATAAAATGAGAAAAATGTTAATTTAAACTCTTAGAAAACTATAATAGTATTGGTTGTGTGATATCATCATAGACAAGTATTGGATTCCTTCATTGATTAGCTTAATTACTTTAGGCTTTAGCTTTTTGGAACCATGATTACATTATTTGGATATGCCAATCAAATTTGGCTTTTTAGGGTTTTTGAATTGGAAGTAAAGAAATAGATAATAATTTTTGAATCAAAATAAGAAAATAGATAATAATGTTTTAATCAATATTCAGTTGGTCTAACGATAAAAGTAATAATAGACTTCATTAACATTGTGAGAATCTTCTCAACTAGATCAAATAGTATTTGATTTTAACCTAAAACGACATTAATTGATTAACCATCAAGGACAAATACCTATAAAAAAAATCTTATCTTATCTTATATATATTAAACCAGGAGCCTCTATTGCCACGTGTCAAGCCACGGTTCTCTTAGCCCCAAATTTCTTTTACAAAGTGGTTTTTAAAATTTTAAATCTATAAAAAATATTTTAGTAAAGTCGTTAATTAAAGTTAAAATATATTTGAATTTTTTATAGTAAATTTCAGTAAAACAATTAAATTTTAATTTTAGAAAATATCTTATCTTATCTTATATCTATTAAAGCAGGAGTCTTTATTGTCACGGGTCAACGCCAGATTTCTCGAAGCCTAAAAATTATTTTAAAAAGTGATTTTAAATGTTAATATAAATTGAAAATTTATTTTTAAATTCTTTAAAAAATATTTAAATAAATATTTTTATAAAAATTGTTTTTAAACTTTTACGAATTTTCTTATCTTATCTTATATCTAGTAAAGTGTAAGCCTCTATTGTCACGTGTCAACGTCATGTATCTCGAAGCCTAAAAAATTATTTTAAAAAGTGATTTCCAAATGTTAATATAAATTGAAAATTGATTTCTAAATTTTTTTAAAAATATTTTAAATATATATTTTATAAAAATAGTTTTTAAACTTTTACATATTTTTTTTACCAACAAGCATATCTTAACAAATTAATTTAAATATATAATTAATTAGAAGAGATAAATACTTAAAAGAAAATTAAAAATCATAATAATTATTATAATTTCATTCTCCGAATTTTAATTATATAAAAATATACATATAAATTTTTAAGTATTAAATATTTATTAAAACTCAACCCGCACTTTGTGCGGGTAATACACTAGTAGTAATTGTTTGAGTACTTTTACTAAAATAAGCACTCCAACTTCTAATTGTTTAGTGGACTCACTTTACCCCATATTTTGACTTATTGAGTTATTGATATCAATGATCCTCTTCCTTTTACAATTTAACCATGTATAAGTCATAACTTACCTTCCATTAAAGAGCATCAAGCATGATGTTCAAAAGCGAAAATTTATATACACAACCTTAATTTTACTAATATAAAAAAACAGTTATAATTTAACACCGTTAATTATTTTTTTTAAAAAAAAATTTGGACGCCAACGTTAAGATTACAAAAAACTATTTATTTATAAATAGATTAAGTTAATCTATAAAAAAAATATTATTTTGTACGGAAAAAAAATTTTATAAATTGAGGGAGTCAATTATGTAGTTTTTTCGAGACCAAAAAAAAAACATCTAAAAAATGGTATTTAAATAATATCACACTAATGCAGCATTACACATTATCTATAAATAACACAATCTAATAAATATGCTTTATCTTATATCAAATACCACATACTATTTTAAAGCTCAATAATACAGAAAGGAATCGCATACCACATCCAAACAAGACCTTGTCCAGTTTAAAAACAGAAATCATAATTATTAAAAAAAAAAAAGAAATTGGAATGGTGACTTGACTTGGAAGAGACGTTGAAAGTGTTGAGTAGAGATGTCCAAGTTGCTTCCTTGTCCATTTCCATTCTACATTCTACGTCAAGTCGCCCTTGCAGCTCCGAATGGCGTTTCCTTTGGGGAAGATAGAACAAAATTTCAAAGATAAAACTTATTTGATTGGTGATGTAGATTTTTTTTTTATATAGTTTTCGAATTTTAAATAGTGATTTTATTTTATTTTTTTGATAACGGAAAGCGATTAGGTTGGTCTACATCGTAGAGGTAGTACAACTTAAAACATCATTGCGGATAAATATACGAAGTTCGAGATCATCAAAAACATTGTTGTTAGGGGTCGAGATTCCCGGATGGGCTAATCGGTTAACTACACAGTTGATTTCTCTAAACACATGCATAATCTAGACTTCGTCAAATAAACAAATATACAGTCTAGAGGGCGGATAAAATCATTGCGACCTCCCACATACAACTTCACAAACTTTAGAGTGTCTTGATAACACACAGAATATCACCCTCGATTTCAATATTTTTGAATTGTAGTCTAATAGCCTCTTGTAAGCCATATTTAAGAGCAAATACTTCAGCTTTTATTACCGAGTTGAAGCTAATTTTTTGAGCATCAAGGTTAATAACCTCTTCATTGTGATTCTGAATCACAAACAATGGTTGTTATTCCCGAATCGGGTTTTTGTCCATCAAAGTTAAGTTTATGGAAACTAGGTTTTTGGTTTATCCCACTTAAAATTGTGTTTTTTTTCCTTTTGTTAGAGTTAATGTCCTTTTATTGTTGTTTTATATCGTAATCGTCATCATCAATGATGTTAGTTTTCCACTTATGGATTTGGTTTTTAATGAAAATTATTACCTTATTACCAGGTTCAATATTGTAATAACCGAAATTTTTTTTAAACTCCGTTTAATACCGGATTAAACCGGATTCCGATCCGCCAACCTTAATTCTTTTTATACAAGAACACGTTATTGAATTCTATCATTTTATGTGACCTTGATTCACATAAAATGATAACTTAATTAATGCCTTAAATAATTCTGAAAATAATTCCGTTTAATTTTAAAAAAAAAAAAATAAATAAAAATAAAAATAAAATAAAAACCGAAGAGCGGTTCCGTACGAATAACGATCTAGCTACCATTCCATTTTAGCTAGATGAACTGACCCGGCCCAAATTATTGGCCCATGTCCTTCAGCCGGCCCAACAACTATCTACTTAACCTAATGCTAAACTTAACCTAATCCAAACTTAACCTAATTTTAAACTTAACAAAACGTGAATAGTTGCCGCTTCTCCTTCACGTTACCTTACCTCACGACCTGGAGAAGACGACGCCGCTGCTCGTCTGGGTTTGAAGACACTGCTGCACGCCGGGAGGAATTCAAGCACCGCCTACTCACCCCTGCACCACAGTCGCCACCACTGGACCGGGCTCACCTGCGACGGAGAGCACGAGACATCGGTAAGCTTCTTCCCTCTTGCGAGTCATCTTCGTCTTCTATTTAGATGGCTGAGTTGTACTTCGAACCACAGGCTGGTGAGGAGCGTCTTTCCTAGCCGGAATCGTGACGATACGAACCGTTGTGCTGGACCAATGAGCAGGCAAATACTGGACTCCTGACCCTCCAGAACCGAAGTACCGGCGCACAACATCGACCTCATTCCCTCTCGTCAACTGGAGTCGCACCACCGTCTGTTGACCTCGGTTATCATCGCTGCAAACAAATTGGCTCGAGCTTTAATCGAGGACGGTTCCGATCGCGTAGACCATCCCCTTCAAATGGAGCGGCGATTGATGCGGAGACGGGTGAGTCCCTTGCCTCTATATAGAGTGTGTATATATATAGGTTAGTAGAACTGTAGATATATAAGTGTGTAAATAGATACAATTACATAGGTTTGAAATTGTATAAGTGGATCCAAATGTAGTAGTGCCGTAACTGTAGACATATGATGTTAAGGATGGGTGTGTACATGTAAGTATGTATATAAATATATAACTGTAGGTATATATATATATGTAAGTACGAGATGATAGATATGAAAAATATGTAGATATATATATGTAAGTACGAGATGATAGATATGAAAAATATGTAGATATATATATGAGTATACCGAGTGATTACATAAATATGCGGGTAGAGGGGAAAGGTTAAGGTATGTATGTAAGTATACATATATGTATAAGATAAGAGTAGTAACCGGGTAGGAGGAGGAGTGTTGTCCTTTTTGACGAATTGATTCGAAATTTAACCTTATAACCTCTAAGTAAGCTATCCGTGAGAACCAAAGTATGGAAACAAGTTCTAAAAGTGAATATTAGACGTTAATGTTAGACTTTGAGAATCTCCGAGATCAGGAGTAAAATAATTTTTTTTACCTTAAGAATCTGTAGTTGTATAAATTCTTCTCATGAGATCGAACCTCTTAGAAGTTGAGAACTTCTAAGAGTATGGGATATGATTTTGATTCCCATGCCTTAATTGACAGACGTTGGAGTTACCATGAGTACGGACCGAGTTGAGACTTGTTAGAGTGTGACTTGACTCAGGTAAGTCCTTGCGACTTACTTAGCCAGTTTCTAGATATTAGTTGAGTGATAGTGGTGGTGTTTGCTATGTGTGTGTTTTAATAATAATAACTTGGTAGGACGACCGTTATTATTATGTTTAAGGCCCAAGTGTATGTATAACGGGCCGTGACATCACTGTCCAGCTCTGACAGGAGACTGGGAGGTTCTCTATACCCAGACCAGGCAGGTACAAGGTGAGATGCATCGGATCCATTCCTGATGGTTACACGGGGTGGAGGCGAGGTTTGGGAATCCCTCGTGTCACAAAATAAGTATCATTAGCGTGAATGAGTAACATAACTTAAGATAATAAAATGGACGTGTTTGAAAGCATGATGGGTGTTTATATTTTTATACGTGTGTGTGTGCTATTATTATTCTTCTAATATTTAGATAACTAGCTAATGGTTTCTCTTGTTGTGTTTTTAGATTTACCGCAGGTTAGACCAGCAGCTGAGTGATCCGGAAGTAGTGGTCAGCCGGGTCTCCGTACTCCTTAGGGTTGGGGTTGTTGGTTGTTGTGGTTTCTTTTGTTAAGGCAGTTGTTGTTTTTCCCTTTTAAGTACTTTAGGCTGCTAGACCGTGTTGCATTTATTACCTTAAAAATATTATTTTATGAATTTCGGTTTTCCTTATTTGTGTCTTGTTGCAAGATCCTAGTAATATTGTTGTCAAACTGAGGTCGGAACTCATTGTGAGGTTCTAACCAGTAATGTCCCGAGTTCTGAGAATTCGGGGCGTTACAATATGGTATCAGAGCGAGGTTGGCAACAATGGCACTTGAAATCTTCTGAAAGACCGAATAAGTACTTTAACAGAACCCGAAAAGGGATCTGAGTTTTAAAACGGCCTTTTGGTTTTCAAATGCATGCATAGTCTGGTTGGGGATAGAAAAGTACGGCTGACCACCACTACTACCGCGTATCTCAGTATGCTTAGTATGAACTTATCGTATTGTACAATTATGTATGTCATATAGATATACATATATATATATATATATATATATATATATATATATATATATATATATATATATATATATATATATATATGTAGCATGTTATTACCCTAGAGGATATGAAATATCCTTTAGTTGAGTTATCATGATGCGATTATCACCTCGTGATAAAACGTTTGGAGATCTTAAAGGTTATTTATAAGAAGATAGTGGACTCGTACCCCAGATTAGAACATTACATTATGGTGGACACCCTGGTGGTTCCTACAATTTTTCCGAAGAACGAGTGGTCAAGGAGTTGAGGATTACAAGAGGATGATAACAACAAGAACAATCGGGCGTGAAAAGAATATCAAGCAATTCAAATAGAAGTAAAAGAAAATCGTATAAGGATTTTAGCGGTATGACGACGAGAAGTGAAACTCAAGATGCGTGTAAGGACTAATAAGAGCGCGGATTGAAGAGGACAACATAGAAACATAATTCAAATAAGGTATAACACAACTACACTTGGCGGGTTAAAGGACACTACAACTAAGGTGGATGCCACCATAGACAAGTATGAGCATGAGAGTACATAGAAAATAGAGTGTTGACCCAGAGGTAAAGGATTAAAGGAGTACCAAGACCGAGATTTACGATCGAGTTTAAAGACAAAAATTCATAAATTTCATAACCATGGAGATGGGTTGACTCCTTCAGAGACACGAGAATGTTGAAGGAAAGCACGACACAAGTATCAAAGATAGTAGAAGTTTGAAACTGAGACAATGAATTTCCATGAAGGCAAGGTTACAAAACAACATCCACCGAGGAAGAAATATGTGCGGGAATGATCATGATGGACTTGAGGGATCATAATAACTACTCAATCACCAAGAGACTTAAGTTAACCATACTAGTGGTTCACTACAAAGAGCTGCAGGTAGACGATAACTTAGGAAAAAGGAACCGTGAAGATGGGTTTGCAAGCTATCATAGAAGGTTTGATAAACCCATAGATGGCAGGTGCATAATACAACTAGACTCGGGTAAAGGGATCTTAAAAAGAGAAAGAAAAGTTTAGATAATGAGATTATGTTCTTTGACATAAAACGGTCCTTATACCCCCCAATTGAACCATCATCTTTTGTTTGCTTTTTCACAGCACCCCAAACTAGCCTAATCACTGTTGCACAAAACCACAACTCTTCGCTAGTGGATAGTGGCGCAAGCCATCATGTTACCAACGATCTACAAAACTTGGCGTTACACTATCCGTACAATGGGCCTAACGAAATCCATGTAGGAGATGTTAAGGACCTAACAATTACACTTTCAGATTCTCTTCTAAACTCCAGTACTCCTAAGATGAACATTGAATTATCAAATGTTCTATGTACCCATTTTATGTCAAAGAACATAATCTCATTATCTAAACTCACAAGAAACAATCCCTACATTGTAGTGTTCTTATTTGATTCTTTCTTTGTGTAGGACCTCAAGTCTAGCACAACAACCCTTAAGAGTCCGTGTATCGATAAAGTCTACTTATGGTCAAACACAACTCCTCAAACCAACTCGGCTACTCGTGTCTCTCAAAGATCCTTGCATCACACTCTAGGACATCCATCTTTTCGAGTATTTCAATTGCTAGCTTAAGAGTTTCAATTAGGAAATTTGTCTTTTCAACAGGCGGAATGTACTTCCCATCATTCTCTTGATATAATATTCTCTCATGTGTGGAGTTCTACGGTAACATCTTGTGATAGTTATCGTTCTATGTAGTTTTTGTGGATCATTTTACTTGCTACACATGGCTATGTCCGATTAAGTCAAAACCAAACACCAAGAACATATTTATAAGATTTCGTTCATTGATTGAGAATTTCTTCAATCATAGCATTAAAAATCCTCTATTCCGACAATGATGGGAATACATTGTCCTTCAAACACTTTTAGGTGAAGTGTGCATCACACACCTAACCACCCCTCCTCACACACTTGATCATAACGGATTCTCGGAACGTAAACACCGACATGGTGTCAAAACAACCCTTTCATTGCTCACCTACGCCAGCATGCCTCTTGATCATTTTCCCCATGCCGTGATCATTGTCACGTATCTCATAAACAAGCTTCCCTCTATCACGCTCCACAATGAATCTCCCTACTCAAAGCTCAAACATGAGTCTCTCAATTACTCCAAGTTAAAGAGCTTTGGTTGCTTGTGTTTTCCATGGTTAAGGCTAAACATGTCCACGGGTCACGGGTACAGGTAAGGGTCGAGGTGATCCTTATCCGTGACCCGACGAGCCAACCCGCCACTAGTAAATTTTGAAAAATAAAAAATAAAAAATAGGATCCAACGGCTAAAATAGCAGTTGGCGGGTCGACCCGCCAGGTCATGCCTTTTCTTCTTCTTCTTTTTTTAAAAAATCGGGTTTTAATATAAAAGGGTCAACCCGCCGACCCGCCGGGTCTGACCCGTGACCCGACGGGCCGCCAACCCTGCGGTTTGGCCTTTTACACGGGTCCGGATCACCCTTTCCAGACCCTCGACCCGGCAGGTCCGACCCGTGGACATGCTTAGTTAAGGCCATACAACAATCATAAATTCTTACCTTAATCCATCTCATGTGTCTTTATTGGCTACTCTTCCACACAAAATCCCTATGAATGTATGGATCCGTCAACTATGAGAGTCTACACATCTCATCATCTCGAGTTTATTGAGAGTGAAATGACATACACTAAAATGGTTTCTACCTACAATAACCCTAAATTACCAAGATTCGTCTGGTCCAAATTTGACCTTACTCTTCTTCAGAATTCATCTTCAAATTCCACCGATCCACTACTTTCATTACCTTAACTAACCCACCCATACTCCTTGATAACAAGCCCAATCCAAGCCTACTAGTCCCTCAATTTCCTCAACCCAAGCTCATTATCAATCTTATGTTAACCAATCTTATCCCAAAAAACCCTTCCATACCACAACCTGAAATGATCACCCGATCACGTAACAAGCTTACAAAACCCATTCAAAAGTTAAACTTAACTACTACCCTAGCCAACTACACACCTCAAGAACTTAGAACTATTATTCAAGCCCTTAGGTCACCAAAATGGAGAATGGCTATGCAGAAAGAGTATATGATGCTCTTGTTTCGGATAAGACTTGGGAGCTTGCATTGTCAAGCACAACTGCCAATCTTTTTGGCAACAAATGGTTGTTCAGAATCAAATACCTCGTTGATGGCTTGTTAGACAAGTTCAAGCCAAGTCTTGTAGCCAAGGGATTCCACCAATGGCCTGGTTGAGACTACAACGATACATTCAGTCCGATAGTGAAACTTGTTACCGTTTGTTGTACTTACCATTGTAGTTTCATGTGGATGATCACTTTGCTAGTTAGACGTCAATAATGCCTTTTTACATGGCACACTACAAGAAGACGTTTACATGGTCCAACCACTAGGATTGTTGATGTTGTGCACACTACTCATGTTTGTCAACTTTGCAAGACCATTTATGACCTAAAACAAGCTCCACGGGCATGGTATGATGCCCTAGAGGTATTTCTTCTTAAACTTGGCTTTATAAAGTCGATTGTTAATGCTTCATTATTTATCATCTCAAAGATCTTGAACCTCATCTACCTTTTGGTATTATGTGGATGAAATCATTGTCACTGGTAACGACACAACATTGGTGTCTCAATTGGTCACCTCTCAACAAAAATACATTGACGATCTCCTTCACAAAGCTGGCATGGCCGACACAAAGCCTGTATATACGCCTATGTCTCCATTTGAACCACTTTAGCGCCAAATGGGTATTGTGCTTCCATCTCCCCAAGATTACGAGACATTAGTTGGTAGTCTTCAGTATCTCGGTTTAACGAGACTTGACATTGACTTCTCAATCAACAAGCTCTCCCAATATATGCAAGGTCCAACAACAACACATATTGCTCTCAAGCGACTCCTTAGATATTTGTCTGGTTCAAAACACAATGGTATTTGCGTCTCCCTCCTCAACACTCCATGCATTTTCCGATGGTGATTGGGCTAGAGACAAAGATAATTCCATGTCCACAACTAGATATATTATCTATTATGATTGCAATGATATTTCCTCGCCTGGAGTTTCCAAAAACACTGCTCTATTGCTCGAACATCCACAAAGGCCGAATACAAAGCCATAACCCACACAACAAATGGACTCTTATGGGTTACACATTTACTGGTTGAGCTCAAAGTTTCTATACGAGAAGCTCATGTGGTCTACTGTGATAACTTGGGTGCAACTAGTCTCACCGCTAATCCAATCTTTCATTCTCAAATGAAGCACATTGCTCTTCCTTAACACTTTGTTCGGGAGCATGTTCAAAAGGGAGCTTTGCGTGTTAGTTTCGTTTCTACAAATGATCATTTGACCGACATCTTGACAACATCACTCCTTCGTCCCCGATTTCAAACATTGTTAAGCAAGTTACGACTTACTATTGTACGCCTCACTTGAGGAAGAATATTAGCAATGACTTAGTTAGAGATTATCAAGAGTTTGTTAGTATATGTACGATATCTCTTTAATGTATCATCATGTATAAGTATTCTTTCTTATCATCGGTAATATAGAAACAATTCATATCTCCATAATTTATGTGTATTAAAAAATGAATTGCAAATAAAAAGGGGAAAATAGCATGAAAACCAGTAAGACAGGAAGGTGGAAAAATGGGAAATTCGGCCGCGACATGTGGACGGTTGTTGACTTGGGTCCACCAAACCCATTTGTTAATTCATTACACCTAAATCATTGTAGACTTTACATAATAACAACCAACCTTTATGTTTGACCAATTTCCTCAAAACTACTTTATTTTACCCCTAAAATATTATTTTATAAAGAAAAAATTCAAAAAAATTCTACTTTTTATTTTTACATGCCTCAAAAATATTACTAACTTTACACATCCCCGAACAATATGGGAGAGTATTTGATTCTTTAATAATAAATGCATATTTAATAATGATGCAATCATATCGGATCACAATATTTTAAATTTTATCAAAACACAATTTTACAAATGGAAAAATCACATTACTGAGAAAGACAACTACGAATTGAAACATATTCAAAAGAATAACATACCCATCTCAAAGAAGAAAAATAACATCAAATAGGACAAATCAAAACATGGGTTCCACAAACTCAACTTTAATGGATCAAAATTCGATTCGGGTTTAACATCTTTTGATTTCGTTATACGGAATCATAACGGTGATGTTATTAGCTTGGAAGCTAGAAAAAATAACTTTAACTCGGTTATTAAAACATAAGTATTTGCGCTTGAAGTAAGACTAAAAGAAGCAATTAGACTTCATATTAAAAAAATTGAAATTGAGGGTGATAACTTATGCGTTATCAAGACACTTCAAGACCTTTGAAGTTGTCCTTGTGAGATCGAAATGATATTATCCGACTGACTGGACCTTCGCTTCTTTGAAGAAGTCCAAGTCAGACATTTATTCAGAAAAATCAATTGTGTTGTTAACCGATTATCCATTTGAAAATTTCGAACTCCAACAAACCATTTTTTGAAGATCCCGAACTTCATATTCTCATCCTTACGAATATTTTAAGATGAACTACCTCTAGAAGATAGTTATTCCTAATAGCTTTCCATTTTTTTTTTAAAAAAAAAATTGTATAATGTTATTTTACAAGAAAAGGAAAATTTAGATATACAAATAGCAATAGCCTAGTACAAGCCTAAAATCTGATTTTTTTTTTTTTTTTT
>BSUD01000006.1:127350091-127376013 GCA_033239045.1 Fagopyrum esculentum | reverse complement strand
ATTTTTTTTTTTTTTTTTTTTTTTTTTAGTGAGACGGTATTATACTCAAACTTATTATGATAACTTGTTGTAAGCTTTGAAATTTGGCCTTTCAAAATCGGTTACCCAACTAACTATAAATGAATTTAGTTCAATCGGTACAAAAAATAAAGCATATATATTTTCAAACTATATAAAATATAAACCTGTATAAGATTGTTATGATATTTTAAAAATGAGAGAATGACGACCTTTATAACCATTTCTTCGTACAATTTATTATAATATTTAAATTTAAAAAAATTGCTTTAATGAGTTTTGTGTTACCCTAAACGTCTACTATAAATATTGCAAGGGTTTAGAATTTCTTGTAAGAAATGATACATGTATCACTTCTTTTAATCTTCTACAGTATAATAAAATATTTTTAAAATATCAACATTTAAAAAATATAAAATAGTACCAATTCCACCAATATTAGTTTTAATATTATGAACTAAATATATTAGTTTTCCACCAACCCTCGCTTATTTCGAGGTGTTTTCCACTTCCTCCTTATTTTCGGTATTCCATGGACCATATCTTATCTTATATCTATTAAAGCAGAAGCCCCTATTACCACGTGTCAACGTCATATTTCTCGAAACCTAAAAATTATTTTAAAAAATGAATTCTAAATATTAATATAAATTGAAAATTGATTTCTAAATTATTTAAAAATATTTAAATAAATATTTTATAGAAATAGTTTTTAAACTTTTACGAATTTTTTTACCAACAACAAATCTTAACAAATCAATTTAAAAATATAATTAATTAGAAGAGATATTGAATTTTATTTTAAAAAATATATATATTTTTAAGTATTAAATATTTATTAAAATTGAACCCGCACATATTATATAGACCGTACTGAGTGTTGTTTAGAGCAGGTTTTAGAGTGTTTATCTTAGTTATTGGGCTTAATTAGGCCCATATTTTCCCCTAACTAAATTAGACCCAAGATTCTCATTTCAAGGACTTTACATCGGCTAATCTATGGTTTGGGCCCATCCGAGTCGAGTAAGTCTCCAGGTCACTTCTATGCCAAAGTGAAAGGGAACTTTATCACTATTTTATACTAACATCTATTTACATTTGAACAATTTTAAATATAATTAAACAATTTTTATTTAAATAAATACTTGTTATGTTTGAACAATTGATAGTTTCTATCATAAAAAAGTACTTTCTAATGGGTACTTGAACTTGACCATACGTATATATATGCTTAATTAAGATAAATGTGATTGTGTAAGTATGTACAAAGTTGTAAACAAATAAACATTATCAATTCATTACTATGTTCGAATCAAATATTTTTATGACCTAAGCTATCCGGATATCCGCAAATCACTTGGTATCCATGGATTACCGGATTTCCAACAATCCGTAAGTATCCGGATATTCGTTTTTTTTAATCCGTTGATATACGGATGCCAAAACCCTTATCCGTATCCGATCTGGTAATCTGATAAAATAATAGAGGGTATTCGCTCGTGTAGTTTACCCGATCTTTTGACGCCTGAACTGTAACGGTCAAAAATCGAAAACAGCCTAAACGGGAATTTTATGGAATTAAACGGGTTTAATAAAAATAAACCCTAAAGAAATATAAAATAATTGGAAACGAGTGAAATTTTCGAAAGTGAAGCAATGAAAAATTGTTATTTTATGTTATGAAGGATTCTCGAAAGTTTTGCAAAAAAATATATCGACTTTGGTATGTCGGTGTAATTTATTATAAAAAAACTTTGGGTAAAAAGTGTAAAGATGAAAATAAGAGGGTAAAGATGGATAAGAGGGTGGAATGTGTAAATTTTGTACAAGATAATCTTAAATTCTGCAAGGTGGGAGAGGGGAGTTAAATTTCAGACTGATTCATCCTTCTTCATCATGGTTTTCTTGAGTGGTAAGCAAACAACATATATATACTACACAAAAGACTTGTTTGTCTTTCGGTTGAGTTTGAGAGATCGCTAGGAGCTGAGAAATCAAGTTAACAAAAACACCATCACCACCACCCTGTAACCACCAGTACACCACCGTAGCAGGGTGGGAGTTTGCCGGAGAATCGGTGGAAAAGCTGCAGAAAATGGGAAATAGAAGAAGAAGGTAGACATAAAGATAGGCTGAAGGAGAAGAGGCATTTGGAGGATCAAATCTCGTCCAAATCTCACCAAATTTTAACAGGAGATACCTATCGAGGTAAGGAACGCAACCATACTTTTGGATTTTTGTTTCAACATCGGAGTAAAAGGTTATGGTCTACACAAGAAAGCGGTTTTCGGAGTTTTTGATATACGTTGTTAACTTACGACCTAATTTTAAGTATCTTCCCATGGTCCGATCTTGCTGAATTTTTTATATGTTGTAAAACTAACCTGCTCCTAGATGATATTAAAATTTGTGGTCGATCCAACGGTGGGGTCAAAAGTTAAGGAGGTTATATTAAAATGAATTTGAGGTTACTTGCCCTGAAATTGTTGGGTAAATTATATTGTGGAATTAGTAGGGACTTTAAGGCATGTTTGGATGAAGTTCTTATAAGGCTTGTTGGTATATTAATGTACGATAAATGAGGATTAGTCCGGAACGAGAAGACTGACTTAGGATTCAATCGAGAGGGATTGATGTTATCTTGCTTGTAAGCAAAGTGTATGCGAATTACACTTGCTTAATATATGTTACGTACTTAATATGACATGATTTTATGCATGCTTGTACGTATGTATAATATTTGTTATGATTGTATGCATGCTTATATATGATTGAGATGATGACGACGACTTGATATTGTTTATGAAAGCATGCATGATGTACATGATACGATGATGTTGGTGATATAACGTTGATAAATGATAAAGAAAAGCATGTAATGAAGGCAAGCATGAAAATGAATGTTATGAGATGGAAGTGATAATATAGGTATATTATTAATTAACTAAGTCCAAGTGGATCTCGCACCATCTGAGAACAAGAAACATATATAGAGGCATTGCTCGATCTACGAGGGGCCTCAGAGATTAGATATGAGACAACGCTCGATCTACGAGGGTCTCAAGATTAGATAGCCGATGTCAGCACTTGATCTACAAGGGGCCTATGACGATATCGGGTTGGCCAACCTAAAGAGAGAGAAAGAAAGAAAGAAAGAAAGAAAGAAAGAAAGAAATGAAACACGGATGCATATGAGAAAGGGAAAGGAAAATCGTACGTTCAGTTGGGCTAGTTAGTTAATTATCACATATGTATCGATGTGATCGAGTCTAGCATGTTATATGCTATGATTATTCATATGTGATGTGTGATAACATGCTTGAATGTCTATGTGAAATGTGATATGAATGGTTGTGGAATTTAATGTGAATGTGGATATGTATGTATATACTTTGGAATGTGAGAATGAGTATAGAGTGTTCTTTGGAGATGGGATATTAGATACTTATATATGTTGGGGAGTGTGAATTCTATATCCTTAATGAGCTTGTAGCTCATTGTTGTTATATTCATATTTTTCAGCTACTCAAACTTAGCCTAATCAAGACAAGGACATCGGACCCAACACCTAGATTTGAGATCATACTAGGTGGGTTGTTATGGGATGTTGTCACCTAGGATGTTTTGTGTGGTTTTAAAAATTTATGTGTTGTTAAACAAATTCTCATGGCATATGTCAATATGTATATATGTTGTAAGATAAAGTTTTAAAATTTTACATTTTCCGCTTTTCCGCTTTTTCGCTTATTGCTTTAAATAGGGTTAATTAACTGGTAATTAACTAGAAATGAAATAGGTGTCACATGAACTCGATGGAAAAGGAAAACAAAAGAGAAACAAAAGTGACTCAAATAAAACAAAGGGAAAGATAGATCAAAGTTGAACCCTAAGAAACAACTTGGAGGCATGCTACGACGCGATGACACGTAACACACAACCAGAAAAGCCCTATAGAACTTCTCCCGCTACTCCATGCACAAAAGGTTTACAAAAACCTTAGAGCACCCGGAGGTTTGCTTGCAACTAGCTGAAGCATCGTGCTTGCGCCGTTGGCAAGTAGAAAACACTCAAACAAGTTCAACCAAGGCAAGTAAGACGTCTCTTACTCAAGTTTGCTCTTCACTCCGTGAAGACGACGGTAGACACCGCAGGGGGTAACACAACGTGTTTATCAATAATTGTATATAGTTTTGGATGAAAAATAACGAGGCACGATCACCCTAGATATTGGAGTAGGGTATGTCGAACATAATCCTAAGGAGTAGAGTTGGCCAAAAATTGTCTCCTAATTATCCAAAATAGGACAAGATCTATCTCTTAGGAAATTAATAAAATAAGATCAACCTTCTAGGAAGGTTATATCTTCTTAAACCAACAAAAATAAAATATATCTTCTAATTAGATAAGATCTATTTTTTATGGAAATAAAATAAGATCAATCTTCTAAAAAGATTAGATCTTTTTAACAAAATAATATCTATCTTCTAATAAGATAAAATCTTTTATATTCCCTATTAGAACACTTAATTTTATTCTAACAAAAATAAAATTTGGTGTGAGCTGAAAATATAATTAGAGTCCAACAACATATGACCCGCAATTAAAGAAGTCTTTTATGGATTGGAAATAAAATACCTCCTCCACACGAAATTATTGATCGGACATGGCCTTCGTGGGCCATGATTCGTGATGGTGTTGTTGATGTGGAAGACATGTGTAGCTGGTCCACTCTTTAATGGAAGATTCTGGTGGTCGGGTCCGAAAAGTATATCCTTCAAGATTGTGGACCTCACATGGTGATCCTACATGGATAGCTTGAAAAGGTGTAACATGAATAGTTGAACCCTCTATAGACATGTCCTGGCTTGCATGGCTCATATGACTTGCATGACTCGTGTCAATTTCCCACTTTCATGTATGCATGGCCTACGTGGATGAAAGAGAATCTTGCATGGTCTCCCTTCACGCACATGAATACGTCTCTTCCTATCAAGATGTATCCTCAAGGTCTCCTTAAGTCTTCTCCTAGCTTGAACTCTTAGAACATGATCGATCATGTTTATATGTACCCTTGACCTCGTAGCTTGGAAAGACTTGATCCTTCTGCTTCTTTTGGCAATGTTCCTTCTCCTTTTCCTATGTCTTAGATTCCAAAACTGTCTTTGCTTCCATTCGTAGCCTTTATCTTCCTCTTCTTAGTAGGAGGCTCTGGATGTGATCCTGCATCCAAGTGCATCCTGGTGATGAGTGTGATCATGTAGATACTCTTGGAAGAGATCCTATGTCTTGTGGGATCTTGGAGATGAGTGTAATTCTAGAGATGCTCCCGCACCAGAAAATCTCCAGGATCGGATTCAGACTGGTTAAAAAAGGTATTAAATATTCGATTTTTTGGATCGTATCAATGGATTTTTGGAGCGGATCGGATTGGTTTTTCCCACCCATAATGAAAATGTAAGCGATCATCATTTGAGCATAATTAGAAGAACGTCTACAGTTGGATAAAGCTCTTTATGAGGTCAAGAAGGTCCTTGTCAAGACTAAACTGATTGAGAACTAAGAGCTTGAGAAATGAAGAAGTGTCCTCACTACTAGGATCGGTCGAGTTGACTAGAGAAAGAGATCGATTCTTCCAAGTACATTTACAAAGACTTCATCTCTAGTGGATCAAAGAAGAATGTATGAACCCAATCAGAGTGATTTCCCACATTAGTTGAATTTGTCACCGACAATGTTGGGGTCGACTTAAACCATTTGAGAAGCACTTGACCAACTCATCCTTGACATTGGATTATAAACATAATCAAGCCGATCCACTGTGTTGATCTTGTCGACCACTTGAAGATATGCGTCAATGGATGAAGATTTATCTTATATTTTCTTTTCCTTATCTCTTTTATTTTGAGGTATCTTTTAACTCATTTCATTTGATATTTTTTTTTTTGTTTTGTATAGTAGATTTGGGACTAGCATCCCTCTATATATTGATCCATATTTGTCTATTTAGATATCTTTTTATTTTACAATTCAACAATACATTGTAGAAGAATACACTTGATTTACTCGCCACTTTGTTTTGGCAATTCAATTGAATAGTAATTGTGTAAGTTATGTCTTGTTAAATTTCTTATTCTAGGATTTGGAGTACCCGAGTTGCGTGATGAGTATCTGGTCTCTAAGAACTAAATATGTCTTTTTGACTGTCAAATATTTGAATATGACATCATTGTTCTTATGATTGTCTATAACAAGATGTAAAAGTTGCATTTAGATGATTACTAGGTTCTAAGTGCTTATAAGTTGTTTGTAAGATATGCATGAATGTATATCTTAATTTCTTGCAAGATGCGAGAATTTAGTAGTAATGTCTTTAGATAACTTGAGTGTCATGATGATGGATATACTTGACTTGTGAATTGAGATTCGTTATTATGCATGTTGTGGTGAACTCTGAAATATCTTCTCTCTATTGATATCCCACTACTATTCACTTGATTTTTTTATTGATCGGATGCAACCTAAAACTCCACCCTAATATTTTTTCTTTATTGCTACTATATAATTCTTTGTGTTTTCCTCCTTGATCGAATTGATTCCAACCATTACATTGATCGACTCGACTGTGTGTTTGCTTCTTTGTTTTTATTTTTTCTTCTGTATTGTTTCAACTCTTATGCTTCTAACTTGATCAAGTTTATCTCTACTACTAATTGTGGCTCTTTTTGTCTTTCTTCCCATTTTGGATTTTTAATTAATTGCACAAATTGATCAACTCTTACTCATTGTGTTCGATCTTGACCATATACTATGATTAGGTCTTGTAAGTTTTGAGTTATTACCTCCATCATAGACTAGTGTTTTATGAGAGTGTCCTAGTGAAAGTGCTTGTGATTTCAACTCAGTTGCATGAATGTTTCATCTTAATAATGAGATTTCCAAGTTCTCACCTCCATCATTTGTAGTTTTTTTACTCTTTTGTGCGTATATGTCGAGAAGCGGTATTTTCTGTAGGAATAGAAATAGACTAGTTTTATATGAGAGTGAGTTGCTAGTTCTATTAGACAATTAGGATTAAACCTAATTTAGGGTATGAGAACAACCTTTATCTTGAGGGTCCCCAACTATAGTAGCTTTTTTGGAATTATATATGTTGTCTTGCTTTTTTTTGCAAGAGTGTGGTGATTTATAGTTTACTATTTGAGTTCGAAGTTGTTTGACCTATGTCGACAACAACTAAGAGAGTGTCTATAGGTGCTTCTAAGCCAAGATTTATGTGCATTGAGAGATGATAGAAGTAATATTAGGCAATTTATCTACACTTTATGTCGATTGAATTCGTAATGTTTGTATGCATGATCACTGATTGATATATCGTTGTGGTGATACCTATTTCTTAGATTTCTTCTCGTACATTTTATTGCATGAAGTAAATTGGTCAATTGGTTATTAATAACATCCATTTTAACGTGTTTTTCACCTTCATTCTTATCTAAATCTTAAGCATTTAGAGTATTTGCATGCTATAGTAGATTTTCTTTGTTTTGCCATTTTGGAGATCGATCTACTCGCACTTTTGTGTAAATGTAGGCATTATATCCCATTTTGAAGCATCAATGGCGCATATTTGGAAGAGTGTCTACTACTAGTTAAAGTTCTCTTCGACGTCGAGGAAGTCTGGGGCAAGACTAAATTGATTTAGAGATTAAGAAATGTAGTACTCGAAAGAATACAAGGAATTGGGTTGACCGAGTCGATTGATGCACATTATTGAGCAACAACAACCACATGAGAAACACGTGACCATTTATCCCGTACGGTGGTTTTTGCGGCTTGTCAAGTCGACCCACTGCATTGGTCGAGTTATTCGTTGAGGTTCTACATTAGCTTTTAGAAGATCTATTTTTTTCTCCCTTTTTCTTATCTTCCCTTATAGATTGAATTTTGTTTAATATTTGATTTGAGTTTTTAGATAAGCTCTTAGGCATAACCTTAAGATTATAAATAAGGCATGACGACCATTAGGTTAATGATCCAATTTGTACATTAATCCAATTTAGATTCCGGGAACCTTCATAAACGTTAAATTGCTAGACTGGCGATCAACTTAATCGCTCACAAGGATCGATTCGATCGGTAGATACAATTTCGTTTCAATAAAGGAGAATTTGTAAGTCATGTTTTACTAAATTCTTACTTTTTAAGGTTCAGGAGAACACATCACTGCATGAATCTATAATATTTATGTTTAAAAATGTTATTTGGATTGTCTATCTTAATATATATGCTATCGTAGTTAATATATATATATGTTATTGTAAACTTATGCTTTTATTTCCTACAAGATGCAAGAATTGCGTAAACTTATACCTTAATTTCCTGCAAGATGTGAGAACTGCGTAAAAATATTATCTTCATATCATGATTAATATGAGATATGCTTAACTATAAATTGAGATTGCAATTATACATTGTTGTGGTGACTTGGATTTTGAAAATCCCTATTGATATATTATTGTTGACGTAGTTTCTTTTCTTTTTTTAATGAATTAATTAGGGAAATAGGACCCCTTGAAATTCTCTTTTGCAAACTAGGTCTCTATTGTTAGCATGAAATATTGTGATATTTTAGGCACGTTTTCTAAACGTATTTGATTCATATTTGATAGTCTTCGATTGATCTTTATGCATAAGTGAGCTAGTATTACCTATATTGTCGATATGGATGTCTACACTAGTTCTATGTTGATTATAGGTGATTTGGAGCTATTTCCGAACGGAATCGAGCAAAGGAAAGTTGAGTTGATATATCCATAGATCGAGGACACTCTTTGGAAGCAATTTGGAGTCTTAGATTGAGGAATGCACGAGTTTAGGGAAGAATCACGTTCTTGCCCTAAATTACGCCCTAAAATACGGCCGTATCACAAACCACGTTCAGAATTACGGCCGTGGAATTGAAGTCAGAAAACCATGTTCATTCCAGGGGATTACACGGCCGTGGAACATATGTTGCAAACCGTATTTGTTTCCACGCTCTAAATTACGGTCGTGGAACACTTCCACGACCGTGATTTTGGCGAATCTTTTCGCCACACTTCGAAGCCACGATCTTTTGAAGATTGGGCCGGGCCGATACTTCGTCTTGCCCTATAAAAAGACGGCCGAAAAGAGATTTCATCATGATCGCATATCCCTGCTTAGAGTCGTTTAGACCCGCTTACGACCGCTTATCACCGCTTACATTTCCACTCTAGGTTTACACTTGTGACATCATCGTCTAGACAAGCACGTTTTGCCTAGATTGCTTGGAAGCAATCGAGATCTCTTTGAAGGGATCGAAGTTCGTGTTTGGAATTCCTGGAATCTCGCACTTGTGGTGGAGATTGCCGTAGAGATTTCCAGGAATTGCGGAAGATCGAAGTTCTTGGAAGATTCTGCAAGAAGATCTCTCTTCTTGATTAGGTTTGATTTGGAAAACGGATTGACATCCCGTTTTCTTTTCTTTCCTAGGATTACGATTATTTGTTCTATTGTGAATCTTTTGACATTATTTGTTCTCTTTGTGATTTTGAGATTAAGTTGAAGGTTATTGAAAGTTCTTGAAAGTTTTCATCTTTTCATCTTCTAATTCTTGAATTGAAATCAATATGACTGTTATTGGCTAAAAACCCTTAACAGTTCTAAGGTGAAGGGTTGATAGTTGTGGCATAGATGATGATAGATTGATCGCAAACAGATTAGACCCTGAGAGTTAGAGAAACATCGTCGACAACCTTAAATTACGGGCTGTTCTTGAGTTCCACGAACGTGGAATCTCAAGATCCAACCGTAATTTCCCTCAAGTTTACGAACCTGCTTTTACTTTAATTTAAAGTTAAAGATTTGTTTTAGCTTAGTTTAGACATGTCTTTTCTAAGTGGTAGTGAGCCTCAACAACCTCTACCTCGATTGTGAGCCTCAACAACCTCAGTCGATTAAGTTAGTCTTGATCTTTAGGTTATAAGTTTGGGTATTTGATACTAATTTTCGCTTTTAGAATCTTTCTATATTGAGCCTCAACAACCTGTATAGAGAGTGCCTTGTAGGTGAGTCACAAAAGGTTTTTGGAACTTCACCGTACGATTACCTTACATTAGTATACCTTTGCATATCTCAACTCTGTCTTTACATCATTAAGTATATCTTGAATCAATTGCCACAGCTGAATACCTGGATCTTTAGGATTGTTGTTTTCCCAATATTTGCAAAACTCTCATATTTACTTGCTTGATAACCTGCAACTGAGTTCGTTCCCACCCAAATCCCTGTGTTCGATACTCTGGAATTCTTGCTTAACTACGTCGATCCGTACACTGCGGGTTCGCTTGCTTGATTCTAGTTTTATAAATTTAAAACTTATTTGCACACACCTCTAGGGGCGAACAAGTTTTTGGCGCCGTTGCCGGGGATTTGGTTTCGGCCGAATCCGGTAGCCGGTTGTCAAGCTTGGGAGCTTGCTCTCGTTATTTGATTTTTCTTTGGGTGCATGCGTAGGTCTAGGAACACCGAAGGTCTCTTGCCTCTTGATCAAGAGCTAGAGAAAACCTTAAGGCAAAAGCGCAAGGAAAAGAAGATGGCCGAAGAAAACGAACGTGATTTTCAAACGGAGTTGGCGGAAAAAGAAGCTCAACTTCGTTGGAACGAGACTCTCCGCCAGGATGAGATGGATCGTCATCAATCTCAAGTTAACGGTCTACAAGACATGCTCTTCCAAATGAGGATAAAGATGAGCGACCTTGAAGATAAGGTAGGCAAGAAGTCCTCAAGAAGGAGATCAAGGTCTAAAAGAAAAAGCCACTCATCCGCTGATGATAGTGACTCTTCCATGCCGCCGTTAGAAGAAATTGATCCCACGATCAATATGAATCCTTTCCATCCACAAGGAGCTGCTAATCGCCGCATCCCACCAAGGAATGCGAGGATCGAACGTGTGGATAATGAGCCAAGGACTCTTGGCCAACGGATGGATCCAACACAACAACCACGCCGCTTAGGTGTGAATTTTGATGCTGAAGATGTTCAAGGGTTTAGCTTTAACCCTCAAGTTATCACCCTTGTTCGCCAAAACCAATTTGGCGGTACAAGTGCTGAATCTCCACACCAACACTTGCAAAACTTCGAGTGCATGATGGAGACAATGAGACCGAAGAACGCTACCACCAACAGCTATAAGCTCAAACCTTTCTTTTTCTCCTTGAAAGGGAAAGCGTTATCTTGGTACCAAGCTCTTCCTAATGGGAAACTAGACACGTGGGAAGACCTTTCCGCAGAGTTTCTCACCAAATTCTTTCCACCTTCCAAAACGGCGGAACTTAGAGGTAAGATTAATGCTTTTTCTATGAGACCTAACGAAAGTTTGTTTCAATCATGGGAAAGGTTTCAGGATTTGCTCTTGGATTGCCCTCATCATGGCATATCCAAGCTTGCCTTGCTGGAAATTTACAACAAAGGGCTGGATGCGGGAACGCAATTCAACCTCCAATCCCTCTCATGCGGAACGTTCATGGACATGAGAGAAGATGACGCTTGGGACTTCATTGAGAAGCAAGCAAGAGTCATAGAGAAGTATTCCCACCGGAAAGTGGAGGGAAATCGTGTGGAGCAAGGAGCGAAGCTCACACATGAAGCTCAAAATCAGATTTTCTCCCTCAATAATGAGATCAAAGAGTTGAAGGAGGCTATCAAGACCAACTTCCCAAAGCAACAAGGGAAGGATGTTGGCTATTTGGGCAACAATAATGGCGGGAACAACAATAACCGGGGTAACAACCGGAATAACAACTGGAATGGAAACAACAACAACCGGAACAATGATTGGAACAACAATCGGGGTTCAAACAACAACAATTGGCGCCCCAATCAACAAAATTCCGGTAACTCTTATCCTTCCAATTCTAACTCACTAACTCCACCTTCCTCTTCCTCTACTCCTTTGAAAAGCCAGGAGCAATCATCTAATGGAGGAAACAATACGGGAAAGGAGAAGCCAGATCCCATGTTGGAAACGATCTTGGGAAAGCTTCAAGGGATGGAGAACCGCCTCATTAAGGTTGATGATCGAGTTTCTAAGATTGACAAAGCTCAAAAAGTTTTAGAAAACCAAATGTTCGACCATGCGGAGGAAGTTCCTAGAAATCAAGGGAAACTTCCAGGAAAGACGGAGGACAACCCTAAAGGAAGGGTAATGGCGATTACAACTAGGAGCGGAGTGACTACCACCGATCCGCAGCCTACGTTCGTCGAAGTCCCCGTGGAGAAAGAAAAAGGAAAGGGAAAAGAGAAGGAAGATGTCTATGTTCCTCCTCCAGCTTTCAAACCTCCCCTACCGTTCCCTCAATCTAGAGCGCGAGCGCGCCTAG
Source organism: Fagopyrum esculentum (assembly GCA_033239045.1). NCBI lineage: Eukaryota > Viridiplantae > Streptophyta > Magnoliopsida > Caryophyllales > Polygonaceae > Fagopyrum > Fagopyrum esculentum. The sequence goes on along the minus strand of BSUD01000006.1, from coordinate 127,363,597 downwards.
ACAAACAATTCGGTAAGTTCATAGAACTCATGAGTAAGCTGCATATTAATATACCTTTCATTGATGCCATTGTAGGTATACCGGCTTACGGCAAGTTCTTGAAAGAGCTCCTTTCCAACAAGAGGAAGCTAGAAGACTTCGGAGAGGTCAAGATGAGTTCGGATTCTTCGGATCTCATCAAGACCATGAAAGAGAAAATGCCCCCAAAGTTGAAAGATCCAGGGTCATTTTGCATTCCCATTGGAGTGGGAGACGTCACATACGACGCATTATGTGACTTGGGAGCAAGTGTGAGCATCATACCACTTGCATTATGTAGGAAGATCGGTTTAGGCGACCCTAAACCAGTAAAGATGACGTTATACATGGCGGATCGATCCATCACTCGCCCCGTCGGCATTGTAGAAGACGTCCCGGTCAAGCTAGGTAAATTCTTTGTTCCCATTGATTTTGTCGTGCTTGACATTCCTGCAGATAGTCCGGTCCCGATTATACTCGGATGACCGTTTCTTGCAACTTCCGGCTGCATGGTCGATTGCAAGAATGGAAGACTCGCTTTTGATATTGGAGAAGAGAAAGTAGAGTTCGTCCTTTCCACTCTAGTGAAGGAGCCAATCTTTGACGAGGACATCTACGATATCCAAGACGAAGAAGGTTTGTCTAGGGAGGAGGTAAGTGCGATTCTCTTTAACGATCCTTTACAAAAGGTTATCACTATGAGTCTAACCAATGAAGGGGAAGAAGAAGAGTGCAAAGAGGAAATTGAAGCCTTAGAAGCACAAGAGGAGATCCATGAAGAGGAGTTTGAGAAACTCCACGATGAGGCTGAGAATATAAGAATCCACGGTCATACCCTGTATTCCACGACCGTGGATTTCACCACCAAAATCGACCTCCATTCCAGGGGATTACACGGCCGTGGAACACATGAGGAGGCCGTAATTCTGACCGTGGAAGAGGGTAACCGGCAAACTTCCTCAACTTCTTCTAATTCTTCTCCAAACCACTCAACACCCTTAGAAACTTCTAAGGAGACGTCGGACACTACTCAAAGATCATTGGAGGCTCCGAAAGTGATGAAACTCAAACCACTTCCTACTCATCTAAGGTACGCTTTTCTTGGATCTAATTCTACCTTTCCGGTTATCGTTAGCTCCAAATTAAGCATAGATGAACATGAACAGCTCATGATTGTCCTTAAGAAACATAGAAAAGCCATAGGCTATACTATAGAGGACTTAGTAGGAATTAAACCCTCCTTATGCATGCACAAGATACTAATGGAGGAGGACTTTAGAACTTCAAGACAACCTCAAAGGCGGTTGAATCCGACCATGAAGGAGTTTGTCAAGAAGGAAATTCTTAAACTTCTTGATGCAGGTATCATCTATCCTATCTCCGATAGCAAGTGGGTGAGTCCAGTTCAAGTAGTTCCAAAGAAGGGAGGAATGACGGTCATCACCAACAAGAACAACGAACTCATTCCTACCCAAACCGTGACTGGATGGCGAATGTGCATAGACTACCGCAAGCTCAACAACGCAACGCGGAAGGATCACTTTCCATTGCCATTCATCGATCAAATGCTTGAAAGGTTAGCACAACACTCACATTTTTGCTACCTTGACGGTTATAGTGGTTTCTTTCAGATTCCGATACATCCGGATGATCAAGAGAAGACCACATTCACGTGCCCTTGGGGTACGTTCGCATATAGGAGAATGCCGTTCGGACTTTGCAACGCCCCAGCCACCTTTCAACGGTGCATGATGGCCATATTCTCCGAGTACGTAGAGGAAATCATGGAAGTCTTCATGGACGATTTCTCCGTATACGGTTCCTCTTTTAACGATTGTCTTTCTAACCTTTCTCTCGTTTTACAACGTTGTGAAGATACTAACCTAGTTCTTAATTGGGAAAAGTGTCAATTCATGGTTAAAGAAGGAATCGTATTAGGTCACTTAGTCTCTAGTAGAGGGATAGAGGTAGACAAGGCTAAAATAGAGACCATAGAGAAACTTCCTCCCCCAATTTCGGTGAAAGGGATAAGAAGTTTCCTAGGACATGCTGGATTTTATAGACGCTTCATTAAAGACTTTTCTAAGATATCAAAACCTCTCACTAATCTATTGATGAAGGATGCGGTTTTTGAGTTTTCACAGGAATGTTTAGATGCGTTCAACACTATCCGGCAAGCTCTAATTTCAGCACCCATTATCCAACCTCCGGATTGGACTCTCCCCTTCGAGATTATGTGCGATGCTAGTGACGTAGCCATTGGAGCTGTTCTTGGACAACGAAAAGAAGGACGAACCCACGCCATATACTACGCTAGCAAGACGCTAGACGAAGCTCAGCTCAACTACGCCACTACGGAAAAAGAATTTCTATCCATTGTCTACGCTATTGACAAGTTTCGCTCTTATCTTGTAGGTGCAAAGGTGATTGTCTACACGGATCATGCTGCGATCCGGTACCTCCTTGCAAAGAAAGATGCGAAGCCGAGGCTAATTAGATGGATTCTTCTCCTACAAGAATTCGATCTTGAGATCCGCGACAAGAAAGGCTCGGAAAATTCTGTTGCGGATCATTTGAGTCGCCTCACACATCTAGAGGACGACCATCTACCCATTGATGACTCATTTCCAGACGAGCACCTACACATCATAGAGGAGTGCATCAACGAGATCTCCAAAGGTAACGAACCATGGTTTGCTGATTTTGTTAACTATTTGGTTTGCCAGGAGATACCGCCCGGACTATCCTACGCACAAAGGAAGAAGTTCTTTAAAGACGTCCGGGAATACTATTGGAACGAGCCTCTCCTCTTCAAGAGAGGTCCGGATGGCATCATTCGGCGATGTGTGCCGGAAGATGAGATGCAAAGTGTCATCCGCCATTGTCATTCACTACCCTGTGGAGGACACGCTAGTTCGAACAAGACTAGCGCAAAGGTATTGCAATCTGGATTCTATTGGCCTACCTTATTTAGAGATGTGCAATCCTTTGTCTCTTGTTGCGATGCTTGTCAAAGAACAGGCAATATTTCTAGAAGGAACGAGATGCCCCTCAACAACATCCAAGAGGTGGAGATTTTCGACGTTTGGGGAGTCGATTTCATGGGACCATTCCCATCTTCTTGTGGAAACCAATACATATTATTGGCGGTAGACTACGTTTCTAGATGGGTGGAAGCAATTGCCTCTCCCACAAATGATGCCATGGTGGTGGTTAAGTTCTTCAACAAGACCATTTTTCCACGATTCAGGACACCAAGGACGATCATTAGTGATGGAGGTTCTCACTTCATAGCCCGTCGCTTTGAAGCTCTTCTAGCCAAGTATGGGGTTACTCACAAGATCGCTACCCCTTACCATCCACAAACGAGTGGACAAGTTGAGATCTCAAATAGGGAGATCAAGGGAATTCTAGAGAAGACAGTTTCGAGGACTAGGAAGGATTGGTCCTTGAAACTAGATGATGCATTATGGGCGTACCGGACTGCGTACAAGACCCCCATAGGAACCACACCATACAACCTTGTGTATGGGAAGTCTTGTCATTTGCCGGTAGAGCTGGAACACAAAGCGTTTTGGGCTATCAAATGGCTGAATTTCGGCATGAAGGAAGCAGGAGAGAAGCGTCTCCTAGACATCAACAAGCTGGATGAACTCCGTTTGAACGCCTACGAAAACGCTAAAATCTACAAGGAAAGAGCAAAGCGTTGGCATGATAAGCATATCATTCCAAAGGACTTCAAAGAAGGAGATCAAGTTCTCCTCTTCAATTCAAGACTTCGCCTCTTTCCAGGTAAGCTTAAATCTCGTTGGAATGGACCTTTTCTAATTAAGCGCATTTTCCCCTATGGTGCAGTTGAAGTATGGGGTGAAGCTAGCGGAAGTTTTAAGGTGAACGGCCAACGACTCAAGAAGTATACGTCGGAACTCCAAGCTGAGGAGTTTGCGCCTACCGCACTCGAATAAGTGCGAATTTGGTCTAGCTACGGACCTTAAACAAAGCGCTTCTTGGGAGGCAACCCAAGGTATTGCATTCTTGTTTTTGTTTTCGATTCATAGATTAGTTTAGAATAGACGCTTTCGCTTTATTTTGCCTCGATTTCTTCCGGTATGTTCGTGTTTTTGGTTGTAGGATCGATGAAAAAGAAGAAAGGGAGGATAATGTCGAAGAAAAGTGACGAAATTTGGACTTTGAAGCTTTACAGAAGGTTCCACGGTCTAAATTACGGTCGTCATAGCTACAGTGGCCGTAATTCTCAAAAGCCTGTGAAAAATCATCAAAACCACGGTTCCGTACACTTCCACGGCCGTGGAATGCCCCGATAGACCGTAATTTTTGGAAATTTTGCCGGCCACTATATAAGCCACTTTCTTCACAAACTTAACCACATTTCCCCCATTCCACGACCTAGATACTGAAAACCCGCAGCCACTCCCAATTCTTCGTTCCCTAATCGTTTTCAACAATTATTCATCCTAAACTGCAGCAAATCCAACCACGAACAGGATCCAAGCAACAAATCGAGTGGAAATCGATCAACAAACACGCATTTTGGATTTTTCAATCCGAAAAAGAGGTTATTTCTTTCTTCTCGATTCTCGCGGATTTGGTTCGTTTTTGCTATAGATTTTTAGGAAGAACTGACAAAGACTGGAAGGAATTAGATTAGGACTGCTTGTTGTGGTGATTGTTGGTGAATTTGCTGAGATTCACGAATTTCTGAGACGAATCACGGTCTCTGGGTAAACCACGGCCGTGGAACCTGAAGAACAGACCGTAATTTTTGGAGAAAAATGGATTTCGTAAGGAGAGTTTCAGGAAGGATAAAGGAGAAGAAAGGGGACCAAAATAAGAAAAGAAAGGGCAACCCCTCCACCTCTAGGGCACCACCACCCTCATCTCCCTCACTACCATCCTCACCTTCACCTCCATCTTCACCCCCTCACCCTAGCATCCCAACCATACATGAGAACCACCTTGCTGCATTTGAGAAGATCAAGGAGAGGACAATGATAGGTCCTAGGTATTTGTTGTTGGAGGATCTACATCCTCTCAACATAGTTGAGGATCTTACATGGCTCTTGGATAGAGCCGGATTGACTGTCTTCACGAACATTCGTGAAGACGCCTATGAGGAGATTACCCGGGAGGTTGTGACATCCTTTGAGCACAGCCACGTTGACAGGACCGTCTCTTTCCGTCTCATGGAACGAGACTATCACTTGAGTATTGTTGAGTTTGGGACCATTTTCGGGTTCCATGAGACCTACAATGGTCGATTCCCTAGCGGTGTCTACCCTAAGGATTTTTGGGCGGAAGTTGCGATGATTTACGCCGACGAGGACCGTTGGCAGCCCGCCGATACCAAGGCTAGATTGATGTACCATCTAGCATTGAAGATAGCTCACCGCGTTCTTTCGGAGTGTCTCTTTCCTAGGACGGAGACGCCCCAAAAGATCAAGACGGATGAGCTATTTCTGCTCTACTGCATGCTCTATGGACGTCGTGCAGATTGTGCTACTCTCTTGGCTGCTACGATGAGCAAGCTCAAGAACAAGAAGAAGGGGAACATTGGATATGGTGGGATAGTGACCCACATTGCTAGGACGTTTGGTGTAGATTTTTCCGCTTGCACCTGTATACCGGCGGTTCCCTTAGGGCTACATGCTTTTATGGTTCGGGGGCTCATCTTCCCCACACACAGAGGTCCGCCTTATGCGGGCATGCCTTGGGAGACTAGGACAGGCAGGGGTATAGAGTGGCTGCCAGAGTATTTCATTGTGGCGAGACGCCACAATTGGAAGGAGACGTTCGCTGCGATGCATGCGAACAGGCTAGTAGCTCCCCCTTACGTTCCACCACCGGTTGTGGATGAGGAGGACATGGGAGATCAGTACGAGAGTGGTGGAGGAGCGGAGCAGGATTTCGGCACGTTTCCGGATCAGCCGGAGGCGGCCCGGGATGTACCTAGGCGCTCTCCACGCCCAGCTAGAGCTTCAGGCTTGTCATCTCGCCGCGCTAGCGTGAGTGAGAGGCCCACGTGGATGACTACACCTCCCACTTGGTACGACACACCTCCTCCTTGGTCCACGACGCAGCCAGCAGCACCACCACCACCACCGCCAGCACCGACCGATGCCCCTGCATGGTTTGATCACGCCCCGGGATGGTACGAGAGGATGCCGGATTGGGCTACCGGACTTTCAGAGAGAGTCGGAGCGCTAGAGATCCGGGCGGATGCTAGAGACGGACGCCTAGACGACCTTGACCACATGATGAGGGACGTCTACCGCCAGCAGTTTGGGCGGTCTTATGATCCGAGTTTCTCTCCATTCCCACCTCCACCGCCGCCGCAGTGATCGATGCATGACCGTTGTTTTAGACATTCCCACCACCACTTGTGAGTTTCTTTTCTTTCTTTTGTTCTTTCTTTTGAACATTAGGGACAATGTTCGTCCTAAGTATGGGGTGGGATGTACTAAAAAGTTTGTAATAACTCTACTCTCTATGTTTGCTTTCATTTGAGACTATCGTTGCATGTTCATTATGTGTTACACGTTTCCTTATTGCATTGCATGAAAAAGAACTTTAAAAACCCATAAAAATTGACAAATTTTGAAAATTTTGTGCTTCTAATGAATTGAGATGATTTCCATGATAATCACTACTTGTGAATTGAGTTTGATGACAATTACATGCTTAAAAGGATTGTGAATTGAAAAGGATTTGAATGAATAAATTTTACCTCTTTTGCAAGTTTTATAATGTGAAAATGTTACCTAAATCATGTTAGGAAATTGAAGTTGAAATCACATTATAAGTTCCTATACTTCTTGTTGAAATGATTAAGGCAATTCGATACTTTCTTTCTTCTTTTCTTTGATCATCTAACTCCTCATTGAAATATTAGCCTCCTTTACCTATCCGGGAATTTGGAAGAAGTGAATGAGAAAAAGGCATGTTTGATGTGGGAGGGCCATGAGAGCAATTATTTGCAATCAATCGAATAGAAAGAAATTATAGGTTTGGGGAAGTCAATCATGACGATGAGTAACTCGGCACCATTCACATAGCCGGGTGTTTGTGTCTTGCCAAAGTCAAATTGAGCGATATTCCTAGCGGATTATGGTATGTGCGCTAAGGGTTTGAGGCATCTCTTGCAAATTTGAGAAACGCCGATCTCCTAGGCTTCGGTTTTTGTGCACCTCTATCCATAACTCCAAAAGTAAAGTCGAAAAATGAAAAGAAGAGAGTGAAGCTCTAAGTGAAGTGTTGCGGAAACCGCAAAAGAAGAAGAAGGTAGTTGTCCACTTTCCCGGATTTATGCACCACTCTCCCTTAAAGTCTTCCCTTCCCTTTCCATATTCTAGACCTTTTCTTTGAAAGTCCTTAAGATCAAAAGAATGTTATATGGCTTTGTGATCTAAACTGAAGTTTCTTATGATTGATTTTGATAATGTTTGAAGGTTATAATGCTTGTTTGGAAGTTAAATTGATTCATGAGTTTTCTTTGCCTTTTACTCTCTAATTGAGTGTGTGAAAGTTTGATGAACGATTGAAGCAAGGTTTGAGAATGATCTATTTCTTAGAAGTCACATTCATCCAAAAGAAGGTACACATATTTCATCCTAACTCTTGTTTAAAGCTTTTTGAAAGACCTTGCTTAGGGACAAGCAAGTGTTAAGTATGGGGTTATTTGTTAGCATGAAATATTGTGATATTTTAGGCACGTTTTCTAAACGTATTTGATTCATATTTGATAGTCTTCGATTGATCTTTATGCATAAGTGAGCTAGTATTACCTATATTGTCGATATGGATGTCTACACTAGTTCTATGTTGATTATAGGTGATTTGGAGCTATTTCCGAACGGAATCGAGCAAAGGAAAGTTGAGTTGATATATCCATAGATCGAGGACACTCTTTGGAAGCAATTTGGAGTCTTAGATTGAGGAATGCACGAGTTTAGGGAAGAATCACGTTCTTGCCCTAAATTACGCCCTAAAATACGGCCGTATCACAAACCACGTTCAGAATTACGGCCGTGGAATTGAAGTCAGAAAACCATGTTCATTCCAGGGGATTACACGGCCGTGGAACATATGTTGCAAACCGTATTTGTTTCCACGCTCTAAATTACGGTCGTGGAACACTTCCACGACCGTAATTTTGGCGAATCTTTTCGCCACACTTCGAAGCCACGATCTTTTGAAGATTGGGCCGGGCCGATACTTCGTCTTGCCCTATAAAAAGACGGCCGAAAAGAGATTTCATCATGATCGCATATCCCTGCTTAGAGTCGTTTAGACCCGCTTACGACCGCTTATCACCGCTTACATTTCCACTCTAGGTTTACACTTGTGACATCATCGTCTAGACAAGCACGTTTTGCCTAGATTGCTTGGAAGCAATCGAGATCTCTTTAAAGGGATCGAAGTTCGTGTTTGGAATTCCTGGAATCTCGCACTTGTGGTGGAGATTGCCGTAGAGATTTCCAGGAATTGCGGAAGATCGAAGTTCTTGGAAGATTCTGCAAGAAGATCTCTCTTCTTGATTAGGTTTGATTTGGAAAACGGATTGACATCCCGTTTTCTTTTCTTTCCTAGGATTACGATTATTTGTTCTATTGTGAATCTTTTGACATTATTTGTTCTCTTTGTGATTTTGAGATTAAGTTGAAGGTTATTGAAAGTTCTTGAAAGTTTTCATCTTTTCATCTTCTAATTCTTGAATTGAAATCAATATGACTGTTATTGGCTAAAAACCCTTAACAGTTCTAAGGTGAAGGGTTGATAGTTGTGGCATAGATGATGATAGATTGATCGCAAACAGATTAGACCCTGAGAGTTAGAGAAACATCGTCGACAACCTTAAATTACGGGCTGTTCTTGAGTTCCACGAACGTGGAATCTCAAGATCCAACCGTAATTTCCCTCAAGTTTACGAACCTGCTTTTACTTTAATTTAAAGTTAAAGATTTGTTTTAGCTTAGTTTAGACTTGTCTTTTCTAAGTGGTAGTGAGCCTCAACAACCTCTACCTCGATTGTGAGCCTCAACAACCTCAGTCGATTAAGTTAGTCTTGATCTTTAGGTTATAAGTTTGGGTATTTGATACTAATTTTCGCTTTTAGAATCTTTCTATATTGAGCCTCAACAACCTGTATAGAGAGTGCCTTGTAGGTGAGTCACAAAAGGTTTTTGGAACTTCACCGTACGATTACCTTACATTAGTATACCTTTGCATATCTCAACTCTGTCTTTACATCATTAAGTATATCTTGAATCAATTGCCACAGCTGAATACCTGGATCTTTAGGATTGTTGTTTTCCCAATATTTGCAAAACTCTCATATTTACTTGCTTGATAACCTGCAACTGAGTTCGTTCCCACCCAAATCCCTGTGTTCGATACTCTGGAATTCTTGCTTAACTACGTCGATCCGTACACTGCGGGTTCGCTTGCTTGATTCTAGTTTTATAAATTTAAAACTTATTTGCACACACCTCTAGGGGCGAACATCTATACAAAAGGAAAAAAAAATAGGTATGGAAACTAAAAAATAGGGATAATAATTTCTCTAATTGAAATGATGGTGATTAGATGTTTACTTTTGATTTAAGTATCTTTTTTACATGGATTGGTTTTGTAGTATATTTCTTGGGTATGGTTTTGGGTATGATTGTGAAAATAGAGGCAATATATTTCTTGACAAATTTATTTTTGGGTATGATTATGACATTATTTGGGTAAACGGGTTTTTGGGTATGCTTTTATATGTGTATTGGCTTTGTAGTATATTTCTTATTATTAAGTATATTTTTAAAGTGATATCGTGGGTATGTTTTATGGTTACCCAAACTGTGTTATAATGATCAAATTCAAGCGAATTTTTGGGTAATGATCAAATGTCATTTGATATTGATGTTTGTGTATAATATCGAGTTTTGAAAATTTTGGGTATGACAAATTTAAATTGGGTATGGTTTTTGTACTAAGTGATATTTAAATTGGGTATAAATATAAAATATTATCCAATTTATGGATATGATTTTATTTTGATATTTGATTTTTTGGGTATGTTGTTTTCGAGTATGTTTATGTACTTTGACAAATTTATTTTTGGGTATGATTGTGACATTATTTGGGTAAGCGGATTTTTGGATAATAGGTGATAAAGTAAGAATGTTGGAAATTCCTTTTTCTGATTGATGTGACATGTGAGATAATACAACATGTCACATCCGATGGGTTGTCAAACTTTGCCCCTCTTTTGTACTCTATTTCCTCTATTCTATTTTATAGGGGGTCAAAATACCAATCCCAAATAGTATGAGTCTTCTTTCTCAATTGATTTGCTTAAAAGGCTAGTTTGCCAATTTTGCCTTTTTAATTGTTCATAATACAAAAATCCAGTATTTCTTCCCTTATTGATGTGTTTCACTTCTATTTCCCTAATTTGTTACATCGATATGTATCGCGTGATATGTCATTGTCTGTCTTGATCGAATTGATTTCGTTGCATGATCGACTTTGCTTTTTTTTTTTTATTTTCTTTTTGGTTTATTGATTAATCACTCAAAATATTACCTCGTTTTCTCATTGTTCGCTCCAAACGGTGTGTGCAAGCTTTAAATTTATATCCCAAGAAATATGCTTAAAACAAGGATGCCAACCCGCAGTGTACGGATCAATTATAGTAAAAAGCAAGAATTCCGGGGTGTCGATCTCAGGGACTTAGGTGAAACTAAGCAAGTATAGGTTGTCAATGTAACTAATAACCACAAAAGCGATTAAAGCAATCAAAAGATGATAGTAAGGTCAAATAAGGGGAAGATGCAAATTCTAGGGATTAAAGCATCTAGTTGTGGTTCCAACTCAAGATCTCAAGATAAAGCGGACAAAGCTGAGATTTTGCAAAGGGAAGGTGTTTCTAAAGTGTGAATAGATCACCGGGTAAGTCTCACTACTCACTATCCCAAAACAAAGTTCCTATCACCGGGTAAGTCTCAAGGTACTAAGGAAATGAACTATAATCTCAAACCAACACACCACCCAAGGGAATATAATTAACTTTTATCGGGTAAGTCTCAGGCTAACTCACAAAGATGAGATGAAGGCACACTCAAACTCCAATAAAGGATAAACCTTTATTACCTATACTTATGATCTTGGGTAAACAAACTAAGGAATTATCGGATAAGTCTCATTCTGAGCTTGCATTGAACCAGGAAAGGTGTAATAAGAATAGGATTTGACAAACTAGAACACTTAACTCTCAGTTTCGGATCAGAAAAGGTCACCTTGGTCAATCAAGTTCCACCCCGGCCGAGATGTTCATCGACTGAGCGAGGTACTCTAGGGTTAAGGTTAAAGACTCGAGCTTTCAGGGTCCTATTGGGATTAAGATCATTCTATCATCGTCTTTCCCACAACTTTCAGCCAATCACCCTAGAATCGCACAAGAAATTTAGCCACTCATCGTCATGAAAGCAATAATCGAATATATGAGAAGAGAATGAATATTTGAACACAAAAACCTTAAGAATAAGGCTTCAATAACTGAATCAAATAGTTCACAAATCAGCGTTCATGGAATCACAAATCAAACAAGACAATAAACCAAAGGGAACATAAGAAAGTCTTACAAACTCGCTCTAAAGCTATCTCGAAACTATGAAACTTCCTTCCTTCAATCTTCAAAGCTTCCTTCAAACTTCCAAAACATCTTCCTAATGGTTGTGTGGAGAATATTGATGATCCAAAGATGGCTGAATTGTGGAAAATTCAACCCTTTATATAAGAGAATTATCTTCCAAAGATAATAATATCTTAAAAAGATAATTTCCTATATAAAATATATTATATCTCTAAAATAGATCTCCCAAATATATGATCTTCCTTCCAGAAATCCAGCCCAAAAATATAAGATATCTTCCTTCCAAAAATAAAAGATCTCAGCCAAAAGATATGATCTCGCCGGCGCCAGGGTGTTCGCCTCGGTCGGGACGCTCCTCAAGATCACCTCGGTCGAGGTGATATTGTAGTTGACCGAGGTGAATCTCAGTTGAAAGTGAAATATCTCAAATTTGGTCCAAAGTAAATCTTCTTCATTAATTCCTTGCTTCCTGAGTTCTTCTTTAAGCTCCAGAATGTAGCTCCTATGACTCCTTAGCTCTATTTCGATCCAGAACGTGCCATTTTACCTACGATTACAACGAAACTTGGTGTAGACCTCGATTCCCGTAAAGGTAAATGAAACGACAATATAACCACATAATATACATCCATACATGCAGTTTATTGAAGATAAAACGTCCAAACAAGTCCCAAAATATAGACTATAATGCATGCTATCACTCATACTTGATTTTGACCCTTATACTACAATTGAATCTTGTAATTCATTTTTGAGATTTGAGGCACTCATTTCAACCCTCATTAGTACTTAACCCCAAAAAACACAAACAACATAATCTCTAAACACTTTCTTATTTATCGACTTGAGCCAAATTTATTTGAAGGTGTAATTAATACAATCAAAGTCTTTGTTGTTAAACGGATCCTGTCACACTTGCAGATGTAGATTTTTGCCTATCAACTTATAAAGATTAAAGAGTATCCTTATGTTTTTATGTTGTTAGAAATATGATTAAGATCTCTGAACGAGCGCTTGTTTGAGTTCAAAATTTATATTTTATTTTTTTAAATATTAGTTGAAACAGAAGATAGAACTCAAAATTTGTTGTAGCGACGACTTTTTGACGTATCCCTCACAGAATATTTATATCTATCTATATACTAAAGTAGCTCGTGAACTTACACCTGACACAGTCTGATGAATCCACATCATTAAATTTACACGTGTTAATTTTTTTGTTGATCCGGGTCCCACCATGTTAAACCAATTTATTTTAAATATTTAATTTATGAATTATTTTAAATATTTTACTAACTAATATTTGTATTATTCTCTCATATTATTAATTGATTTTTAGTTATTTGTAGCTCAAAAATCGAAATAGTTAAGAATTGCAATCTAATTTTAAAGATATTAATATTTTGTCAACTAATATTTTTTAATTTATAATTAAACTTTATATTTTCTTAAACTTAAAAACTTTATTTTAAATTTAGTTTTGCTTTGTTTACTTATATTTTTCAATTGAACTTATAAACTTTATTTTTTTTATATAAAATTTTGAAGATCTTAAAAAAAATTATATTTTTAATTTTCAATTGAACTTCATTTTTTTCTAAACTTATAACTTTTTTTCTAAAATAATTTTTTTTAAACAATTAACAAAAATATTTCTTCATTTGTTTTAGAATAAAGAAAATTTTATAAATAAAATTATTCGTTTTTTTAGAATAATTATTTTTTTCATTTAAAAAAAACAATTTTAATATTTTTTGAAAACAATTTCAGATATTTTTAAAATCATTTGTATAAAAACTCATAATTTCATATTAAAAATATATGACAAA